>JAQPZY010001065.1:0-110000 GCA_029931535.1 Margaritifera margaritifera | reverse complement strand
GGAAACATGAGTATAGTTACCAATTTTCATAGAATTAGATTCTTCTTGACCTAATCTGCCTGTCAAGCTATGACAAATATGAGTCAATACTAGAAAGAAACATCTTACTTTTCATAAAGAAATTCTTTTCTCTGTGTTTTCGCTGTGTATATACTGTATTACATACACTTTTTAAAACATACATTTTACAAGGTAAATATGTAAATTAATGCATAATAAGAGTAGAAATAAGCATATATTGCAAATGTTAGTCTTGAGGATTGCCATTGGAAAGGATGGCGATATAACACGAGTATGGGAGTGTCAGGAAATCTGTTCTAGGCATTTTGCTGTCAATACACGAGAATGTCTGTATAACTGGTGGCGTTATAACGGGTGTATACAATATATATATATATATATATATATATATATATATATATATATATATATATATATATGTGTGTGTGTCTGTGTGTGTGTGTGTGTGTTTCAGTTTAGATGTGTTACTTTTAAAATCAGTTTTGTTTTGAACAAAGATTAATATCTTTGCGAAGTTTTGCAATTAAGTTTACTATAGACCTCTGTCTTGTAGCTAACACGAGGAAAACAGTCACATTTGTCAAATCTGACCAAGCCTTTAACAAGTTTGTAAAAAAAAAACAATCCGCAATTCGTATTCTAGTTTAGATCAATAGCATGACTCTCACGCAGCATTAAACCATTGAGCGTGTAATTTTGCGTGTAATTTTCACAAATTTGCATACAACGGGCTGTAAGGTAATAGGTATCCATTTCTGTACATTGGTACACAATGGCTCTTATTGTATTCTGTACATTGGTATACAATGGCTCTTATTGTATTCTGTACATTGGTACACAATGTCTCTTATTGTATTCTGTACATTGGTATACAATGACTCTTATTATATTCTGTACATTGGTATACAATGACTCTTATTGTATTCTGTACATTGGTATACAATGGCTCTTATTGTATTCTGTTAAAGTGTTTTCAATGCTTGTTATAGGTGAAATGTCAATAATTCATAACTTTAAACAAGTTTACATGTAATTTTCAATATATACTGTATTTTGTTATATCATTTTCTTGAAAAAAAATTATTTTGTATTTGTCAAATTCTTAGTTCTTCACTACAAAGACTTTTCATGTCGATCTGTATAAGACTGAACGTGCCAGGTTATAAAGGAACTAGATACTGCCTTGCATGTTCTTTGTTCATTTTCTACGTGGTTTTATTATTGTTTTGAAATAAGAGGTCTTGATTTCTTCTTCTTGGCCTTTTAATCATTTGCACCATCACTTCCTCAATTCGAGATGGTTTCTCCTTTATTAACAGTTTCCACCTTGATATTATCCTTGCTATCTATATTACCTCTTTAGGATGATGGCTTTTCAGCGGTAATTATATCATCCATCCTCCTATAAATCATCTACAATTTATTTGGCTTCATATGTAAAAATTTAAAAACTCATTCAGATCTTGTGTAAAATCCATCATCTACCATTAACTGAACTTTACCTCCACAATGAGAATGTCTTTTATTATACATTTCATAAATAGATATTGAAATATATCAGTGGGAGAAAAATTATATCGCCCTAGTGGCGATATCACTTTTAGAACTACTTTCTATTTCCATTTAGGAAGCATATCTGCCCTTATGTATGTTATTCAGACCCGTATTCCCATATGTAGGCCTATTTATTTTACTTCTTCTTCCCTCTCTCTCTCTCTCTCTCTCTCTCTCTCTCTCTTCACCAGGATGAATAGATCTTAAAATGTGTCAAGACTTTTGACCTTCTTGCATACATTTATGTAATCAATGAGAACGTGCCATCATGAATGCTTAAAAATGAACCCGTAAAAACAAAAAGCAGGCTTCAAGTATTAACTTTGTTATAATTAGTTTTGCAAATGAATTGTGAAAGTTTTCAGTGACTGAACTTACACGTCCAGTTGCTATTCGAAATTCTGTGTCACCCATACAGTATCGTATACCTGTAACACTCAATGACAAACGGTGCACATTTTTAAGAACAAATCTCGTGATAACATATAGTAATAAAATTGTTTAAGTAGAGATTTTAACTGTCATCACAATCATAATCGTTTCTGAAAGCGATGGAAAATCAGGCATTGACTAGTATCTATTGAAAACTGAATGAGGTGGCAACCGAAATTTGGAAGCAGCGAAATACCGAAATACGGGTGTTACCGAAATAGACTGCACGCTTGCCAACACACAAAAATTCACCTCTGAATACAGAAATAAACAAAAACTGAAACAAAAATCCTGACAAGTAAACTCACAATCATTAAAATGTTTTAACAGTCATTAATTTGATAAAACAGACAAACTGAAACATTATATGTACAATCTAAATTTTCAAAAAATCGCTTTGCTAAAATTGTAGTAAAATTTCTGAACTTCTTTTTATCGATGTTGTAATGGAACCTTTAATCGTACTGACACAGAATGGAGAAATAAATCCATGCAAATCGAAGGTTTTAACTGTAATAAATATACAATCAAAAGAAAATTTACGTGTTTTGAGTAGATATAAGGAAATATTTCACGAGTGAAGTGGAAACATTTTGTATTGTCACTTATGGCTTCGCCACTCGTGAGAATACAACGTTTCCACTTCACTCGTGAAATATTTCTTTATATCTGTTCACAAAATGTGTATATCCTCTATATATATTCTGCACTATTCCTCGGAATATTTCGCATAGCATTCCTGCATTTACCTAACTAAATAGCGCTAAATAGAAAACTTACCTCTAAACAAATAATTTGCCAAAATACCCCTATGTTCACAATACCCGATATACGTAATTTGTTGCTCTTTTCTTTCAAACTCTCTTTCCCACTTTTCATGAATTTTATAAGAAAAGATGTTGCTTAAACTGATCCACGTAAATTAATTGGAAATTTACCACACATGGAAGTAAGAGATTTTTATTTGGTTCCGTGGCGATCAAAGTTTGTCCTTTGCAGCGAGAGATATTATGAATGCCAGACATCGTATGCTCCAGGACACCATTATGTCTTCTACTTTGTATTCTGTATTTGACATTTGTTGGGCTATGATAAATACATGCACTAATCTTAAAGAGATGCATCATTACTCTGATACATCATTTTATAAGATAGTACTTTCCCTTCCATTTGACATGAAAAGAGTATTATATTGTGAGTCCTGAGGGCTTGCAAATAAACCATTAAAAAAAAATAATGTTGATATTTATTTTCAATCACTCATATTGTAAAAACGTTATGGACTATATTTGCTAATCGGAGATATAATGTTATATATATATATATATATATATATATATATATATATATATATATATATATATATATATATATATGAATACCTATACCGTATACATCATTCTATATCATAAGTAATATTCCTTCATTTCAAATGGATGGAGGAAAATTTTGTGAGTTGCAAAGGCTTTCAGCTAAACAACTGGCGAAGAAACGTTAATATTTATTCTCAATAAGACTTAGTTTAAAGACGTTAGAGCATGCGGCCATTATAATAAATATCGTAGACAGTAAAGAGAGAAAACTAGCTTCAGTTTTTATAACCATGTATACGCCTAAACTATTTGTAGTAGGGACAGTTGATAGGTATTGTTTGTATTCCTCAACAAATATGCGTATTAATCAACCAGATGCAAAGAAATACAGTTACATAATAGTATGAAATTACAAATCTCCGTCAAGGCCTGATTGGTTATCTTTCTATGATATCTAATAGAGGGTTCAGCCTGGTACCTACCTGTTAATATCGGCTTGCCCTAAACTATTATTATTATTATTATTATTATTATTATTATTATTATTATTATTATTATTATTATTATTATTATTATTATTATACGATCGTAACTTCCCATTATATGTTCCTCAAAGCATCATATTCATAGATACGAAGAGAGAATGAGAATGGAAAACAAAAATAGTCAATGGGTCCCATTGATTTAATGGTTCAGTTGTAAAGGCAACACTCACAGCAATCAGAAGATAAAAAGTTTAACGCCAATAGGTGCCTGTTTGAAATGATAGCAAATATATTTACATCATGCCTATGGTTTCCAACTCTATTTGTAATAATTATCTCAGTATATTAACTCCTTAACATTTTGATAATTTTCATTTCAAGCTAATGCATGATATCAATTTAATGCTTATTGTCAAATTGTAAGTACTAAGTGACGTTTATACGTTTATCAACCCAAAAAACAAATAGTAATTTTTTGTTCTTTTTTAAAAATTTATAACTTGGCTTGTAGGGAAACGAATAAACGTATGTTCTGATATAGGCATTCTATTATTTTAATTAAAACGATCAGGAAAAAAAAAGCTTACGGGCACCGGATAATTACCACGGTTATTTTATAAAGTTATTTCAAAGTCCTTCTTGACATAGTGGTAAATTTACGTCAATTATTGTCTTTAGTACATATTAAAAAAGAAATCCAGTTGTAACAATTACTAGAAAATTTTAATATACATCTGACCACTCATGTTCAATATTTTTACGAACTTGGGGCGTTTTGAAACTTTTTTTCTTCATTAATTTTTGCGCGTTTGGTTGAATGTCACAAATTTGTTTAATTATTATGCTCTTGGCCAAGCTAAGGACATTTGTATATAAATATAGTGAGAGAATCATGTTAAAAATGCTGCATACAAATCGGACTGGGCTCTAATATATACATATGACTGGGCTATAATATATACATATGACTGGGCTATAATATATACATATGACTGGGCTATAATATATACATATGACTGGGCTATAATATATACATATGACGTTCCGGACAGGTAAGGTATAAGTACTACCGCGTTTAACATTGGAGAAAATGAGAGAAATTAAACTAATTCATTAGTACGTTTAAGACAAAATTATATAGACGGTGTTATTTTTCTTTTAAGACAAAGCATATGATATAAAGTCGTTTATTAGAAACATGGTAAATGATTTTCGATGGCAAGGATATATTTAACAACAATTAGCCGTCGTCTTCCAATTTATTTGTAGGATAAATGTTTAAAGAAACTTCATTGTTGGGTGTATCAGATAATCAGTAAATTCTACTGCTGATAAATGGTTAATTTTAATTTGGTTGTTACAAAGTATCTATATAAACTGGTATGTTTCAAGTATATGAATAAGAAGTTAATTTAATTCATGTGGAGTTGTAAATGTATTTGCGGTTGATTTCATGAAAGCGTGCTTAAGACTTACTACACTGTATACGCTACATTAAACAATGTTTACGCATCAGCTAGTGGGTAAGATGGCCTGCCTTATCTCCACTTTGATTATGATCACTCACCCGAAGCAATAGAAGCTCTTATGAAACAGTTGTAAATAATCTTGAAATTGGATCTCATTCAAAGTTGTCAGTTTTAATCCAATATTTAAATTATAATTAGCAAAAATTGTAATGATTTACCTTCCTTTAATTCGATAATTTTAATTTAAGTTTACTCTCGCACCTTGGTGAATTGCGATCACTGCCCTTAAAATCAGAAAGGAAACAAGAATGAATGAAAGAAATTCACAGACAAAAAGAACAAGATAAAACTAAATATTCTTTTCGATAACTAATTGGTGAAGTGGCGAATGTTTCATCACTTTTCGTTTCAATCCTTTGCAGCAAATACAAATGTATACCAATGAGTTAAAATAAACCTGGTTAAAATCTGTATATTTAATCCGCTTCCATCGTACTTTTTCATAAAACTCATGAAGTTTCCGTTAATTCGATTTACTACTAATTGTATATTAAGCATAAATGTTACTGTAGCGAAGGTTATAGTTCAAGCAGTTTTTGACCAAGTATAAATGTGAGACTACGTCTAAAATAAAACAACCATCTGCTGTCGGCAGAAAGTATTACAAAAGAAGATAAAACAAATTAAAAAGGTTAAGTATTTTCTTATCGGGATTTTAAAAATGTTTTTACTTTTATCACAATTCCTAAAAATAGGGGAAATTTTCAATGAATATCTAAACAAATTTCTCTTAATCTATTCCTACATAGCCGTTTAATTTAAGAACATTGTTTAGCTAATATACTACTTAAAAATAGCCCTGTACAATTACAAGAAAACCGTTATACAGCAAGCACAGTTATAGAAATAACTTGGCTATTACAAACACTTCTTAAATCACCAAACATTTTCTTCTTTAATGAATACTAAAATCTAAAGACTGTGGTCTTAGTCTATCAGGCGGTACCATACAAATCTAAAGACTGTGGTCTTAGTCTATCAGGCGGTACCATACAAATCTAAAGACTGTGGTCTTAGTCTATCAGGCGGTACCATACAAATCTAAAGACTGTGGTCTTAGTCTATCAGGCGGTACCATACAAATCTAAAGACTGTGGTCTTAGTCTATCAGGCGGTACCATACAAATCTAAAGACTGTGGTCTTAGTCTATCAGGCGGTACCATACAAATCTAAAGACTGTGGTCTTAGTCTATCAGGCGGTACCATACAAATCTAAAGACTGTGGTCTTAGTCTATCAGGCGGTACCATACAAATCTAAAGACTGTGGTCTTAGTCTATCAGGCGGTACCATACAAATCTAAAGACTGTGGTCTTAGTCTATCAGGCGGTACCATACAAAACTAAAGACTGTGGTCTTAGTCTATCAGTCGGTACCATACAAATCTTGAACAGTTTAGAGACTGTGTCTCAGTGTGAAAATATTGCGGAAATGTCGGAGATCAAAGAAACGAACGTTATTCAGTCCGTCAGATTAGTAGATTTACATGTGATAATATAATTATTTCGAAGAGTGTCAACACATATCTTATGTTTTCTAGAATCTTTCTTCAGGCATGTGCATGCACAATGTTATTTGTATGTGCATATACAATTGTGCTTGCAACTTTGACGTTTTTGTATTTTTTTCCCTCAGATACACCATTATGCCTAAGTCCGCGGCGCTTATAACGAACATAGGATAAAACGAACAAAGTTTGATGATCCTTATAGTTTCGTTATAATCTGCAGTTTAGTATATTTGTGTATTATTAACCAGTTTCAGCGAGAAAATATA
The DNA here is from genome assembly GCA_029931535.1 of Margaritifera margaritifera. Taxonomy (NCBI): domain Eukaryota; kingdom Metazoa; phylum Mollusca; class Bivalvia; order Unionida; family Margaritiferidae; genus Margaritifera; species Margaritifera margaritifera. The sequence continues at coordinate 102,890 of JAQPZY010001065.1, read as the reverse complement.
GGCATTGACGGAGAGTAGTCGTTTACATAACAGTCCAAATTTGAGAATGCTCACGTTCTTGAAACAGATTTTTCTTATATCAATTACTGCGAAATCTGTTTGCATAAAATATAATTAGATATTGCTGTCCTTGGCTGAGATGACGCTTTTGTGTACGCTTTAATTTGATATATTTCGATATAACTAGGATCCTAGTGTGTTCAATATGATTTATTTACCATGTTTGAAGCTCGGTCTTTATTTTCACACATAGTTCGATGCCAATTTATCGTGTTAATTAAATAGCATTCTAATTCATTGTTCTATATTTCGAGCAACTGATCGAAATGTTACGAGAGTTAATCTAGAAATATAGACGTTTTAAACGTACATGCAAATTATAATCAGTAGATAATAACCAAAATAATCCATTTTTAAAGTTGTGCAATTTTTGCTGGCAATTTGTGTGAAATAATCTAAATACCAATAATATTCTTTATGTATGACTCTGATTTTCACATATTTTGAAGAAGCCATCCAAAGTAAGTGGAACCACCTTTGGAATAAAGATATATTTACTGAGATATTGTTGTAAAATCTTTTGTTTTCAAACAATTGTTTTTTCAATTTTCCACCATTTATTCTTAATCTAATACGGATCATTGTATAACCCGGTAGAGTAACTTTGCGTTCTTTATTTCCAAACTTACCCACATGCCATTAAAACACACTTTGAAATCTGAAGTGTTCCAAGCGGAGAAGGCTTTTTGTGGCTTGCTGAACGCAACAAAATCTCTGCTTTATGCTGCATCATACAAGAGCTTTCCTGTCTTTTTGCCAATGTAATATGTACCAAGCTGTAATTATTCCCCTCGATGTAAAATACATTTAAATGTCATCCAATCAATTTAGTAATCGTGTTAAAAAGTGTCCAACAAATATTAGCAAAATTGCTTTGTACAAGGAAGTAAACTTTATTTAGATTGTGAATTATAATAGTGGATTGTAATTTATTGGAGATGTATGTTGCAATTATGTTATAATATATATTTTGATAATAACTTCTGTCATAAAATGCATGATGAAAAAAATCATATAACTACTTTTTGGGTTGAGATTCTAAGTGCAGTAAATAACCATAATCTCAAATGTTTTTCACACATGTGAATATAAACGTTGTATGCAAAATGATGCATTAACATAATATTGCAGTAGTTAAATTCTAGATATTAAAAGGTTTCTCACGAAATTATTGTTATAGCCTCAGAGAAATTCCAATTATTGTAATGTAGGAAGATAATTAAAGTTGTTAATGCATTTGGCGGTTAAGTTTATGGAAAGTGAATGCAAGAATATTGACTATAACTATTGAAGGTAACGCTTCATTTTTCAACTTTATACACCTAGTGAAAAATTGCTCGGAGTTATATCAGGGAAACTTAAAATATTTCACTGGTAGAAAAAGATTTTATATATCTGCTACATTTAGTAATAAGAAACTAGGATGACGTGTAATGGCATCTCTTGTAGTACAACATATATTAAAGTCAAAGTAAAAATAGTTGATTTACATTTTGCTTTGATCACCTTGGTACTAAGATGAGTTTTCCCAGAGGGTAAAGAAGGTTATCTTCGTTGAATATGTGGGTGTCGAATGATATCTTGTGTGCTTAAGATCAAAGAAACAAGTTGTATTAGTTATAGGAAGATAATAGAACCTTTAAACAAATGTTGCAGTTTTATTAATGAAATCGTCCATATTAATATGCTTATAGACTTATTGCTCTATAAACATAACAGGTAACGATACATTGATAAATACTTGTACCATATGTCAGTATTGTGAAACATAATCCGGCTTTATATTTTGTCATATTAAGAATGTTCCCCTGCGATTTAAAAGCCGTAATATAAACATTTCAAAGACATTTTACACACAATGTCATGCTGTTCTGTTAGTGTCAGTCTCAAATATGTTCGACTTTCAAAGTGTATTTAATACTGACTTATTTTCAAGACCGATTTCTAAAATAATTTCTCAAAAGGCTTGTCTAGTGACTCGAAAGGTTCGTCTGGTGACTCACAAGGCTCGTCAGGTGACTCACGAGGCTCGTCTAGTGACTCGAAAGGCTAGTCCAGTGACTCACAAGGATCGTCCAGTGAGTCATGAGGCTCGTCTATTGACTTATAAGGCTCGTCTAGTGACTCAAAAGTCTCGTCTAGCGATTCACAAGGCTATTCCAGTGACTCGTGAGGCTCGTCTAGTGGCTCAAAAGGCTCTTCTAGTAACTCAAAGTTCGACTTTCAAAGTGTATTCAAAACTGACTTATGAGGTTCGGCTAGTGACTCAAAAGTGACTCAAAGTGTATTTAATACTGACTCATGAGGTTCGTATAGTGACTCAAAAGGCTCGTCTAGTGACTCGTGAGGCTCGTCTAGTGACTAATAAGGCTCGTCTAGTGATACATTTCTTTTAATTGTTCGTGCTCAGTTCTCAATTCATTATTATGTTGGTTTTCGCGGATTGAACCAAAACAACAAAGCCATTAATAGAGTTAAAGATGATATGACTCTTTAAACTTTGAGAGTATATATATATATATATATATATATATATATATATATATATATATATATATATATATATATACACATACAAACATACGTGTACACTGGTTTGATTTGCGTGTCCATGAAGTAAATATTTAGATATGATACAAACTCCATAGGTTGTCACTCATGATGGTAGTAACTCTCGAATATTAATGAATTATTCACTAACATAGGATATAATACACTTCCTTACCATGTATTGTGTTGTTACACTTGTTGACTGTTGAAAGTTTATTTATTTATTTGTATTTATTTATTTATAATTACTCCATGAACGAACAAATAGCTAGATGACATGATTATCATCTGAATATATCAAGACTATAATTATTTGTGTGTCCTTGACCTTTTCAATGTAAAGTTAAATCCCATTCAAAAGTATTTAGGTGCACTGTGGAGCAAATTAAGTAAATTTTTTTTTAAGGGAAACATGTTTACATTAACCAAACTAATTGGTAAATTCCAAGCAAATCAAAATACACCATTATTGTAGAGCTTGAGTGAGTTTTATTAAATTTCGGACAGTTTCTTCTTTGTACACTTCATTAGAACCCGTTTAATTATCCCTTTTTTAACAGATGCAGAAATGATATTGGATTGATTGTTATAAAATAATCATTACTTGAAATTTAAGTGTAGATGACATTGAAAGGTATAGCTATTTAGATTTTAATAATAAACAGAGGCAGAAAACTTTATTCAATTCATCATTATACAAACACAATAGCCTGGGAGAGGAATATATACACCGATTCCGCACTCTACAGGAAAATGAGTTAATACTCGTATTTTTGTCTGTCAGTAATCGGTTGCATTATGGAATTCTACGACTCTAATATTATTTTAAAATTTTGTATCTATGTCCACATACAAGAAACACATGCTTGATTTTGTACGATAAGTACAAGACAACTTATATAAAAAAAATGATACCAACTACCCTTTTATTGCGTTGGTTATTCTGATGGGGTGTAACTCTCAAATATTGATAGTATTCTCAAATGTTATTTATATGTTACCATGACAATGTGATGACTCTTAAACGCTAACCCATTATCAAAGCATACATTTTTCACTTACACGTCGATTTCCAAAAGTCATATAGTGTTCAATGATACACATCAAGCTAACTTTTGAATGCGAGTTGGAATATTAGGTTAGGTATTTTCTCCCGATATCCGATATTGAGTTGGTATATTTAGTCAGGTATTTTCTGCCAACATCCGATATTTAGTTGGCATATTTAGTCAGGTATTTTCTGCCAACATCCGATATTGAGTTGATATCTTTAGTCAGGTATTTTCTGCCAACATCCGATATTGAGTTGGTATATTTAGTCAGGTATTTTCTGCCAACATCCGATATTGAGTTGATATCTTTAGTCAGGTATTTTCTGCCAACATCCGATATTGAGTTGGTATATTTAGTCAGGTATTTTCTGCCAACATCCGATATTGAGTTGGCATATTTAGTCAGGTATTTTCTGCCAACATCCGATCTTTAGTTGATATATTTAGTCAGGTATTTTATGCCAACATCCGATATTTAGTTGATATATTTAGTCAGGTATTTTATGCCAACATCCGATATTGAGTTGGCATATTTAGTCAGGTATTTTCTGCCAACATCCGATATTTAATTGATATATTTAGTCAGGTATTTTATGCCAACATTCGATATAATATTCTCATGCTAAACTGCAAGGATTTAGAAGATTCTGCAAGAATAATCCGGATATGTATCTTTCTAATCCACCAATACCATGTCGTGAACTACTTTCAACGTTAAGGATTTGGTTTAGCATTTCAGATCAGCAAGGTTTCTGAAATTAAGCGGTATTTCATTGTTTCTTTAAATTTATATTAATTCAAATTTCTGTAATAAAATATAGTTTTTCACAGTATCTTTCAATACCTTTATTGAAAATAACCAAACACTCGCAAGTTGTTATCTAGTATTGGCCGTTTAAAATTACTCCAAATATCTATATTTGAATTTTCCGGAAAAGTTTAAATAAATATAAAATAAATCTACACTGTCAATTAATTATTTGCCTCCTTTCAAGTCTTGCATTAAACTTATATATCGGTCTTTGGTCACGAGAATGTCCTGATCACGTAAATATATGATGGATAATTTAAACAACATCACTGAGGAAAAGGATAAATGTCAATATATGATAACGATAAATCATGAACTCGGTACATTCGTACGCACATAAGTATACGGAATAGTCGAGCGAAATAATGTATGTGTTTGTGGTACGTGATTTGTCCGGCGCTAAGTTGGATCTTAATTAAAAAAACAATATCTCAACTGCAAAACATAAACATTAGACCTTTGAAAGTAAATTTCCGTGTTTCTCTATAAAGAAATTATCGTTCTAAAATATAACAATATGATCTAATTTGATTTGGACAGACTTCATTCCATTTAGGGCGATTGTAAGGTCGCATAATATTGGAATCCTTTTGCAATTCTGTTTACTGCTATCTCCTACATATATAAAATCGTCAGCGTGGAAAATTGAATGAGATAGGCAATTCATGTCGTACTGAGATAGGCAATTCATGTCGTACATTTCATTCTTTTTTCACTTAGACTTTATAAATAACATGCCTCTTTGATTTTAATCTGATATCTTTTTACGCTTGGGTGACGCGGTAAGGGACACTCCTATTGATAACATAGATAACAGAAGAAGTTGATTTCCCTTATAAAATCATCAACTGGAAGTACAGAATATGCTCAGGATGAGTATTGAAGTAAACTGTAACCATTTATTGCTCAAAGTTTTTAAAATACAATTCTGCCACTTTATGATCCATTAAGATATCAAGCGTGCCAGTCTCATTCTCTTTTTATCTGCAGTGTATAAATTTCTGTATAGTCGCGAGGATACACTATAAGAAAGAAATACGGAAGAAAGAAAATGATTGTTTAAGTTGGTGTATGTATAAATTATCAAACACATACCTATATCTTCCCACCTGACTCTAAATTGTCTTTTAACCCGACTGTAATTCGTATTTTAGCCCGCCTATTACTGTGTTTCAAACAATACACAGGGAGCATACCTATCTATATGAGATTATCCTATCCTAAACATTGTGATTTATAACAAGTGGGCACGATTTCTGAAATCTATCGTTGATTGGCGTTTATTGTAATACTTTGCCATTATGTTAAGACGGACAAGATGTCAAAAGGTGCTGGAGCCGTATAAATGTAGAAATTACTCCCTTCTCGACAAAATAAAAATGAGATTAACTTCCTTCTCTAGATACTCAAACTCAATATATTGCACACAAAAAACAAAAAAAGTGAAACACTTTCGGTAGTCCACACAGACAGTTTCCTCCGTCAGCACATAGTTTGAAATATTAATGTATGTTTACCGAGATTTTTAAACGGAAAATGACAGTTCTGGTGAACTTTGTCCAAAAGTATCCAGCAACTTTTTTGTGTGCATTTATTACGTTATGTAAATAACAACAAATCCTGCCGAATGTTGCAACTGAATTTTCTTTTCTTTCACTGAATTATAGTTTCATTAAATGCATAAATTCTATTTTTTTAGACAACCAGTGTGATCCCTTCCCTTAAACCAAAACTAAGGCACTTGAACATATATATTTTTATGCCATTTACATCTTGAGTTTGGAATAAATATTACAACCACGGGGCGCCATTAAATGTACCAAAGTTCCAAGACATACACTGAGGCATATTTCTCCGTCTGGTTGCAGTTAGAAATAATACCATGAACAAATCTGATTTAAAATGATCGAATTATGGCTTATCCAATGTTAAAATAATGGGCGTTATTGTTGTGCCCAGAGTAGTTTAGTGGAATAAATACCCAGTGGCAGGAAAAACACTTGCAAATTATTCAACTCCTAAAAAACGACCTGTCATTTAAATCCCTGAGTTAGGATTTGACTGATGCATGCAAAATTGAGTGATGGAACTGGAATGTAATGTATTTCAGATGCGTTGATATATATATATATATATATATATATATATATATATATATATATATATATATATAATCTCACTCAAACGGCATTCAGTGGGTTGAAGACTATGGACTAAGATGTATATAAAAAAACCGTCTCACTCGTATAGTCATTCACTCGAGGAGGAAGAAGATATCTGTATTGCTGCTTTTGCTGGTATTAAGTTTTAAATATGAAATGAGACGCACATATTTCTGCAACGTAGGTTTTGGAATGTCTGTAAAAGCAATAAATTGTTAAATGGTTTTCAAGCATACACAAATTAATGTCAAATCGATTGTGTTTGAATTTGTTTCATGGCCCTTCATAGTTAACTACATCCTCTCTGCTACTTTAATTATAATAGCATAGGTCTTACTGCAGGCAAGATACCTTTTAGACTCTGAAAATTCAAAGTTAAATTTCCATGATTCCAAACAAATATCTATTCCGCCCATGCTATACTTCAGGAGACTCTCCTTTACTTTACCTTTGTAGCTAGTAATTACCTCAACATGTGTCATTCACGGAATTATTTATATATGTTTTCTTTCTAATCCTACTCAACATTTGTGAAGTGACCTTTACCTTTATGTATCTTATCTTGGCTTTAGTCATAATTTGTTCCTTTTCTGTTTTTCGTTTAGATGTCAAATTTCGGAAGACTTAGATTTTTGTATGGAGTTCTCACGTAAATGTTCATGCAATAAAGCAATCTTTCTTTTTATTTTGATACACCTTCGAATAACTTAATAAAAAATTATTATATAATTAAATAACCCGTCACTTATCATAATTCTTAGCTTTGGTGGTGGATGTTCTTGTAAATCTGAGAATATTGACATTCGCTGTGTGCTAATCTTCTGCAAATCATCGTCAGCATATTTCTGCACATTTATTATCTTCAAATATTGATCTTAGTAACAGTGAGGACTCATTTATGTTAATTAGCGCATTTGTCTTTAAACGCGGGAAATATGTAGGAAAGAAAAACAATAAGAAAAATACCCGCTATCAGTGCGGCTTCTATTTTTTCTTCATGTGTTTTTTTAATTATAATTTATAAGAAAGCAAGAACATATCTCTCATTGATTTTAAGCACTGTATCAGAAATCTAAAATTAAAGTAATGAAATGGATGCCCTAAGTAACGATACACTTTTGGAAGGAAAAACATAAGCTTTTTACTAGTTTACATGTGCTGTCACTAGTTTGTTGAGTATCAGTATACTTACTTGCGCACCAGTTAGTATTGGTACCATCTCTTTAACTGTTTTCCAGGCTGTTCTGAGTTCCATGACAATGTGTGTTCTTTTTTTTATTTTCTTATGTTCTTAAGCCTCTAGATTAGTTTCCATGTACTGATATTTCTGTGTTAAAAGTTAGGTTCCATCGTTGTAACAATTATAATAGCTTGTCTTCTTTGTACTATCATGTGGTCCGTCCACTCGATTGTACACGTTATCTTTCATTTATCTTACATTCAGTAATTGTTTTGTATAATTGAATTTATACAAAGACATTCTCTTCTGTAGTATTCCCAAAATGTATCTTTACCCCCCCCCCCCCCCCACACACACACACACACACTGAGGACAGTTTTGATACAAGGTAATGTTTTAATGTTTCTGCACTTCAGGAAATATTAGACTTTGGGCGGTGACGCTATGCTGTCATATACAAATTCCGGCATTGTTCTGCTTTAATAAACGTTACAGTTCCTCTAGGTGAAATAACCTTATATATGTTGGTTATTTAATAATAATAATAATAATAATAATAATAATCTATATTTAACGAGGGTAACACATTTGGTCATAAAACACCTATCTACTACGTGATCCACAACATATTTACATGTTATTTAATAATAAAATCACTTACACACACTCAGGTGTACTCACACGCGCGCTTGCACAGAGTTTAAATGGATTGGTATATATATATATATATATATATATATATATATATATATATATATATGTATATATATATAATGGTCGACAGGTGCATAAATGAACATATACTATACACAGGTATACACCTTTCAAAATGCCAGCAGTCATACAGACATATGTAGAATAAAATACTCACACACGTGACTTTTGAATTCAAAATCATACATAGAAATAATGTCTAAGAACACTCATGCATTCTGTTCACCTGTACACTTACACACTCTTACATTATATATGGATACAATCATACAATAATGCTGTGGTTGACTTTAATATATCATTCTAGCTGGTCAAGAAGGAGTTTCTTTAATGAAGTTTTAAATGAAAGCAATGTAATTTTAATTACGTATCGACAGGGTTAGTGGGGGCTGAAACAGTCAAAAGTTTTAAAATGGTTAGCGGTGGACCTTGGAATCTGAGTTTTTTTTATTAGTGGTATATCTAAGATTACTCTCAGCATTTGAAGATCTTAATTTCAGTAGGTCAGATACATAATCTGAAGAAATGCTGTTTTGAGACCTATATGTCATGATTTTTTTTAAATATAGCATACGATTACGTATTGGCAGCCACTGTAGGCATGATAAGAAAATAGAAGTGGGAGTCAAAATAGGAAGTTTCAGAATTATTGGCGCTGCCTTTTTCTGGAATTATCAAAACTGGATAGATTATAATTTGATTTGTTTTTCCATATGATTGAGCCATAGTCTATCACTGGTAATATATATCTAGAAAAATTAAGTTTAAGTGACTAGGGAGGTACAAACTTCAACAGAACTTTTAGGAGACTCATTCCTTTGATGACCATTTGCACATATTTGATCGATATGTAAATTTCAAGTGAGGTATTGATCAAAGTACTCACCAAGAAGTATGTGTTTTTAACGCTAGGCAACTATGAACCATTTAGTGTGAGAAGTAAGTCCATGTCAGTGGATTGGCGATGTCTTGTTCTGATTGTCATACATTTCGTTTTAGACGCATTGATATCCATTCTAGTTTGCCAAGCAGATAAATTGTTGAGATCGATTTGAAGTTTGTGCTCCGTGGAGTTGAGAGATTTACCCGATTTGTGTAGTGTAGTATCTTCAGCGAAGAGATTATTGTTTGAGTGCACTGGATACAAAGGTGAGTCATTGACAACTAGTAGAAAAAGAAGAGGCCCTAATATAGAGCCTTGAGGAACACCGCTAAGAATATGACCCGAATCAGAAGTATTTTTTTTTTTTACCCGTACAAACACAAACATCCTGTAATCTGTTAGCAGATATAACTTAAAGAAAAAAAAGACATGAGCTTGAGAAAAACTTAGAGGCTAATAATTTCTCAATGAGGACTGAATAGCCAACTAAATCGAATGCTTTCTTAAGATCAAGGAAGATTGCTCGAGTAAATACGCCTATTTCAGTCACTAGTAGCCACTGGACCAGTGGAGTAGCAACCGCCCAAGCAACCCTCGTAACTGCAAGTGGTGAAGGTGGGGCTGGGGGTGGATGTAGGGGGCCCAGGCTGAGTGGGAGCCCAAAATTCCCATCACACAACCTATTTTATTGGGAGGGGGCCTCAGAATAAAGTTTTGCGGGGAGGGCAGAATTTCTTGCTACGCCACTGCACTGGACTTTAAGCTTCGTCAAGGCAGTTTGGCATGAATGCTATTGTCCGAAAACTGATTGTGAATTATGGAGTAGTTAGTGCTTGTTTAGATATCAGAAAAGACGCTTGCTGGTATGCTTCTCAGTTTCTCTTGAAAGTACAATTAGAACATATATACGTCAAGAGATTGATGGTTCATTTTTTAAATTTCCCATATAAATTGCAATACCTTGGCTAATTTCAGTGGCACAGAAAATTTCCGGAAGTGATAAAACAGTTCATTACGTCTTTCAATGAATCAAAGATTGACAAAGCTGACACTTTGACAATTTTGGTGTGAATTCGATCTAGACCCGCCTATTTATTTGTGCATATTTTAGTGACAATATCGATCTTATCTAGTAAAGTGATTAGCCGGATATTAAAACTAACATGATCGTGTACCTTTTCATTCAAGAAGACAGTAAATTTGTCTATTTTAGGTTCTGTAAAATTAGACCGATCATGTGTTTGGGAAATATTAGTGAAAACGAGGTTTAGTTAATTTGCAATATCGAGATCGTCGGTGTAACTATTACCATTAAATATAATTTCACATAGACTTGCAAGTATAGATTTCGAATAATTCTCTTAGGCGATTCCAAATGGATCTATTATGAAAGTTAGAGGCAATAGACAGTATTGTTTATAAATTTTCAATATAAATCACAACACTATGTTATTTATCTTAATGATTTGTTATTTTCTCTCAGATTTGAAATGAAGGCACGAGGGCAAAACCTGTAGATATTTACTTAAGGATTGATCATTTATTTTCTTACGTTGATTGAAGTCTGTACCGAAAAAAACGCTGTGCAAACTGTATGATTGGACGAACGTTTGGAATGTCAGGGCCTGCGACTGACTCCTCTCTCTCTCTCTTTTCGCCAATTATCTGCATTTTTGATCGATCCAACTTTCAGCTTTATCTTTTCAGAGTGTTATAAATTCGAATTTGCTTGTTATTGTTTATTTTTTTCATTCACACCATTATTTAGTATACACCGTAAACATGATAGAATCACATTACCCTCGTTGTTGATGTAAATCAACATTACGTCCATGTAGCTTGCAAATACTTTACGAAGATTAAATTACAATGCGAATGTGGGAAAAAGTAGTGCCAGTGGGCTGGGCTAAAAAAAATCGGTTTATACAGGTATAAACCCCAAAAATTCAAAAGGGCCTGGTCAATCAGATTGCTGGAAATTATAATGACGAAAGAAAAATTTAATTATATGTGTTTAAGCCTGTTTTAATGCAACTTCGCATTTTGTCTTTTTCTACATGTAGATTTGTTTATCACAAACTAAGAAGATTGAACTTTCAATCTTTTACTGGCTTTTGCAATCAAGGATCTACCTTCATATAGACCGGAACTTTTTTGTGCTTAATGATTTTTTCTTTTTTTTCATTTGTTATCATATTATGTCGTGGACACAATGTATTCACATGTTGTACCTTGCCAATGGCTAGAAGTAATTACATGCACTATAACTTGTGATACAAAAGTAGTGAAAATGACGAACGTGATAAGGAAGAAGAAAAACGGAAGCAAGGTTGAATAGGGGAGGGAGAGAGAAAATGGAAGTAATAAATTGACTTATTAAGGTAACACCCTGAATTTGAAAACAGTTATCATGAAACCCTTATGTGTCACGCTTTTTTCAACATACAAAATATTTTTTTCTATCTGATAGTTTGTCCTGTAAAACCAAAACTGTCTTGAAGTTGTCTTTGACTCCACAATGTCCGATGGTGACTGTCATTACGAGAAGATGTTGTGATCAGATGATAGTCACCTATAGAGATCTTTTTCTTGTCGTATCAGTTAACAGCAGAGATCATTGACTATACAGATAAATGCGTAACGGTTCATATGTTCCATACATGAAGCTGATGTGTCCAACATTGGGGTGCCATCATTAATGCATAGGCACTGTTTCATTTCCCTTATTTAAAACTGAACGACATAATGATAAATACTGTTTACAGAGGTTGTTTTGCTCCGATGACAAAGTACAGAATGTATAAAACCTTTGACCGCGTCTGCTGAATTAATTTTCATGACCATTCGATTGTATTTATTTTTGGTATTGAAACTAAATGAGGTATATCATCTTTTTATGAAATTATGAATATGAATTTAATCATTTCTTACACTGTTATCTGTAAGGATGCAGATATAGAATTATGCAAATGAAAATTTTGTTAGATATTTGCCGACCGAAGCCAAAAGATATATCGATACGAGTACGACCTGTTAAAGGCCACGGCCATAACATACGAGCTGGATTATGGTGTCTGGTCTCATTTTCACGCAGTCTGCAGTCACGTTAACATCATTGTTTGCACTCTGATTTGTTGTTTCACTTCAGTTATAGTACAAAAAAGTACTAATGTCAAAAAATATTGATGAAGCGGTGTCCAGTTAATTCTCGCATGGTTTGCAATTTGATCCGTCAGCGCTTCACATGATCACTGATAAGCAGTAAATAAATGAGAGTGTAGAGATGTCAATTAGCATACAATGCCAGGCACACCATGATTGAGTAACTGTGTAGAGATGTCAATTAGCATACAATGCCAGGCACACCATGATTGAGTAACTGTGTAGATATGTCAATTAGCATACAATGCCAGGCACACCATGATTGAGTAACTGTGTAGAGATGTCAATTAGCATACAATGCCAGGCACACCATGATTGAGTAACTAACAATCGGCTCTTATAAATAAAAAAAAATGGCTATCCGCCCACTTTGTTCCGTACCGGTCGGTTGCCAATCTGGGCCTTTAAGTTATTGAAGTATAAAAAGCAATTCATTTTTTCGAACTCTCAACAAACTACGGAGATGAATAAAAGAAAAACTTATGTTGCAAACTATGCCATCTAATTAATCAAAAGCTGCATGAATGTTTTGCATAAATGTGTACCACAATTGCTTGTTTCGTAGTAGCCTGAATTCAGTTTAAAAATTAATATATTTTCCTCACTGATGCAAGTTTTGAAGAAGTCGTTAATTTTTAAAGAAGGGACACACACACATTTTAATATGATTACATAGAATGACTACCTCCCTTAAAGGAGTGCAACAACGTCTTTGCGTTAAGAGTTTTTCCTTGGATTACGTTCGTCGAACACTGTTTGCTACTATGGTGATCCATTTATTAATGCTGGTGGCCACATGTAACCATGGGTAACTAATGGTGAATTATGGTTCATACCATCGCTAGCCAAATTTAAGGAAGTACTAGACCTTGGGTAACGTTACCGAGCTTTGGAATGTCATACTTGACACATGGCGACTGTCCATTCACAATGCGGGAACAAATAATATATTCATATATAATAAAGACAATGGAAAACGGCAATATAACATGAAAATATCGTAATTTATGCCAGTACCTCGTTTTATTTTTATTGATAAAAAGAAAACAGCGAGCTTTTTGGGTATCGGATCTACCAGTGCTACCAATATTCTTGATGAGGTTCTGTATGGTTTAAAGTGATTAACGTACTTGGCGTTCAGTTTGAGGAATCCAACGGCAAACACCTGCTCTCGTTGCTACGCATATGATCACAGGCAACTAATTATTTTATGAGCTACGGAACCAGCCTATATACGGTGGTATATTAAATACTGTATTTAAAGGAAGGAAGGTCGCTGATTGGCTAAAAATAAATACCGGAAACAATTAATTGAATTTTTCAGAAGAAGCCTACGTATGATTAAATTGTACACGATAGTAGACATGAACCTAAAACCATATGCATTCTATTGCTGTCACCGCACAAGTAAAGTGCTACTGGGTGTAAACGGGGAGATCTCTCCGGGGAATTGTTATAGAGGACACCTACAATGATATTTTTCTCCAAAACGAACCGCGCTGTATATCATTGTCATTGTTTCAAAAGTTTCCACTTCGATAGGTCGTTCATAGGATGTAAGCGTGATTTGCCGGTCTTACAAAAAAGTATAGTAATTTTGGCAAACATTTACATTACGGTTTATGGGAATTTAATCAGTTGGCTATGTCCTATAGCAACAGACACCCTCAGAGGAAAATGACCAGGATAAAATATGCCCCAGTCTATTCTCGTCCTTTATATCAGCTAGTTAGACTGAATTTGTTTGTAATTTTAGGAATAAGTTGTCTGTTGTGTGCGTTTTAGACGTTTTAACTTACAGTTCAAAATTTGTAGTCACACTCGATTTTTAAAAAAATATATCCTGGGATAGCTTGATAAAATTCTGTGTAACGCATTTTCTCTGCAGCGCTATGAGTAAGACCTGAACTTCAAAATCTGTATGTTGAGTAAGACCTGACGTCCATAATTTGTTCGTTGTAAATTCGAGTACATCAATGCATGATTAACAATTCCTGACTTTCAAAAGTTGAACGAGATGATTGCAATTATTAAATGCTGGGGATGAAAAAGTACAGTTTTATACTAAAGTTTGTATAAAAATATGATTTTTTTTCCTATTTTTCAAACCGGGTACATCTACCAGGACACAACCGGACCACTAAACGAGGTTTGCATGATCACAAAGTGACTTATGTTGTTTATGTAATATGTCAATTTATTTGGCAGAATTTTTTTCTGATTTTTTCCCCATAATTTTCATCTATTTTTTCCAATGTTTGACTGATTTTATTAATGAGTTGATCTCTATTCGCCTCAGGTACAATTTTGCACAAGACGCAAACTTTAAAGAACATTGTTCGATTCTGGGCACTATTGATAGGCGAATACATTCTAGAGAACAAGTTCTTAAATAACGGGAAATTTTTGTATTCGTAATATGACAAACGTTGATAGCTAATAAATTAGGAAAGATGCTTTAAAATAGGAGAGAGACATTTTTTTTCTGCAAGCACATAGTTGAAAAACTAAATCTGCACTGATTTATACATAGTGCACAACCAGGAGGTGAAAATTAATCTTCGCCTAGACTAGAAATTATAGTAATATCAACTGACTGAAATAGCTCAGCTGGTATAATCGTTTGATTTGTAATCAAAAGGTTCGTGGATCCTTTTTGCATAACATAGTGGTAGAAAGCTGACCCAAGTGTTCTCTTTTTTTTAAAAAAAAGAACAACGTACAGAAACGGAAAGTAATGACAAAACAACCTTAAAATTCATACACGTATTTTAAAACGGTATGCCTTTTCATAGCAGATAGGTCTTATGGAATTTTTTTTTTTTTAAAAATATAGATGATATGGGCCGAAAAGAAATCAAATTGTCAAATAAGAAGAAAATACTAATCGAATAATATTATTTCACAACTTTCATAATCGATCTCTGGTAAATAAATTATATGTTCACCTGATTCATGATATGAGATGTTGACTGTTAATTTGTATTTATGAGTAACTTCGACCTGACAAGCATTTATTTCAGGAAATTTCACCAATATTAAATGTAAGTATCGGTCAGGGGTTCATGAAATATAAATAACACTCACTTTTAATCTGATGATCTAACTAAATATCATTTTCTTGTCCAATATAATCGTAATAGGTTCTTGTCCAATATAATCGTAATAGGTTCTTGTCCAAGATAATCGTAGTAGGTTCTTGTCCAACATAATCGTAATAGTTTCTTGTCCAATATAATCGTAGTAGGTTCTTGTCCAATATAATCGTAGTAGGTTCTTGTCCAATATAATCGTAGTAGGTTCTTGTCCAATATAATCGTAATAGGTTCTTGTCCAAGATAATCGTAATAGGTTCTTGTCCAATATAATCGTAATAGGTTCTTGTCCAATATAATCGTAATAGGTTCTTGTCCAAGATAATCGTAATAGGTTCTTGTCCAATATAATCGTAATAGGTTCTTGTCTAATATAATCGTAATAGGTTCTTGTCCAAGATAATCGTAATAGGCTCTTGTCCAATATAATCGTAATAGGTTCTTGTCCAATATAATCGTAATAGGTTCTTGTCCAAGATAATCGTAATAGGTTCTTGTCCAATATAATCGTAATAGGTTCTTGTCCAATATAATCGTAATAGGTTCTTGTCCAATATAATCGTAATAGGTTTTTTCACTGTGAAAAAGTAAACTCAAACAAGGCAAGGACACATTCTTTGTAGGATATGCTTTTAGAATAGTCAATATTAGTGTAAAAACCACATGAGTTTTATTCCTCTCTGTTTGGACATCATATATCAAGACTGGACGCTAGACTGTATATCTCCAAAAGGGGGTCAACTAGTCCAGTCACTAAAGGTAGCAAGCATACCAGCAAGTATCGATTAAACGATATATTTACAAAGACTGTCCATAAAAAGACTAAATGCTTCAATGGTTAGGTGTGATAAGATGTATATATTTATTCAAGACGCTTAGTACACTAAAGTCATAAAGGATTTTCTATTCGGACCCAACACTTTCAAATTGGTAAGTCTTATCAAATATAATTTATCATTTAGCTTGAATGTGTAACGTTCCTTGAATGCAATCCGTTTAATTATCGCCATATTTATACTGATAAATACATGAATTCGGGAAAAGGGACCTACTGCATCCAGAGACAGATCGTACTGCATCCAGAGACAGATCGTACTGCATCCAGAGACAGATCCTACTGCATCCAGAGACAGATCGTTGTTCGATAGGTCTTTAAATTCGGTGTTTGTAACAACCACGCAATGCACAAGAATAATTGGTATCGAGCAAAAAGAATCGAAATTCACAGTTTTTTGTTTCTTTCTGGCAATTGACAACAGAAAGAGAAGAGAGTGGAACAAAATGCTAAGCGAGCTGTAGCGTATCATAAGAAAAATATATAGATTGGCTCTCGATGTCATTTGGTTACAAACATATAACAATCTTGATTCCAACCTGATATCGATTATATCAATTGAGATATACAAATTAAAAATTATCCCACCATGATTCATTACACTAAAATAACGAACGTAAAGGTATAACAGTTTGATAAGAACAAGTTTTCTTTCCCATTAGTTATACTGTTTTGCGTTCTGCGTGTTCACATGGGATTAAGTGACTGACCACGATTTAACGCACAGAGCGTTATTTTAGCGGGGGGGGGGGGGGATATTTCAGCAATTTAGTGGTCTTAGATTGAGATTGAGAAAGTAAATCCCATATAAAAATTATCTGCTGAATTTTATTTAACATTTCATGAAACTCTGAAATAAAAAAGCTACGAAAGTTCTCCATACGTTCCAAGAGAATGCCTTGATTATTCGACAATGACTATCGGCATCACCTGAAGTATACATGGTAATAATGACCTAACAATGACTATCGACAGCACCTGAAGTATACATGGCAATACTGACTCGACAATGACAATCGACAGCACCTAAAGTATACATGGTAATAATGACTCGACAATGACTATCAACAGCACCTGAAGTATACATGGCAATAATGACTCGACAATGACTATCGACAGCACCTGAAGTATACATGGTAATAATGACTAGACAATGACTATCGACAGCACCTGAAGTATACATGGTAATAATGATTCGACAATGGCTATCGACAGCACCTGAAGTATACATGGTAATAATGACTCGACACTGACTATCGACAGCACCTGAAGTATATGTTTCTTCCTTTCTGTGGACATTTAGTCTGTGTTACAGTTACATACATTGCATAATAAAAATTATAATTGAGTAGAATTCATCAATCACTTTCATTGGTAATATGAATAAAGATTTCAATGGGCCACAACCTATCTACTGCTATAGACACTATTAAATTCTGTAAACGTATACATTATCTATTAAGACTCGTCAAATTGACTCCATTAACAGCTTCAAAAGCACATTAAATAATCGCAATACTCATGTTCCCAGACACCGGTATTGGGGTAGAAGGAAATTTCAAATTATTCACGTCGGACTTATAACAATTGCAGTTCACTTAATCAACATTTATTTACAAAGAATATAATCGGGTCACCTCTTTGTAGATGTGGATGTGTAGAAAGTACATAACACTTCTTTTTTTCTTGCGTTTATTACCAAGAACAAGGCATAGAACTGTTTCAATCCCTCGTACCATATGGTAATTTAACATTAGGAACCGTCTTGTATGGTGATACAACGCTTCCGTATGAAGTAAACATTAGTATTGTCATTGCCGTTCAAAAATGTATTGAAAAGTCAAAAAGATTTACTTATGGGCACATATTACTATTACTAACATGCATGCATTTCTGCGGGTCATGAACAGCTATAAACAGTAATTTCCCCAATTTTTCCAAATGATTCGCTATCGTCTCCGCAACGACTCGCTCTAGAAGGAAGTACTTGTTCACTTTTAATCTCGCTTTTTGTTCCTTTTTATTTATTTATTTATTTATTTATTTTTCTTCCTTTCTTTCTTTCCTCCCTCTTTTTTCAACTTTCTACACAATGTTTGACAAATTTTAATTAACAATTTCTCATTTAAACTGCTCTCTTTTTCTTTATCCTTGTCTCTCACCTACTCCTTCGTTGTTTATCCTCTTGCTTCATGTACATTGGCTAAATGCTAATGTTTAACCAAGAGATTCTTCACTTTTGCTGTTCAATAATTTTAATTTTTGGTCATTAAAACTTAATATCGTCCACCATATATTTATACATGTTTACAATTTTCGTATCGTAAAAGGAGAAGAACATTATAAGCCATTGACTTTCGTTCTAATCCTTTAACTTCTATACTGTACTTCTTGTTTTCACCAATAACAAATTTATGAAATAAAATATGTTTAAACTAAACGAGTTGCGCATCGACTGGCAAATTTGAAAACGTAATACCAAATCAAGCTCGCAACATAAATTGAAGGCGTAGTCTCATTTCAAATCCCACCCAACAGCTGCAGCATCATTTAACTATTGTTTCTAATGAAACAGACTGGTGTATCCATTACTTATATATCATTAATACTACAGGTAGATAATTAAAACTTTGTCCCTCATTAAACTCGCTAAGGAGGCATCAGAATCGCTCCTCAGATGTCAAAGTATCTTTGCAATTGATGTACTTATCAAGTTATCGAATATATCCTAAAAACCAATGTGAAGGTTGATTAGTGTATGCGTGACATCGGAGTACAATACGGTGTAAAAACGGCATTAAACTTAAAGTCAAAGTTAATGTTTTGTCTAGGGTTTCAAAAGTGTATTCGTCGTCGCATTTTTGTGTAAATGACAAAACATCTGAAAACGGAATCGCCAAATATGAAGTTATTTCTTTTAAGCAGGTGTGATCTCTGATCAAAATATCAGAGTTTAAAAAGTGTAATGTCCTTCATGAAGTTACAGATTGAATATCTTGTATTAAATGTTATTACCCATGAAGAAAATATGCAATAAATAAAATTAGTTTCTAAGTAGGGATGGGTGAAGCTCTCTACACCCACACTTTCAAAGTTTCTGGTCGTTTTAATCTGTTATGCTCGACGAGATCCATTTCGGTTGATTTAATAATACTTCAGCGAAAATTGGGATAGATAATAAATATTTGCGTATTCTATGAAGATTCCGTGTCATTCGACATAAAAATATTTTCCGTCTCGAGTTATGGATAATTTATTTATTTTTGATTAAAAATGCAATTTAATGATAATTCTAGCATTGTGTCATATACTAAGTTATCATTAGACTATATTGTGTCATATACTAAGTTATCATTAGACTATATTGCGTCATATACTAAGTTATCATTACACTATATTGTGTCATATACTAAGTTATCATTAGACTATATTGTATCATATACTAAGTTATCATTACACTACATTGTGTCATATATAAAGTTATTAGACTATATTGCGTCATATACTAAGTTATAATTAGATTATATTGTGTCATATACTAAGTTATCATTACACTACATTGTGAATTTGTACACAAAATGTACATTTCAGTACATCCCGATGCAGCTTTAAAAACAATTCACTTTCTTCTACCAAGAAAGTTACACATAGAGAGAAAAAGAAAAATATTGGTAATACATTAATGTATCGAGAGGTTCAAAAGATACCTTTACAGTCCCACAAGCTTCAAACGATACCTTTACAGTCACACAGGCAACAAAAGATACTTTTACAGTCCCACAAGCAACAAAAGATACCTTTACAGTCCCACAAGCAACAAAAGATATTTTTACAGTCCTACAAGGAACAAAAGATACCTTTACAGTCCCACAAGACAATATATGTTTCTAACATTTCGAAATTATTCCTTATGTTGCTCCTAAGAAAGTTATAGATAGAAAGATAAAGAAACAATGGCATTATTAGCACCATTTGAAAATTGTTTGGTTGGTTACTTTAAATTATCGAAAGGTTTAAAAGCTTCCTTTATCTTCCATCAGAAAAATATATCTTTCCAACATTTGGAAAATCTTCTGCATTAGTATAATTCAAGATATTTAACTTAATTGAGGATAATGTAGGTCAGTAGATCCTATTGAAGTCAGATCTAGCAAGGTTGCACAAAACCTATCTTATCTCTTAGGCAAAAGAAACTATTTTTGGGGAAAACATACTCTATTACATCCTTACATTTAAGACTGAGCTGGTGAAGTTCTTTATGTCTGTTCAGTCGTGAAAAACAAATTAGTTTCACAGGAGAGAAACCGCTTGCAAGATACAAGATAACAGTATTGTTTGATTCTTGATCGTAATCGTCAGGCTATGAATGTATTTCTTTCTGCATGAAAAACTTGACATTTAGTTCCACGCAGAAAGAGAAGTATAAGGGTCATATTTTAAAGTGAGAAATATTGTTTTCGTATGTTTTGGTACATACCCTATCTGAGCGCAATTCTCACTTGATACTCGCCATTTCATATTGCCTCTTTTTATATATCATTTGCTTTCAAAACCAATTATTTTCCAAATGTTATTAGCATTTGTTACAGTCATGATGGCGTATTATAGAGTTCTAAGGTATGAAGATTTTGTAGACCACAACAAATAAGCAAACATTTTTATTCGAGGACGGCAGTGACAATGGTGAGCACCACCAAATCCGTATGCATCATATAATAATGTTTTTTAAAAGTTTTCCTAAAGTATTTACTAGAGATGTTTTTTCGTGGTATGTATGTAACATGATTTGAAAAGAAATCCAAATTGGCGTTTTGCTTATTACTCAACCATTTTTTATTTGTTGAGCGCGAAACAGATTAGGATACAAACATTTTCCAGAGCCAGTAATTTGCGGTAAGGATACAGAATTGGAGAGTGTTTATGCTCTCGGTCTTTCATATCTTGGTGCAGTTGTCCTCGTGAATTTTGACCAGAATAGCATTGTTCTCTACACTTTTGGATACCACGTAATGATCATATTCCCAATCCCGTAGATTTACCCCTTTTTGTGAATGACATATAATGTTTGAACTCTAGACCTTAACCAGCGTACGATAGATCCGACTTACATGGCAATTGTTATTCTATGTTTTCTTTAAACAGCTACAACATATATTCTTGCACATCATATTCTGTATTTGTCAACCCAGAGAAGAGGGATCCCTAATTTTGATTGGAAGACATGTTGAGCTGAGCACATGGCTAGAAATAAAGAAAGAAGGTTGTATTAATTCCACACCTATTCTATTTTCTCGGTCTGCTCGTTGATCGTTTGGGCTGTCTTCCATTATTTGCATCCATTGTATGCTTCTTTCTTTGATTTAATGGACAGTCTTTTTAACACTGTTATCATCTTCAGCTATGCCCCTGAGCAATTATAGTATTTCTCAACAAAAGTACAATCACGTTCAAACATGGGACATATCGTGCTATCGCTGAAAACACATGATGTTAGATTTTGAGTGGTGACACTGTGTTGTCTGATACAAGTTCCAAGACAGTTTTGTTATAAACAATTCCTTATGTTTATGTATCCTTTTAAAAGTCACATTTATCAACGCTCGTAGACACTTTTACAAGTTAAACATTTCTATCCGGAATTCACATTTACCTTTCGATTAACATTTATCCTTTTTGTGTGTTACTTCAAAAAATTATCTAAAACTATTTTAAGATAACCAGTATCCATATTTTACATTTTAGGCACAATGGCTCTCAGTTTATCCTATTTAGACGTGTTGAAGACCTTTATGTAAAATGTCAATGATTGATGACTTTGAAATAAGTTGACATGTAATTTTCAATATATAGTGTATTCTGTCATACTACTTTCGTAAACAAAAAAGATAGAACACAAATAAATGTATCTTACCAGAATGCAAAAACAGTTTAATAAACATTGAAATAATCATCCTAAAGTTTGCACCAATCAGGTAAGTTCTGTTTTATTTTGTTCCCATCTATTTGGGATTAGTTTACCTGTGTCGGGGAATACCGAAAAAATATAATACATTTCAATATGTATCTACAATGTTACATTTCCAATACATGTATGGAAAAAATAAATAAAAGAGTAAATATATTTCTTGATCAGTAATAAAGTTAAATGTATAATACCACAGTTTGTAGATTTTCTAAATCTACCTAACATTTATCTACAGTTACATGTAAATACCACACTTATCTATTAAAAGTGACTGGGTATTGTTTTTACAACAGAACTAAAAAAATAAGTTAATTTATATGTCTGATTAGTAATTATATGTTGTAGAAAAGCTTAAGTATTCTCTCATAATTTCCATATACTTAGCATGTTTTATAAATCCGAGACGACGAAGGAGGGGCTACTAGTTGATAAGTCGAGAGTCGGTCGATGTTGGATATAATCAAATATATGTCTTAATTTTGTCTTGTGATCGTTAAATACGAATTATCTTGTCATTTGAATATTGTGAAATACGTCTCTATTATTTATATTAATTTCCATTATGTTTGAACTTTTTTATGATCATATGGGATAGTATCTCCGCATATAGGATGAAAATGTAAGAATAAAGAGGTTTTCTCTTTCTATCCTATAAGGTAACACTCCACAGTACGACTAAGAGAAGGTCTTTGGATTAAATATTTCACAGACATCACAATTCAGTGAAATGTCTTAAACAGATATTCCATTTTTTAAACCATTGCTCATAACGTAGTCCTTGTTTTCATGTTAGCGAGTTGGGTATATAGAAAACTACACTAGCTATGGTGACTTATTTTAGATCACAAACTTCAATTAGAAATTGGAAAAGATATTTACAATGTCAGGCATAAAATTGTCTAGCAAATGATTTATGTCTTCTTAATGGTCTTCTAGATTTGACAATTGGTGGAGTATATAAGTAGTCGCTGTAATCTTAAAGAGATATATAAATATTTAAGAAATGTCTTGATTTTTGACACATCCTTGTATAAAATAGTAGTTTTCATTCCATTTGACGTGAAAGGAAAAAATATTGCTAGTCAAGAGGGTTAGCAATGAAAACATTACCAAATTATTGCTAATATTTATTCTCAATAAACCTATTTTAGAGAAATTTGAGACTGTGACCATTATCAATGCTTGGAGAAGATGGCGATGAAACTAGTTAACGTTTCAAAACGCTGTAGATGCCTAAAATATTTGTAATAAGTGAAGTGAAATTCGCTTTGATTCGCAGTACTACATAGGAAATGAAGGTAAATAGTGCTGCTTCTTTTTGCAATTGCTAGCACTAGCGTGAAATGACAGATTTCCATTGACATTAAATGGGCGGGTTGTCTTTCTGTCGAATCTAATAGAGGTTTTGACCTGGTGCCTATCTGTTAATCTCGATCTGCCCTAAACTTGATCAAATCATTTTTGTTGACG
The DNA here is from genome assembly GCA_029931535.1 of Margaritifera margaritifera. Lineage (NCBI taxonomy): Eukaryota > Metazoa > Mollusca > Bivalvia > Unionida > Margaritiferidae > Margaritifera > Margaritifera margaritifera. Next base: position 78,951 of record JAQPZY010001065.1, on the reverse strand, counting down.
TTAATAGTGTATCTATCCAGGTGTTCGTTTCAAAAGTAACTAAACTTTTTTTTATATCTGTGTGTCTCATTTGTGCATGATGGTCGTAATATTATCTCATTATGTCCTTCAAAGTTGTATATTGATATAATTTTCCAAATATGTAGAGAAAATTAAAAGTAAGAGAGAAATAGTCAAACAGCCGAATTTATTTTGTACCCTTTTCAATCGTTAGGACGACATTTACTAAGAAACTAGTTTTTATATATTTCAAATAATTTTAAGATAAACATTTAAACGCCAATATATGCCAAATTGGAATTATACTGAATATATTTCAGCCAGGCCTATGGTTTCCAGCTCTATGTGTAAAAACTGTGTAAATAAATTATCTACTTATTTTGATTATTTTCATTTAAAACTAATGCAGCATGTCAATTTAATGCCTACCAAAATTTTAAGCACGAAGTAATGCTTTTCGATCCAAAAAATAATGGCATACAACGGATTTACATTTTAGAGTAAATCTTGTGAAGAAAACAAGAAAAGTATGTTTTGCAATAGACGTACAAGTAGTTAACAATTACCAATAAAACAACCAACCAACCAACATCACCCCCAAAAGCTAAACCCCCCCCCCCAAAAAAAAAAAAAAAAAAAAAAAAAAAAAAAACCAACAATGATAACGTGCATACAAAATATTGACCACTGTTATGTAGGACGTGAATTTCAGACGTCCGTCTAGTTGTCAAGCTTAAGTCAATTATATTCCAACTTGGTACGTATTAAGATTTCAAATAATCCAGTTTGTAACCATTTGGAGACAATTTTTGAAATACATTTGTCCACGCATGTATGATATTTATTTTACTAACTTGGTCTTGTTTTGAATTTTATTTTTCTTGTTTAAATTATGTCTCTTGGGTAGAATGTTAAAACTGCAGTAAATGTATCTGACCTTTGACATTTAAAGTTTAATTAAATGCTTGACCAATGACATCTTGATGCTAAAATAGTGATGTAGACCAAATCCATACACAGCATACATATATGGTAAATCTTTAATATGTATCTATGGTGTTGTGGACAGGTAAGGTATCTAACATAGAAGAAATGAGAGAAGTTAAATGAATTTATTAATAAATGTATAAACATTGTACAGAAACGATTATGATTTTAATAAAATAAGAGCTTACGATATCAAATTGTTTATTAAGAACATAGTAGATGTTGATCGACGGTAAGGCGATATTTAGCAATAACTAGCCATTGGTTTCATATTTATTTTAGTAAAAAGTTTATAGCATTGCAATGATGGGTGTGTCAAAGAAGGAGCAAATTGTCCTGCTGGGAAACTGTGCATTAAATTTAAATGAACGCATTTTATGTGGGTGTTGACGAGGATCAAGATAAATTATCATCATTACAGTTTATGAATATTTAGAGTCAGGAAGATACAAGAGGTTGTAAAGGTATTTGCAGTTGGATTTCGTTGAAACATGCATACAACTTATAACTCTTTTAACGCTACATTTGACAACGTTTATGTATACATTTTTGACTCATGAAAAATAACCCGTTTTATCGAAAGTTTAATTATGATCACCCATCCGTAATAACAGTAGCTTTTATCATACAGTTGCAAATAATGTTGACACTAGATCTCATACTAAGCTATCAGTTTGGGTCTAAAATCCCACTGAGTTAAAATTTTAATTAATATCCATTTCATAATTATAATTCCATAATTTAAATTTTATTTCAGTGTCAACCTTTGATGTGTTACGCTATCACTCTTCTTAAAATGAGAAAGAAATAAAGCAAAATGAAAGAAAGGAGAAACATAGAACACTTTTCTTTTGATAACAAGTTGTTTTAGTGGCGAAAGTTTCATCACTTTTCTGTTCAATTCCTTGCATGGAACAAAATTATAACGATGCAAAAAACTAAATTAGGCTTGGGTTTGTACATTAAATCCGTTTGAATTTTATATTCTCATTGAAAACTCTATATTCAGTTCGTTAAAATAGCTACTATGTTGCAGAAAGGTGTCTCCACAGCAAAGGTAAAACAGTTTAAAGTTCAAGCAATTATATTTTTGATCTGGTATAAAGTTTAGAATCTGTTTATTTGCTCTTTACTCTCAATCAGCAATTATTACAAAAAAGATAAAGTAATTTCAAAAGAACGGGTATAATATTAGCATATTTTCCTTTTTAGTGTTTAATAATTTACATTACTGCATTTGACTAAAAGCATTGCATCGTCTCATTAAATTTATATATACAAAATTGAAACGTTTAATTTATTCCAGATTAATGAACTCCATCAGGCTTTTTCATTGAAGCTCAAACAGTTTTTTTTTCTTCTTCTAATTTATTCCAAAGTCTCCAATTATTCTCAAAGACATGATTTTAAAAGCCCATAACTTCAAAACAGCCCCATGCAAATGCAGTAAACCCATTTATAACGAGCGCGTTTTTAACGATAGCCCCATGCAAATGCAGTAAACCCATTTATAACGAGCGCGCTTTTAACGATAGCCCCATGCAAATGCAGTAAGCCCATTTATAACGAGCGCGCTTTTAACGATAGCCCCATGCAAATGCAGTAAACCCATTTATAACGAGCACACTTTTAACGATAGCCCCATGCAAATGCAGTAAACCCATTTATAACGAGCACACTTTTAACGATAGCCCCATACAAACTGTAGCGTACTAACGGGGGGGGGGGGGGGGGGGAAGGGGCGGGTGCCAAAGGTCTTGGGACGCCAAAACAGCTGATAAAATTTCGGGCCTCGTATTCTGGCCCTTTGGGCCATCATCGTCGCCCCGTGCGCCATTTACCCTTAGTACGCCACTGAATACAAATACAGTAAACCCATTTATAACGAGCACGCTTTTAAGTAGAACTCATTTATTAGGAGTACTTCTTAAATCGCAAGCTATTTTCTTCATTAATGTATACCAATGATGAAGATTATGAAGATTATGGCTTTAGTCTATCAGGCGGTACCGTATAATTCTTGAAACTATTGGTGACAATCTGTTTTAAAAAAATATGTCTGAATTGGAAAATATTGTGATGATGTATGAGATTTAAAAAAAAAAACCCAGACGTTATTCAGACAGTCAGACTACTTGATTTACATGTAAGGTATAATTATTTCAATGACTGAAAATACAATTTTTATCGTGCTTGAGAATCTTTATTTTTACATTTTTATGCAAAAAGGGCATTGTTTATGCATATATAGTTGTGCTTGCAACGTGGCCGTGGTTTGGATTTTGTGTTGTCAAATCCACCTATTATCCTGGAACCTCAAAGCTTATAAAAAAAAAACATTGGATATAACAAACACATTTTTATGGTCCGTAAAGTTTTGTTATAATTCAGGTTTTTAGTGTGTGTATTAATGACCAACGACATTCCTTCAGCAAGAAAGATATAGGGTTTGACAGGTAAAGTGTTTAGCTGATGCTTAATTTTTTAAGATGAACAGGTTGTGAAAATTGTTTTTATTCTATCAATTAATGCAACATTTCTTTGCCTAGAATGTATTTAGATAACGATGTTCATGCCTGAAATGACGTGTTAGTGTACGTCTTTATTTCATATATTTTTTAATTTAATTACTATGTCTGAAACTTGTTTTCTTATTTTCACATTTGTAACAAAGTGTTCGATCCTAAATTCTTCATATTTATTAAACTGGATCTAACCCCTTTACATTAATAATTCGAGAAAACGATTGAAATAGTACAATCAATAATCTAGAAATATTCACGTTTTTAAATATGCGAATTGCATAAGAAAAATATAATCCTGTACGGATACAGTAACAAATACCAGCCATTGTACATATATTTCAATTTATTTAGCGCATGTAGTTTTTTTAATTTTTATTATTGTTAGGAATGCGTGTTGTCTTTACAGACCAGACACGACATCATATGTATATCTCCTTTCTTCTATTCCCCCCCCTCTCTCTCTCTCTCTCTCTCTCTCTCTCTCCTATTCTTTCTTACATTCATCCTCACTTCATCTCTCTCCTCCTCTCTCTCTATCTATCTCTGTATCTCTTTCGTTGTATCTCTCTCGATATGTATATATAATTGAACAGGTGACACTGATAAACGATACGTCAAAGTAACATGATGAATTTTAGTATCCTATAAATCACAATTAATACTGCATTGTTAGAAGATTCATGAATTAATTCTTACGTATTCCGATACGAGAGCAATATTCGTCGTCAAATAATTTTTAAAGACAAAATAGTATCGTTTTTGGAAACCATAATATGTCAAAGTAATCTAATTTAAGATATATGAAAATAAAATTTGTGGATTGTGGGAAATAATCAAAGCTAATATAAATATTGTTTCTGTATGACTCTGATTTTTATTTATTTTCAATGAGTCCTCCAAATTAAGCAGACAGACCTGTATGTGAACTTTTATGAGTGCATTAGGTACATTTTGTCCCTCAGACTGTATTCAATGAAATGAACCTAGATTTGTGTATATATTATATACATTTATTTATATACTCAATTTTTTGGCAATTTCTCCACACTATTTTTTTAATCCACCACGTGTTATCGTGTATTCCGGAAGAGTACCTTTGCGCACTTTATTTACGAGAATGATCCAGATGTCTTTGAAAATAACTTAAATGTAATTTTGAAAGCTTGAATCAGAAACGGATACATTAGATTGCTACGTGTAATACATTTGTGTGTTATGGTGCATCATACATCAGTTTTGCTGTTTTTTCTAACTGGATATCTACAAATCAATAATGGAAGACCTTGATAATAAATGAATTTAAATGATATTAAGATATTTTACTTCTGATTATTTACACAAGTATCCAGGGAAAGCATCACTAATAATGTGTATTATAATGATGTCAATTCCATTTACAAGAAGAATGATAACATAGATTTTAATTTTGTTTTATGGTAAAATTAATGACAAAATGTATTAAAACTCAGTGCTCTGTGAATATACCAGGCAAAACTACATTTACCAAATTGTATATTTAAATTTATCATGAAAGAATCTTAAACCCGCGTTAAATGTAGCAACATGAAGTTTGTTTATCCGTAGTAACAGCAACATTTATCAGACTGTTAGAAATGTCTTTCACATATTTTCACAGACTGTGCAGTCATTTGTTTTCCTAAATATTATAGAATTCTAAAAAATATAATAATGTATATTTTAATAACATCTTTGGTCATAAAAACACAGTGTTTATCGAGAATTTGATGAAACAAACATATAACTATGTTTGTCAGGGATTGAAAGTAATGCCATTGTTAGATTGTCGATATGATTTTTAATCTTCTTATCTCCATAGTTTTCAATGTTACGCTTGCCTTCCTCATATGAAATCATCTTGCTGTATTACTTTGTATTATAGCTATATCCGCACTCCAAAACAACTTGAATTCTACTGTTTATAATGGACAGCAGAACTTTTGTATCAATTTCTTCACGGGAATTAAAGCTTTATTAGCTTGAGTAACAAGTCTTTCTACTGCTTTAGAATATTTTAACCTACTATAAAATATAACTTTCAAATTGTTGCAATAAGTTGTGGCTTTTTTTCTGTATTAAAACATGGCAACGTCTCAGTTATACTGAAAGACGATTATTGCAAAATTTGAAGAAAGGTTATATATGGAAAGTAAAAGTCACATTGAGAAGTTTGGGAAAACAACTGTACTCAGGAAACATGTTTGAATCAATATCCTGGATGTAAACATTGGATACGATTCACAAGTGCTAAATATAATTTGAAAAAAACACAACTTGATTAACCTTTACTGTGCATAAAAGCATTCTGATCAGCGTAATATAGAAACCCTTTCAATATGGAAACATCGTAATATAGAAACCCTTTTAATATGGAAACAGCGTAATATGGAAAACCTTTGATATGGAAACAGCGTAATATAGAAACCATTTTAATATGGAAACAGCGTAATATGGAAAACCTTTTAATATGGAAATAAGCTTAACTAGGAAACCCTTTTCACAATCCCAATGAAGTGGTGCTAAGGTATTTCAAAGCGAATGAAAGCCTTTTAGGGTGCGTGGAGCTGATTTGTTTTACACTGTGTAAATCTTTTAATGTGGAACAATTGTACACATAATATGATGTCAACATAAGAGGAAAGATAAAATCAAGAAAATCAAATCAATATATGGACCATAGCTCGGAATCTATTCCAATAAAGATCTTTACAATCTTATGATTACTTAAACAAATATGCAGTACTGAATCTATTCAAGACGTGTCCTTCTTTACAGTGCAATATGCAGTACTGAATCTATTCAAGACGTGTCCTTCTTTACAGTGCAATATGCAGTACTGAATCTATTCAAGACGTGTCCTTCTTTACAGTGCAATATGCAGTACTGAATCTATTTTCAAGACGTGTCCTTCTGTGCAAAATGCAGTACTGAATCAATTCAAGATGTGTCCTTCTTTATAGTGCAATATGCAGTACTGAATCTATTCAATTCGTGTCCTTCTATGCAATATGCAGTACTGAATCTATATTCAAGACGTGTCATTCTTTATAGTGCAATATGCAGTACTGAATCTATTCAAGACATGTCCTTCTTTACAGTGCAATATGCAGTACTGAATCTATTCAAGACGTGTCCTTCCTTATAGTGCAATATGCAGTACTGAATCTATTCAAGAAGTGTCTTTCTTTACAGTGCAATATGCAGTACTGAATCTGTTCAAGAAGTGTAATTCTTTACAGTGCAATATGCAGTACTGAATCTAATTTCAAGACGTGTCCTTCTGTGCAATATGCAGTACTGAATCTAAATTCAAGATGTGTACTTTGTTACAGTGCCATATGCAGTACTGAATCTGTTTTCAAGATGCGTCCTTCTTTACAGTGCAATATGCAGTACTGAATCTATTTTTAAGATGTGTACTTCTTTACATTGCAATATGCAGTACTGAATCTGTTTTCAAGATGCGTCCTTCTTTACAGTGCAATATGCAGTACTGAATCTATTTTTAAGATGTGTACTTCTTTACATTGCAATATGCAGTACTGAATCTATTTTCAAGATGTGTCCTTCTTTACAGTGCAATACATTTTGTCTCCACTATGATAAATTGTTTTGCTCTGAGAAAACTATATATTTTTCTTGAACAAAAAATGACTGGCTAGTTTAACTAGCTATTAAAATTGACGGCAGGTAAGATGGAAAAAGTATTTTTTGTCTTCTTTCGTGTAATAAGTCCAAAATCGCTCGAATATTTGATGACTGAAAGTAGTAATTTAATTATCTAAGGGTAGTGCTTAAATATATTTGACGCTTATAGATGCCACTCAGACAATCTGTGTGTGATGGTAACGAGAGTAGCAAACATTTAAATTTAAACATTATACCAAACGGTATTAAGCTGCATTTTTTGAACGAAAATGACACAAATTGATACTTTACAATGCGCTATCAAATATAACTCGCACATAGTACTAAAGGCTCTACATGTAATTTTGAATGACACTGTATCTTTATACTAAATATTTGACTATTTAATGACACTGTATCTTTATACTATATATTTGACTATTTAATGACGCTGTATCTTTATACTATATATTTGACTATTTAATGACGCTGTATCTTTATACTAAATATTTGACTATTTAATGACACTGTATCTTTATACTATATATTTGACTATTTAATGACGCTGTATCTTTATACTATATATTTGACTATTTAATGACACTGTATCTTTATACTATATATTTGACTATTTAATGACACTGTATCTTTATACTATATATTTGACTATTTAATGACACTGTATCTTTATACTAAATATTTGACTATTTAATGACACTGTATCTTTATACTATATATTTGACTATTTAATGACACTGTATCTTTATACTATATATTTGACTATTTAATGACACTGTATCTTTATACTAAATATTTGACTATTTAATGACACTGTATCTTTATACTATATATTTGACTATTTAATGACACTGTATCTTTATACTATATATTTGACTATTTAATGACACTGTATCTTTATACTATATATTTGACTATTTAATGACGCTGTATCTTTATACTAAATATTTGACTATTTAATGACGCTGTATCTTTATACTATATATTTGACTATTTAATGACGCTGTATCTTTATACTATATATTTGACTATTTAATGACGCTGTATCTTTATACTATATATTTGACTATTTAATGACGCTGTATCTTTATACTATATATTTGACTATTTAATGACGCTGTATCTTTATACTATATATTTGACTATTTAATGACGCTGTATCTTTATACTATATATTTGACTATTTAATGACGCTGTATCTTTATACTATATATTTGACTATTTAATGACGCTGTATCTTTATACTATATATTTGACTATTTAATGACGCTGTATCTTTATACTATATATTTGACTATTTAATGACGCTGTATCTTTATACTATATATTTGACTATTTAATGACGCTGTATCTTTATACTATATATTTGACTATTTAATGACGCTGTATCTTTATACCATATATTTGACTATTTAATGACACTGTATCTTTATACCATATATTTGACTATTTAATGACACTGTATCTTTATACCATATATTTGACTATTTAATGACACTGTATCTTTATACCATATATTTGACTATTTAATGACACTGTATCTTTATACCATATATTTGACTATTTAATGACACTGTATCTTTATACTATATATTTGACTATTTAATTACACTGTATCTTTATACCATATATTTGACTATTTAATGACACTGTATCTTTATACTATATATTTGACTATTTAATGACACTGTATCTTTATACTAAATATTTGACTATTTAATGACACTGTATCTTTATACTATATATTTGACTATTTAAAGACACTGTATTTTATACTATATATTTGACTATTTAATAACACTGTATCTTTATACTATATATTTGACTATTTAATAACACTGTATCTTTATACTATATATTTGACTATTTAAAGACACTGTATTTTATACTATATATTTGACTATTTAATAACACTGTATCTTTATACTATATATTTGACTATTTAATAACACTGTATCTTTATACTATATATTTGACTATTTAATAACACTGTATCTTTATACTATATATTTGACTATTTAAAGACACTGTATTTTATACTATATATTTGACTATTTAATAACACTGTATCTTTATACTATATATTTGACTATTTAATAACACTGTATCTTTATACTATATATTTGACTATTTAATAACACTGTATCTTTATACTATATATTTGACTATTTAAAGACACTGTATTTTATACTAAAAATATTTGACTATTTAATGACACTGTATTTTTATACTAAATATTTGACTATTTAATGACAGTATCTTTATACTAAATATTTGACTATTTAATGACACTGTATCTTTATACTAAATATTTGACTATTTAATGACACTGTATTTTTATACTAAATATTTGACTATTTAATGACACTGTATCTTTATACTAAATATTTGACTATTTAATGACACTGTATCTTTAAACTAAATATTTGACCATTTAATGACACTGTATCTTTATACTAAATATTTGATTATTTAAAGACACTGTATCTTTATACTAAATATTTGACTATTTAATGACACTGTATCTTTATACCATATATTTGACTATTTAATGACACTGTATCTTTATACTAAATATTTGACTATTTAATGACACTATATCTTTATACTAAATATTTGACTATTTAATGACACTGTATCTTTATACTAAATATTTGACTATTTATTTAAATGACCGTTGTTAACAAATATGTTATCTAAAATTAAGTTATATTTTCCACACAGACATGATGCATTAAACTGTTATTACATAATTTAACTTCTGGGTGTTACATGGTTTCTCTAGACATGTTTGTCATGGACGCGTACCACGAGGAAGCCAATCTTTTTAGATGCAGGGAGATAATTTAGGTTGCAGCTGTTTTTGAGGTTTTTGTTTATGAATACGTGAATACAAATATATTGTCTGTAAACATCGCAGGTAACGCTACATTTATTAACTTTACATAAATTTAGTGCAAGTGAAAAATATCCGTGTGTTATATCGGACATGTTTAGAAATTGTTCATTCGTAAAAACAGAAGATTGTATTAATCAGTTTAATATATAATAGCAATCTCTGATCCCGAACAATGTTATCTGTTTACACTAAAATATGTAATGTATTTTTTATTGCCTTTGTGCTTAGATTTGTTTTCCAGAAGAGTAAACAAAGGAATCATGATTGACTGAGTGGGTGTTGAAAGGTATCTGGGCATAAAAGAAACACGTTGCTTACTAATAGGAAGATATGAATTTTTAAACAAACTTGACAAATTATACGCATGAATTCGTCCATGAAATGCGCATAGAGACTCGTTACTTCGAAAACATACCAGGAAACGCTACACTTGTAAATTATATACTATATGTATGAATTATGAAAAATAATTCCGCGTTAAAATTTCATGCTGTGCAATTACTTTTGATGTAAAATATTTTAGACTTCAAAAGTATACTCAATTTAAATTTAATCATGACCTGTGAACTGGCATACATTTATCAAAGACTCGTGCAATAACAACTTTTGTTCAATTTTTCGTTTTGAGCTTTGAGTTTATTTTCCATTCAGTGGCGTACTAAGGGTAAATGGCGCCCGGCACCTCCTCCCACCCCCGTTAGTACGCTATAGCTTCTACTTGACATTTGGGTTTAATTAACACAACAACGAATCATTGATATAGTTTTAAGAGATGATATGATTCTTAATATTAATAATTACGTATCCATTGGTAAGAACTGCGTACCCAACTTTTACATTATGATAGCGATCAGTCTCTTGAATATTAATAAGGAATTTACACATTTGAATATAATACACCTGTAGACCGTGTAGTGTGATAAATTACTGGTTTATATTTGAAAGTGATTGTATATACTTATTTATTTATTTATTTATTTATTTATTTATTTATTTATTTAAAATACACATAGTCAGAGCACATGATTGCTGTCGGACTGTATATAGAGTATAAATATTTGTGAGTCGCTTGAACGCTTTCATGGCAAATCGCATTATAACTTATTTTCTCAAATAGTAAATCAAATCAGCTATAGTATTTTTAAAAGCAAGCATGTTAAATTCAATCAAAATAAATGTTAAATTCCAAACGGACAAAACTACACCGATGTGATTGAATTTAAATGGGTTTTATACATTTGCGGACATTTTCTTCTTTGGTGAACTTTATTACAACCCGTTTGATACGTTAAAGATGCATACGTTTTTTTCATATCAAATCGTTAGGCTGTAAAATCTAATCAGATAAACATTTTAATACGCACTGAGGCTTTAGTTAATGTTCTTTAGGAGAAAGGCGCCTTCAAGGGGGGCATTGAAGGCGGGGCATTCTTTTTCTTCTTTTCAGAAAAATTGAAGTAAAAGGGGTAGAATTCTTGTCTTTAGATGAGGTAACTTCATATGGCGCTATATTGTAAGGAACTTTGCGACTATCTGATTATCACAATAGAAATGATTTTCTTAATCCTGTAAGTCCTCGTGTATTTTTTGTTGTTGTTGTTTTGTTTTTTTTTTGTTTTGTTTTTTTTTTGTTTTGTGTCATACAGCCGGAGCAAACAGAAAGTGAAGCCGTTTGCAAATTTAAAAATTTCACTTACCAAGGATTATATACTGTTCTGAGTTGTATTTACCAGACACCTTTTCATAACTTAATTATGTGAACCATTTATTTGGTTTTAAAAATTTGCTGGTATCGCATCTAATATCAACATTGAAAATAAACCTTCTTCTGTCCCAACGTCTTTTTATGCTTGTATATAATTGGACAAGGGGACAAATATAAAACTATACCAGTCGAATGTGTCATTGTTGACCTCAGATTCCCCCATGTGGTGTTGGATACATTTTAGTAATCTGAGATGATAGATTTTTGTTGTAATAGCTACCTTTGTATATTCATTTATTGTTACATGTACTTATAGATATGCCATGGACACTGTATTTAAATTATAGTAGCCACTTGGTGTTAGCTGATAGAATAAGTTACCCTTCTAATATTTCTCTTTTCCAGTACATAAAACAGCAACTTCCAAGTTATCCATTCAAACAATTGAATTATACATATTTAATCTAGATAAATGACACTGCAAGTAAATTCATCAGCCATCACAATATAGTTTCTGTAATTAAATATAAAAGTTTGGTGAGCGAAGTTTTTAAGCCTGCAAATGTTTATGTGAAATGATGAAGAAGTTTATGGCGAAAAAGAAAATTAAATTATTTCATCTCTCTTTTCATTTACATTTTACTCTTACTGCTTTTGTACAACTTCTGAAATTATTTATTTATCTATTGTTACTTTATAAACGCAAAAATAGCCAGATGGTTTGGGTGTTCTTTGAATATATTAAACTTATAAATTTTTGCGTGTGTTACTTGAAAACTGTCATGTAAAGTTGAATGTCATTCTAAATTTATTTTCGCAAACGATACGGCAAATCATCTTTAGTATTTTTGAAAGAAAACATGTTTATCTCATCCAGAATAACTGTTACACTCCAAATGGATCAAAATATAAACCAATATTATGGATTTTCAGTGCTGTTTTTTGAAAATATTTAAATACATTTTGGACATTTTCTTCTCTGTCGAATTACACTGCAAACTTAGATGCTGCTGGTGTTTTCATACTAAATTGTCGAATTACACTGCAAACTTAGATGCTGCTGGTGTTTTCATACTAAATTGTCGAATTACACTGAAACCTTAGATGTTGATGGTATTTTAATACTAAATCATCGAATTACACTGCAAACTTAGATGCTGTTGATGTTTTCATTCAAAATTGTCGAATTACAAATTAAACTGCAACCCCAGGTGCTGCTGGACGTTTCATACTAAATCGTCGAATTACACTACAACCTGAGATGCTGCTGGTGTTTTCATACTAAATCGTCGCATTACACTACAACCTTATATGCTGCTGGTGTTTTCATACTAAATCGTCGAATTACACTGCAACCTTAGATGCTGATGGTGTGTTCATACTAACTTGTCGAATTACACTGCAACCTTAGATGCTGATGGTGTGTTCATACAAACTTGGCGAATTACACTGCAACCTTAGATGCTGATGGTGTGTTCATACTAAATTGTCGAATTACACTGCAACCTTAGATGCTGATGGTGTGTTCATACAAACTTGTCGAATTACACTTCAAACTTAGATGCTGATGGTGTGTTCACACTAAATCGTCGGGTTGTAAAATTTAATATGATACACATTTTTATACGATAGGACTTTAGTTGATGTTCTGCAAGAAAACAGTGCTCTTCATGGGGGGGGGGGGGCGATGTTTAATGAGCATCTTACATTATTAATCCTTTCCTTGTGCAATTATTTTTTATTGTTCAACCGGAGTGAACGAATATGATATTGTTTGTACATCATATAAGTTGCTTAATAAGAATTATTTGCTGTTGTGGGGAATTTATTTCCAGACCTGAATTATATAATCATTGATTTTAAATATGTAAAAGTAAAATATACAAAATAAACTATTCGCATCGCATCTAATGTCGACGAACTAAAAACAAACCATATTGTATATAGCATCTTTCCCTGCTTTTAGAGAAACCATACAAAACATGTTGAAGCTAAATATAGAATCATAACAAGTGTACCATTTTAATGTGTCATGAAATTAGAACATGTTGTGTTGGATACATTTTATGACCGGAAATGGTAGGACTTTTATTGTATATATGTATATATAATGCAGCTCATTGTTGCAAATTCTCATAGCCAGTTGATGTTAACGGACATAATACCCCCACTTCTAATACTTTCCATTTTTTTGGATATGTAATAACTAGTTTCAGTGTATGAAAGTATGGTATGGTTAGCGTGCTGGACTTGCGACTGAAAGTGCGGGTTCGAATCCTACCATTGGATGAGCCCGTGTCGGCTACTGTGGTGTACCCTTTGTAAAAAGCGCTTTATTCCAACTGCCTTGGCACTAAATAACCTACATGTGTTGCTGTGCCATAAAACAACAAACCAAACCAATTCAAAGCATACATTACGTACAATATAATTAAATGTATTTAATCTAAATAAATGACATCATCAACTGACATTTCCTGGAATTAAATATGCTCTGGAGATGACAGGTTGAGACAATTTTGAATGGAGAGGTATATGTGTATTTTCTTATTCTTTATTCATTGAATTGGATTTATTTCATGATGAGTGATGGTTTCTGAGTCTAGGAAACTCAAGCAAATTTTAAATTGTGTATCCTTCGTGTTTTAATCCCAATTTTCGCTGCTTTGACCTTGCGCTAGTGTTCTACTCTGTTGCTCACGTGCACACGTTCTTCACGTTCCACGTTCTTTGAAGTAAACATGGTGGATAGTAAGAGGAAATCAGACGGAAGTCCTGAGGGATCCGCTCAGCGAATTCATAGACGTAGATGTTATGTAGGTGATTTCAGACCGGAACATATTGTTTCCATTCAATGAAAGGTACCTGGCACTACATTTAATATTTCTGAACCGGCGTAAGCCACAGTATCGGATCACGATTTTATACATGCCTTTATTCCTATGTTGACAAAATCTCTTGCTGAAGCCTTGGCGACGCTGATCCAGCAATCACTGGCAAAGTGTTTTTGAGAGTTTGCTGCAATCTTTGAAAAAGTAAAATGAAGTAACAACATTACAGATAGCTCTAAAATGGCTGACTTAGATACAAACGTTGAATCTTTGAAGTCTGAAGTTGACAATTTGGAGCAGTATTCACGAAGAGACTGCTTAAGATTTAATAATATTCCAAAATCTATGCTGCCAGACAATACGCATACTAACGACGCTGTAATAGAAGTTTGCAGACAGATCGGTGTTGACCTCACGAAATCCGACATTTCCAGATCACATCTTTTATCAAGGTCCAAATATGGAGTCGCAGAGATTATCGCGAAGTTTGTGAGCTATCCATAGCGTACTGAAGTCTATTCGAACAAGAAACAACTGAAAAACCCTAACGGAAAGATTGATATATCTGAAAAATATAACCTCTAGTCGATTTTCAATGGTCCAACAATTGACCAAGATGAAAAAAGACAAGAATGTAGCAGCATACTAGACACTAGAGGGTAAAATTTATTATATTAAAAGATTTGAGCAAATCAAGTCATACAAATATGTACAGGATACCCAAAATCAGACTTGGATTTCAGCTTTCTAACAACCACGATTCTGTCACCCATGAACCTAGTAAAGTATAAATACTTTATTATGACCTGACCATCTGACCCGGTCTATATTTCGTTCTTTTATGACAGCATGTTTATGAATTTTATGAGCTTTGTTTCTTTATCTTGTATATCTTCATAGAGTACCTACTGAATATAATTCAGATTAATAATAGGTTTAAAATCCTTTCTAACACAATAATTGAAGTTACTGATAGGCAACTTTGTGTAGTCATATCTGTTTGTTATTGTTGCTATCATTCCCATAAACTAAAACTACTGCTGCTGATTATGTGTGTGTCTATATATATATATATATATATATATATATATATATATATATATATATATATATATATATATATATATATCTGTGTGTGTATAAATATATATATATATATATATATATATATATATATATATATATATATATATATATCTGTGTGTGTATAAATATGTATGATTAGATTGCTTTCCACATCTTGAAGCCTTTTAACCTCAAAGATATATTGATCATGTGATAGTCCTCATTCGCGCAAAAATCATGCTTTCATACTAAGTCTGTAATTAATTATTATGATTAATCTGGTTCTCACAGGTGCAAGTCAAGGCTGCGATACTAACCTGGGTTCTGATGTAGACTCGCACGACTTTCATGCTCTGCCTCGCATCATTAGCTTTTTGTATAATACCCCTGTGTCACTGACTTTACTTAATCAGCTCAATCTAAGTTTAGACACCGTTCCCTTCTTCATGCGTCAATACGAATGTATAAGAAATTATATCTACTGTTGTTCAGTTTTGATGCTGTATTGAACTATACGATGTGTATAACACATATTCGACCTAGTTATTGAACTACACGATGTGTATAACACATATACGACCTAGTTGTTGTATAACACACTTAGTTCCTAGTTCTTAGTTATTCACTTCTCATCAATGTAACAATAATAGGTTGTTATTTTATGGTTGATATCATGCCAAATCCTGGTCTAAATTATGACGAAAAGTCTTCCTCGGGTTCTGCTATGATTGGGCTTTCTATTTTCCATCTTAATACGCGATGTAATAGAAACAAATTCAATCAAATCCTTCACATAGCCGAGGGTATGAACATACCTTGTTTCATGAAAACTCACCTAGATCTCAACGTAACCACAGAGAGTATCCGAATCGACGGATATAGTGAGCCCTATCAGATTGATAGATCAAATCATGATGGAGTATTCTTGTTTATTGCATGGAATCATTATTATCCCGTTGAAGAACCGATCTTGAATCACAATTCGATGAAATCATTTGGGTGGAAGTCTTAATGAAAACCATGAAAATACTAGTTTGTACTATATATCCCCCGGAACATTTGGACAGACTATTTTGGTCCGGATTTAAACGAATTCTTAGTGTAGCATTAGATGAAACACCCCGTGTTATTGTTCTTGGCGACTGGAATGAAGATTACCTAAACGTGTTACCATCTGTGGACCCTGATGTATAAACCGTAAATAACCCGCATAGCATAACTACTGAACCAGCTCGAATATAACAGACTAGAACCGTGGCGGCGCGACGGTTAGAGGTGCCCAGGTCAGTGTTCGTTAGTACCGCCTCTACTGAGGCGCCCGGGGGCAATGTTCTTTAATGGCGCCGCTACTTTACCGTAGAGAACAGTTTTTATGTCAGTTGCCAACCTCTAACCCCCCTCCCTAATCTAGGCCCCGGTCCCGACGGCGCCCCATCAACCGGCGCCCGGGGGCAATTGCCCCCCTACCCCTCCAACTCGCGCCGCCACTAGACTAGAAGCTTGCTTGTGGATCCCGTGATTCTCAGGGACCGCACCGTGTGATTGACTCGGGTGTGGTCCCTATTGAGACTTCTATCAGTGATCATGAAGCCACTTTTTGTCGTAATAGATACACCCCTTAAGGCCAGTTGTACTTTTAAGTCACATGTTTGGATTTACAAAGAAGCAAATTTTAATAGATTACGCGATCTTGTTAAAATAACAAATTGGGCTCAACCGTTTAATGACAGTATTACTGTTGATCAGGGATGCGAAACTGTTACATCAAATCTTCTAAATCTTGCTATAAGACGTATCCCAATAAAAAGGTTCACGATTAGGCCCGATAATAAACCATGGTTTACAGCAGAATTTAGGCGAGAGATGAGAAAAAAAAAAGAAAAAAAAAACAGGCTCAGGACTAAGGCCATCAGAACCAAAAGCCAAAGCATTACCAAAAAATATAAGAACCAGAGAAATCGAGTCACAGATTTGAAAGAAAAAAGCAGCTTAGGAAATATTTCTTTTGAAACTTGATGAAAAGTTGGCTTGCATGAAATATTAAAATCCGTGACTTTTTTGGAAAAGATTAGGCAACAAGTACATTCCACAAAGGCACTGAACCTATTGCCTCCACTTAGACTTAGGGTCCGGGACCGATCCTGTAACTTCGCAACAAGGGATCAGGAAAAGTGTGAGCTGCTAAACTCTTAGTTTTGCCCTGTTACACGTCTTAAAAAAAAATACTAAACAGGTACCACATTTTGAAGTTAGAAATCAAACTATTATTTCTGACACCATTATGCATAAACAAGAAATTATACATGTCATAACTAATCTTGACCGCTAGACCCGATCAAATTATTCATAAACTGTTAAAAATATAGTTGAATAAATGTATGTGCTCTTGAAAATATTTTATTCAATAAATCGCTTGAAGCCAGTGTGTTTCCCGCACATTGGAAGCTGGCGCATGTCATGCCGATTTAAAAGAAAGGAGACAAAACACTATCATCTAATTAAAGACAAATTTCTCTATTGAGCTGTGTATCCAATGTTTTTCAAAGAATTACGTTCAAACCTCTATATAATTGTTTGCATGTAAATGACTTGATACTTAAATATCAATCTGGATTTCATCCAGGTCGTTCAACAAGTCATCTACTAATTGACCTTTATCGCAAAATATGCTTTTCTCTTGGTTCGAATGAAATCACTTTTGTTGTCAGTAAACCTTTTGGTACAGTATGGATTAAAGGATTAGTTTGTAAGTTTCAAAAATAAGGAATTGTCGGTAAACTTGTATCATGTCTCGAAAGCTACTTTATAAACCGCTACCAGGGAGTTTCCTATTGAAATTTAGTATCAACAAAATGTCAACTAACTGCTGGAGTTCCCCTAGGTTCCGCGTTAGGCCCTTTATTATTTGTTATTTATGTCAACGATATAGCAGACAATCTGAACTCGCTTAGGAGGCCATTTGCTGATGATACTTCTCATGCAACTTCTTCTACAGACCCTATACAAGTACAAAGGATTATAAACAATGATTTTGAAAAACTTAATCCATGGGCAATCGACATGCTTGTTAATTTTAAGACTTCTAAAAAAACAAACATTTTATTCATTATAAACAGGCAAACTGACGTTTCTTTTCTGAAGTTCTTTTTCGATAATATGAATTTTTTTCCTGTTAAAAGTCATAAGCACTTAGGATTAACATTATCCTCTGATGCTAAATGGACTGATCATATTAGTATGATTATTCAGAACGAATCTAAATATCTATTTATGTTGCGCGCGACTAAAAACTCTTCTCGCAGAACAACCATGGCCAAACTATATATACTATTTATACGTTCAATTTTATAATATGCTTCTGAAGTCTGGGATAATTGCTATATTAAAGATTCGGAAAGAATTGACAAAATTCAAATGGAAACTGCACGAATCGTTACAGGTCTACCCATTTATTGCTCTAGAGAGTCTCTTTATGCAGAAACTGGTTGGGTAACTCTTGCAGAACGAAGGAAAAAAAGAGATTATGCATATTGTATTCGATTATCAATAATCAAGTACCTAACTATTTCCGTGACCTTCTTGCACAAAATAGATATGAGGCATCGCTTTATCGTCTACGTAACTCCCAAAGCATCACACTAATCTCTATCAGACTCCAGGTTTCTCAGATGTTCTTTTTCCCATCTACGATTGGTTTTTGGAACTCTCTCCATGAAGATATCAGATAATGTCCTAATCTTTCTATCTTTAAAAAACGTTTATCTAATCCAACTAACGGGACACCACCGTATTATGCTATTGGCAAACGTCAGCTTAATATCCTACATGCTAAACATAGATCGCATGTAGTCCTCTGAAATCGGATCTTTACCGAGTGAATTTAACTAACTCTCCCATGTGTGTATGGAGTTATGACAATGAAGATGTTGAGCACTGTTTGCTTCTTCTTTTTCCCCTTATTTAATACCCAAAGATGTCAGCTCTTTCGCTCTATCTTTCAACACACCCCTTACGTAACTGTAGATTTATTATTGAAAGGTGAAGTCGAACTAAGTAAAGACAAAAATTCTGTCATATTCCTAAATGCTCAGAAATATATCCTCGAAGCAACACGTTTTGAATACCTACAATTATAATCTGAGTAATAAATTTATAAAATAAACGAAAAATGGGAGAAAGTGACTGTAACTAGTGCTTTGTCTTTTCTCTATCTCTTCTCTCTCGTTCTTTTCATCCCTCTGTCTCTCATTAGTTGCTTATTTACTTAACTACATACCCATATGTTTATTTTCTTTTCCTTTGAAATGTTTCATATCTTTTTATATACGAAAAGTTTTGACACTGTTTTTCGGATGTACTAACAAAAAATTAAGATGAATGTTATCTTCGGATCACTTTTGTATTTTTTTGGAAATGATCTAGATGAGTTAAGCAACTCGTGTCCAATCCCATATTTCTTAAGAAAATGAAAATAAAATGTCTAAAACAAAAACTTAAATATGAAAGGTAGGTGACAGAAGCTTTTTGAAAACTATAAATGATTATGTGAAACAATGAATACATTTATATTGAAAAAAAACATGATTAATCAACTGTCTTTACCTGTACATATTGCTGATGGTTCAACTTACAAAAATCATTCATTGATTTATTTATTCATTTATTGCGATTGACATTGATAGTCAACACTTTTGCTGTTCCTACATGTCCGTCTTTAGCCTCTCATTGTCAGGTAGTTCACAGATAGTTCATACTCTCGTAAAACGGTGATGAGAGACTGGGTATACTTAAACACTTAAACGCGTGTGCAATAATGTAGTATTCATTTACACTTTTGGTTCAATGGATTCCTTCCAGATTTTTCCTGTTTGCTTTTTAATTAGTGAAAATTTGTTTATAAGGTCGATTGCGATGTTTATGTTTACCAAACGTCCAGCCATTGCAAATCCACCAGTTTCTGGAAATTCGGTCGATATATATATATATATATATATATATATATATATATATATATATATATATATATATATATATATATATATATATATAATTTTTTCATTTCTGCCGTAACCTTGCTGGTCGTAGGGGCGCCACTGATGATTTTGCGACAATCTCTCTCCATTTTGCCCTGTTCTCCACTGCTCTTTTGGGACTTTGCCAAGTCCATGCCTGTCCACTCTTTGATATTGTCTTCCCATCTCTTCTTCTGACTGCCTCGTTTTCTCTTTCCTCTCACTGTGCCCTGTAGGATTGTCTTTGACAGGCCAGTTGAGCGTGAGACGTGACGATACCATATTAGTTTGCGTTTCTTTACAGTGGTGAGCAGATCTTCATAAGTTCCAATTGCACCTTGGATTTTAGTGCGCACCTCCGCATTAGAGACATGGTCTAAGTATGAGATTTTCAGGATCTTTCGATAACATCTCATCTCTAAGGCATAGATTATTCTCTCTAATTCTGCTGTTAGGGTCCATGTCTCACATGCATATAGGAATATAGACATGACGAGGGAGCGCATAAGCTTGATCTTGGACCCAAGCGTGATGTTGCTGTCTTTCCAAATAGGCTTCAGCCTAGCCAGAGCAGCTGTTGTCTGCGCAATCCTGGAAAGAACCTCAGGTTTTGAACCTTCATCAGAGGCGATAGCACCTAGGTACTTGAAGCTTGTCACTGTGCCCAGCTTCTGTCTATTCACTCTTATTTCCTTTTGGATGCCACTCGGGTTGTTTGTCATTAGGTTTGTCTTTTCACCGTTGATCTCCATCCCATATCTTAGTGATGCTTGATTGAGACGGTTCACTAAGGTTTCCATTTCTTCTTCATCTCCTGCTAAGCCATCGATATCATCAGCGAAGCGCAGGTTAGTGATTGTTTTGCCTCCAACACTGACACTGCCCTCATGGTCTTCCAAGGCGTTGGACATGATCCTTTCCAGGTAGATGTTGAAGAGAGTGGGTGACAGAAGGCACCCCTGTCTGACTCCGACTGTGGTTCTGAATCAGTCTCCAATGTTGTCATTGACGAGAACTGTACTAGGTGCCTTGTCATACAGGGTTTATATAGTGCGGATTAGTTTTGCTTTTATGTTGTATATCCTCATGGTGGCCCACAAGGCTGCATGCCATACCTTGTCGATAGCCTTCTTGAAGTCAATGAAGGCATGGTAGAGGTTCTGTTGATGCTGGAGATATTTTTCACAGAGGATTCTAAGATTAAAGCTCTGTTCTGTAGTGTTACGTCCTGTTCTGATACCTGCCTGTTCTTCCGCAATGATGTGCTCTGCTTGGGGTTTCAGTCTATTGAGGATGATCTTAAGCATAACCTTGCTTGGGTGACTGATGAGACTGATTGTTCGGTAGTTCTGGCACAGTTGTAGATTCCCTTTTTTAGGAAGAGTCACGATCAGAGACTGGGTCCATGGGGTGGGCCATTCTCCTGTTTGCCAGATTTGGTTGCAGATTGTTGTGAGGACATCTCTCACGGAAGTTCCTCCTGCTTGAACAAGTTCTGCTGGTATATTGTCTACCCCAGCTGACTTCCCCTTCTTTAGTGCCTTTATTGCAGCCTCTACTTCGTCCCTGAGGATCGGGTGGTCAACCTCTGTTGTGGTCAGTGGTACGTTTAGTACAGCTTGGTTTTCTGTCAGACTCTTACCAGCCTTGTCCTGAATCGTATTAGATCTCCCCTGTTTCTCTGTTGTCAGGTCTTTCACCAACTGGTATGCCCTTTTACTGTCATTCTGGTTCAAGCTTTTCTCGACTTCCTTGCATTGGTCCTCTAACCAGCTTTCTTTTGCTTTCTTTATGCTCTTCTTAATCCTGTTGTTAATATCATTGTATTTTTTGCTCCTTCATGATCTCCTCGCTTACTCCTCAGTTTTCTCCTCACATCGCAGAGGTCGATGATATCTGCTGTGACCCAAGGCTTCTTTATTCTACGATGCTTGCCAAGGATCTCTCCAGCTGTGTCTATTACTGCCGTGTTGAAGGTGATGGTCAAGGAGTCTAGGTTTATTTCTTCATGTCCCAGAATTGTGAGTGGTGCAAATTTGCCGCCTATTGATGCTTCAAATGCATGTGTCACCCTTGGATCTTTAAGGTTTTCAAGGTCGAACCTGATCCTAACTTGTCTTGGCTTATTGGTCTTCCTCAGACGAAGTTTGATAGTCATCATCAGCAAGTCATGGTCGCTTCCTATATCAGCTCCTGGGAAGCTACGTGTTCTGGCAATGTTTACGCTAGACCGGAAGCGCTTTCTCACCAAGATGTAGTCAATCTGGTTGTGATGTTTTCCGTCTGGGCTGTGCCAAGTCCATCTTCTGGATAGTTTGTGGGGGCCAATGGTGTTCGTTAGCACTAGGTTATTGTATGTGGCGAAGTCCAGGAGCTTGAGTCCTCTCTCATTGGTCTGCTTATTACAGTATGGACCACAGACTTCTCGCCAGTCTACTTGTGCATCTTCTCCTACCTTAGCATTCCAGTCTCCTTGAATAACCAGAATATCCTTCTTGGGTGTCTGGTCTATGAGAGTTTGAAGCTGGTCGTAGAATTTATCCAGTTCCTCGTCATCACGGTCAGATGTTGGGGCATAGATCTGTATGATAGTGATGTTAAAGGGAGATGCCCTCACGCGGATTGTAATTATCCTGTTAGAAACTGGTCGAAAACCCATGACTGCACTCACAATGTACTTGTGTACCATACACCCGACTCCATGTTCATGCTTGTTCTCATGTCCACTGAAGTAGATCCTGTGTCCGTCATCTGTTGGTCTCTCTCCGAAATTTTTCCAGCGCATCTCGCAGAGTCCAAGGATGTGCCATTGGTATCTTCCCATCTCATGGGTTAGCTCCTCGAGTTTCCCTGTTGGTCTTAATATCCTGATATATATATATACGCTCTCTGCATACATAATTTACCTAACTGCACGAAAACTGAAAGCGAGTGACATCATAGGAGGGGCACACATTGCAGCTTGTGAATAATGTACTGCAATGTAGGTACGAATACATGGATCATTACATTACGTTAAAAATGCCAACATACAGGGATACAGTCGACATGTAGCAAAGATGTTGACGTCAGGGGGACATGTTATAAAATAATACCAACTTAAAACAAGATTGAGAAGCAATTAGGTTTTTCTTTTGACTTTTCCTTCCTTCTTGAAAAAGCGAAGAATCTTTTGTCGGGAGGGGATCAATGGTCAATTGTGACAACAAACAAACAAACAAACAAAATCCGCAGAGAAATATTTTCAGATTAATTGTGTAAGGTACGGAAAATTCTTATCTTGCTAGAGCACAGGAAAATTTGAAATTGAAGAGTAACTGAGGATCCAAGCTGACTAGATATTGAAGATTTGTGGGGCATCTTGGGTGACCTCTAAACCTGAAGATTAATAGCGCATCCTTGGTGACTTCTAAAACTGAAGATTCATTGAGCATCCGGTTTGATTTCTTAAGTTATTGCTACATCCATTTTTGCTTTTGTTTGTTTGTTCGTTCATTTCATTTTGAAAACTTTATTTATCACACAATCAACAGGGTATTATCAAAGCTTTCTTTCCTTCTTTGCGTCGATTTGGAACTCTGTACTCCTTCTTTGCGTCGATTTGCAACTCTGTTCTCCTCCGTCCTAAAACTGATGTGTTTATTCCAACGCACAGCTTATCAATGTTGTACATACAGTTTCCTCGTTGAAGAATATACTGTATAAAAGGTATATTTCACGTGCTGCTAATGTTTACGCGTTTACTTCTTCTGTAAAAATAAAGAAATAAAAATAAAAATAGACTGTCATTATGCATCTTTATTTGGTCTCTTAAACTTAGGAAACAATACATACAAGTTGAATCATTAATTTCTTGTAATTTGGTAAGAAAATTATAGAAAAAACGAAGTTTGGTAGGAAATTTTTCTGTTGTTGAACCGTAGTTTAGTCAAGGAGCAGCAGCAGCTCAGTTGGCAGAGCGTCGGATTTATAATGCAAGGGTGGCTGGTTTGACACCGGCTCAAGACAGCCGGAGTGGAGTGGGCTGCCTCTGTGTGTCCTTTGGAAAGGCACGTAGCCCGCTTTTGCTCGGCATGATAATGAAAACAATGTGCTAAATGTTTCGTTAAAACCAAGAAAATCAAAAACAGAGCAATTCAGCCTGCAGCATGTATGGTGGATCATACCATTACGAGCGAAGTGAGCACTTCAAATCACAAAATACTGACAAATCCCTTCCCGTAAATTTCACAAACTTCTTAAATTTCCTAAATTTTGATTTTTGTTTTTAAATCGCGGCTTGAATGATCTATGCGGTGACTTTTTTTTCGCGCAATTGAACAAACACCTGAGGCAAACAATAATGTAGAAAATGCTTCACTAAAGGAGTGTTCAACTCGTTATGTTACAAGTCATGTAGGTCACGGAAACTCCTTGAAGCCATGACAGCTACTACCAGACTGCTTTTATCTCGGAAAGGAAAAACGAAATTTGATCAAATTTTTGGCATATTTAACATTTTAGAAAACTGTTTCATACAAGTTCAACATTTTTTTTTTTTTTTTTTTTTTTTTGGATTTCATTCTATCTTTAAATGTCGCATGCACATTACATACGAAAACTCGGGAGAATAAACATAGCCGAATAGCATTACATACGAGACTGTGATTTACACGCATTGAACGGATTATGAAACATATCATTAATCGACGGTGGCATTTTGATATATACATTATTTTCCATAGGAAATGTCTTTATTATAATTTGTTTTCAAAGCAGATGTCACGTGATACATCATTCTGGGCTCGGAATTCACAGAGGTCAACAGAAAAACACGCTATCTTTATAAATAGCACTTAATATTGACATTAATGCCAAGTAATACTTACCCTTTTACTACCCTTCTACATTCTTAGAGAAACTGATCACGTATAAAGCATTTAAGGCGACATATTCCTTTCATCTCGAGCTGTAGGAAATGACCCTAAAAATAGTCAACAGTCTCGTTTCACTCCTAATGGGACTTTCTCTGAGACAAAATGTACACTAGTAGTAATATAATATTGAATACTATATTGTACAAATTCATTTGAAGGTCAGTATTCGAAATTCTGGCATACTATCTGTCAATTTTATGACTTACCCCAATTAATGATGGGCTTCGTTTTACAACTGAGGGTAAATGCACTTCTCCTGGTAATGATATCCTTGGTGCATATCATGACAGCTTTCTAGTAAATTTCTGCACAGTAATGACATTGCAGGTGTTCGTGGTAGTTGGATGCCCAGACTACATAAGCATTCATATTCGACTTGCAAATTGAAACGGAAATGAGTAAGGGACACTTAGGGATATGTTTGTTTGGTTTAGATCTCTGATTATACTAAATATTTTAGATTAGAGAATAATGCAATCTGTTTTACGTCCAAAAGTTAGTTTAAATCTCTCTGTCTCTTTCTTTTCCATCCTTTTGAACATTCTTGTAAATAATAAATACACACAAAACATAAAATATTCGTTCACTTTTTTTGAGATAACTCTGAAAATTAATTAGCGATCATAAATATATCATATATGTTGTCACCGTCACTTTTAGCCGACATTTACAAGCGAAGTGTGGAAATTATACATATATTGCCCTTGTTAGGGTGAGATATGAAGATTTGTTCACCCAAGTCAAGTCAGGTTCCACGAAAGCAGAGCCCGAGTGGAACATAACTTGTCGCTGGTGAACAAATACTCTTATCTCCCCCAAAACGAGGGCAATAAAGTGCTTATTATACAGAATGTAACAAGAGAGGGAAACACTATTATGCGTGGAAGACACGACCAACTGAGGCACGATCGCGTGAGAAAGACACGATCGCTTGAGGGAGACACGGTGTTTTGTTCCCTGACACGTGCCATTCTGTGCGCCAATCATTGATACTGTTACTTTTATGAGATATAATAATAACTGATAAAAAGTATTTTGACTACTTTCCAGTAATAATCGACCTTCTGTATGGTACCAACTTCAATGTCCATTGAATGACTTTTATTTGATAATGATCATTTTGTTACAATATATTGAAAGTCATTCATGGATTTAGATTTGCAAAAACATGCATTCTGTAATAAAAACGGAAATTTTGCCCCGACTGCCCCGACTCATTTGAAATACTCCCCCCCCCCCCTAAGCCAGATGGTGGTCACTAGTAATGTTATCTCCCGATTCGATGGCGTCACAGGGAAAGGAGGTTCATACCTTTTGTATTAACTTTAATTCTACCACAATGTTATTTTGAAACATACCAAACAACTCTTTTATTTTCATATTTTCTTCCAGTAATTGGAAATACATTTGCTTTTTTATTTCAATATTCGGAAAACATTTGACTTTTCCTGCCATGCATAATATTTTTCTAGTTTGATTTCCTTTCCTTCTTATTTAAAAACCCGCCACATTTGAAGTTTTCATTACCGTTTGACAATATTTATAATAAATTGTAAGAAATATAACTATAATCAAAACAAGGTCTATATATTATAGAAACATTTTTCCCTAGTATCTTCCCATAATCTTTCGGATTATTTTAATATGAAGATTTTTATTAGGTGAAAAAGTCCTAATTTTATATAGGAAAGTATTTCAAAATAAATGAATGAAAATTATTTTTAATTATATATTTTATATCATATATAGATGCTGATTGACGTTTTCATATCAGTCTTGTAATGTTTTACCCTCACAGATTCATATCAGTACCTCATTTTCAAATTAACGTTTTATTAATTAATTACCGATATAAAATATTTAATTTAAAAATACTTGGTCTTAAAATTTATTATATGATACCAATCATTCAATGGCATAATTTTCAAGCATTTATTTTCAAACACAAACTCTTCTATATTTTCATAACTGTCGTATAATTTGATGAAATCTTTATTAATCATAACTCGGATTAGTTCGTTTTAGCATTTTCAGTTAGCAGCAGAAAAATAACAACTACATCAACGACAACAAAAATCATCAGCATCATAGTCGGCCGCTGTTGATGACGATAATGCTGCTGCTGACGACGACGACGACGGCGATGACGATGCTGATGACGATGACAGGTAATTCAGGACAATATAAATGACAATAATAATTGTAAAAACAAACAGTTTCTACCTACTAAGGGGTTTCACATAATCAAAAAAAAAATACGTATTTTTTTAAGTGCACGTAAGTCTTGTAAGAATGCGAGCTTTTTGCCCTGAAAGACGCCATTAAGATGCTTTCTTAAGACATTAGTGTCCTGAAATTTCCCTCAAAGA
Organism: Margaritifera margaritifera; assembly: GCA_029931535.1. NCBI lineage: Eukaryota > Metazoa > Mollusca > Bivalvia > Unionida > Margaritiferidae > Margaritifera > Margaritifera margaritifera. The sequence continues at coordinate 50,979 of JAQPZY010001065.1, read as the reverse complement.
AAGGTATACGCCCTAATTTTCACATTGAGAACCACATCTGTCACTTTAGGTTATACAGATATAATTTATCTTTTATCCCAAGAAGATGTTATTGTGGGAGAAAAAAACCCGACATTCTTGTTAAGGAAAATTCAATTAAAATAAAGACACAGACATACAAAACGCAGAATGAGAGATTTGTTGGATTTGTTGCTTTTCTGATGGCGCTACTTATCACATTCAGGGGGAAGTAACTGACTTTGATCCCGCACTCCCCTTGGTTTGCAACAATGTCTACATCATTCTTTGAAGAGGATGTGTAAATTCATTGAGGAAAAAATAGTTCAAGGACACTTTGAATAAATTACATACTATCAATGTTCTCTACACCCTTAAGAAAGTCGCCTCTCGCGACAAGATGACAAGAGTTTCATGCTGGTTCAGGGTTTTATTTAAAAACTATTTGGAAACATGAATAAAGAAATGACGCGCCATTCAATTGAAATTTGAGAAGTCAGACTAATAACGTTTATCAGCATGGATACCGTGTTTATCAGTCTGAGTAGGCTGGATAAAACTGGTTGATCTTGATTGCTATTATATGAGCAATTTACATTTATTTTACCCTAAAATTCAGCATGTATTTGATGCACAATATTATTATTATTATTGTGTGTTACCTTTTCACTGAAGAACGTGGAATTCCATCAAATTATACTTAGCAATACAAGGTAAATTTCTATTTCTCAATTAATTTTGAAGTTGGCTCATATTTCTTACACTGAATTTGAACGTGCTGTCATATGAATGAAACATTACATGACTGTATAAAAATGAACCGACATTTTGATTTTAAAATCTTCCAGAAATGGACCAGATGGATATTTCGCAAGACAAGAAGAAAAAACAAACGGATAACCCAAGGTCTGCACCGTTAAGAAGTAAAAAACAGAGGGATAACCCAAGGTTTGCACCGTTAGGAAGAAAAAAACAAACGGATGACCCAAGGTCTGCACCGTTAAGAAGTAAAAACAAACGGAAACCCAAGGTTTGCACCGTTAAGAAAAACACCAAACGGATAACCCAAGGTGTGTACCGTTGGGCAGTCGAGAGAGCATGTACTTGAGCAAGGTGATTTCCAGTTCGTTGTCACAAACGCATATCACGTCATTTTGGTTGAAAATTGGTTTTCGGATGGAATGCGGCCTTTATTTGGAGAGTCAAGTTAATTAATGGACTAAATGAACAAAACTCTTAGTAAAAAATAAAAATCTAAGTACCGTTTCGATAAGTATATTTTCTTCTTAAGTGATCTTCATTTGTGAATCTTGAAAGAATTATACTTCCAAAAGCTACTGAAAAGACAAAGTGTGTTTTCTTCACTCTTTCCTTGCGCAAGAAAGCACATGTGCATACGATGTGGACCCAGTGTATTTTATCTAATAAAGATAATAGAGCACACATCTCACTGATAATATTAATCAAGTATTTATCAAGCACACTACAACTTCTAGCTAACAGTAAACACATCCTTTGGTACAGATTTGTGGATACCCATAATCATCTGCTTTTCACGGAGGCGGCATCATGGTATACGTTTCTGATACACTAATTAGACAACGTCTGATCGATTGAACTTTGGCTGTAATGACATTGAACTTTTATGGACTGAGATAACGTTAGCCTGGTACAAAGTAGCTGTATGGGTAGGGTATTGATCAAACAACTCTCCTAATAATTTCTGGGAAAGTTTTGAAACTTCGATTCATATCAAAGGCGACACGTATAAACATATTATTAATATTATTATTATTATTATGCGAGAATTTTTTCAGACCGTCTATTTCTGCAAAAAGTAACTGACCTTATGACAAGATGGAGTCTACAAAATGTGATAACAAACCCTACACAATTACTTCTACTACCAAAACCTTCAATCTTTGTAAGTAGTGGTATAACTATACTTTACACTGACATTTTAAAAATTTATAGAGAATTTAGTGGCCTTGATGCTCCTAATATGCCGATTAGTGTTAATGCGAACCTCAAAGCGGCCTATAAGCGCCATGTTTGGATTTACAGCAAACTTGATTTAAAAAAATTCAACACTCTAATAGCAGGCACTAACTGAAAAGATCAATTGCTAACCCCAAGAGATGCTGACTAACTGGACAGATCTATTGCTAACCCCAAGAGATGCTGACTAACTGGACAGATCTATTGCTAACCCCAAGAGACGCTGACTAACTGGACAGATCTATTGCTAACCCCAAGAGACGCTGACTATCTGGACAGATCTATTGCTAACCCCAAGAGATGCTGACTAACTGGACAGATATATTGCTAACCCCAAGAGACGCTGACTAACTGGACAGATCTATTGCTATCAACAAGAGATGGTTACTAACTGGACAGATCTATTGCTAACCCCAAGAGATGCTGACTAACTGGACAGATCTATTGCTAACCCCAAGAGATGCTGACTAACTGGACATATCTATTGCTATCAACAAGAGATGGTTACTAACTGGACAGATCTATTGCTAACCCCAAGAGATGCTGACTAACTGGACAGATCTATTGCTAACCCCAAGAGATGCTGATGTTGCGATTGATGTATTTACCACTAAATTATTAGAATTCTCAACTTTGTGAATTCCTTGTAAAACTGTAACAATTTGCTCAACTGATAAACCGTCGTTTGATTAAATAAGAATAATGATAAGGAAACTGGACAGAATACGCAAATTTACCCTCATTCATGGTATGCCAATCGATTGGAATAAATACAAACAATTCATGAATAAAGTAAATAACATGAAAAAGTGTGCTAAAGAGCAATGCATGGATAATATTAATGCACATCTTTCAGATTCTGAGAAAAAAGACCCCAAAACATTTTGAAAACTTACAAAATCACTTTTGAAAGCGATAAATCCTTCAAATTCTATCCAAGAACTGAAAGTTAAAAGTAATGATGTTTTTTTTCTTCATTGTTTTCTTCGTTTATAATGAAAAATAAAAGACTAACTTATTAAATGAGTATATTACTTCGATTTCAAATATTGATGATAGCAATGCTTCCCTCCCTATGTTTCAAAAAAGATGCTTTCAAACCCTGAATGAAATTACAATCTCTGATTTTGTTTTATACAGATATTATTAGATCCATTCCTGTCAATAAAGCCACTGGGCCTGATGGCGTAAGTCACAGAATGCGCAAAGGCGTCAGTGAAATGATAGGAGCACCACTAAAAAGTATTTTTAATTTGTCGTTGAAGGAAATAAAACATGTCCAAATAAATGAAGACTAGTGCATATTCTTCCCATTACGAAACAAAGGTGATTTACTCGAATTTTCCCATTATAGACCTATATCTCTACTTAGCTGTGTCGCAAAAATTGCTGAAAGATGCATTTTTAAACATGTGTATAATTATCATAAAAACTGCCGGGTTTTTTTTACAAGTATCAGTCAGGGGTCATTCCCGGTCACCTAACTGTTTTTCAACTTAGTAAACTGTATCATAGCATATGCAAGTCACTGGAGCAATCTTAACATTCTTTAATTTTGTGATCAGTCAAAAGCTTTTGATCGAGTCTTGCACAGAGACTTATTATTTAAACTGAACGAATACGGTGTTTCAGGTAATCTGCTGAAATGGTTTGAAAACTACCTAATTAATAAAAAACAGATGGTCCTTTTTGTATGATACTTATTCATGAAAAACGATGAAAAATGTGATTGTACCACAAAGATCCGTACTTGGGCATCTGTTGTTTCTTATCTACGTAAACGATAATGCCGATGGTATGATTTTTTTCACCCGTCTCTTTGCAGATAACTCATCTCTGCATTATTCATGCCTTTATTGTGCTAAAATAGAACTACTCATGAATAATGATCTAATAAAACTGCATAAATGGTCCAAGCAATGGCTCTTAAATTTTAATGCAGAAAAAAAAGCAAAAAAAAAAAAAAACCTCGTGGCTATGTTTTATATGAACAAGAAAGTAACAAATATTCCTGAACTTGTTTTTGAAAATATTGATCTTAAGTATGGGAATTCTCATCGTCATCTTGGATTACTACTTTCATCAAATATCAAGTGGACTTGTCATATGATAGCACTCTAAAAATAGCATGATTTCAAAAAACTTAGCAAGCAAATTTTATCTAAACTGTATATAACTTATATCAGACCCACTCTGGAATATGTCTGTGTTGTCTGGGATGGATGTTCGGTGATAGATTCAGAAAAACTTGAAAACTGCAGCTTGAAGTGGCAAGAATAGTTACGGGACTTCCAAAATATACGAGTAGGGAATCTCTCTATTATGAATCTGCGTGGGAATGTCTGCAATTCATACGAAAGAGAGAACACTTACTAAAACTCTATAAAATTAAACTCCGGACTATCTCATTGAATTACTCTCCCCCCCCCCCCCGTGTCCGAATAAACAAATTATAACCTTCGATGTTTAAAATAATATAGTCACTTGCAATTTCAGGCTAAATTCTAATAAAAATCATCTTTTATACCCTTAACCGTGGCCTTGTGGAACAATCTTGAACAGGATACCCAATGTAGCATGTCTTACAGTGCTTTTAAAAAGTGTTTACGTCCAAATATCGAATCCAGTACAATGCCTGGCTTTAGTCATAGAGCCCTAGATATTATCCAAACTAGATTGCAACATACTGTAAGCACAGTAAAAACTTATCTTGACCGCATTTAACTTGTTGACACCCCTTGTTGGTTCCTGTGGTGGGATATAAACCACCTTGCATTTCTTCATGTTCTGTCCAAAGTATATTTATCAACGAACTGAGTTGATGTGAAAATTACTCTCAGTGCCATATCCAGCTGTTAGCTAAGATTTACTGCTTTGGGGAAAGGGCGATGCAAATGAAAAAGATAGAATTCTACAAATGTATGCAAATATATAACTGATACGGGACAATTTGAATAACTTATTGGAATCGTGAAGGCCGTCAATGTGCTCCCCCGACTCTCTCTCTCTCTCTCTCTCTCTCTCTCTCTCTCTCTCTCTCTCTCTCTCTCTCTCTCTCTCTCTCTCTCTCTCTCTCTCTCTCACCACACATTTTTTATTATTAGTTTTTGATACACTGCTGTCATGTTGAAATATGTTGAAATACATGTATCATGCAGGGAGAGGGTTAATTAATTTGTTAGAACTTGAGTCCAAATCCAATTTTATCATATTGCGACAATAAAATATGCATCTGCTTTTCAAACTCTTTTCCGTAACTGCAACCAGGAATATAAAATTATAACATTAGCAGTTTCAATGTAAATTAAGATAACACAAGTAGTGGAAATCATACTTAGCAATTACATTAAGTTAACGCTATCCGTGGTTTTTTTAGCCATATATTGAAAAGATTTTATATATTTATCTTGTCTTTCATTTTATATACATTTTAAAGATTTTTTCATCAATACCTTTTGTTACGCCACTGTGGTCTAAGAAAAATGTAACAGAAAGAAAGTGAAACCAACAAATCAAGTAAAAATTAACAAGCAATTTATTTATAGATATTAAAATTAAAATGAAAAGACATTTACAGTAACGTGAATTAAAATCCAAATAATCCAATAACCTAAGTGTCCTAATCACAAGTCATAAATATAGAATGTTCCTATTGAATTGCTGTATCCTTGAATGTGCTGATGTGCCAAATAGTCTTTAATATCATGGGGTGCCAGTAGTATTTAATGTACTGATGTGCCAAAATGAAGTACTTCAGAATATCTTTGAATAAGTTCACATAAATTCCAAAATCATCATTTCAAAATCTCAAATCCAAAAGTCTATGAGCACTTTTATAATCCAATGAATATTTAAAATAATTCTTTTCTCTGAATTTGGATTTTTGTTCACAACTGTAATGACTCTTTAAAGACTGATAGTAAGGTCGAATCTAAAACTGTCCACTAAACATGGTATATATAAGATAGGTCACATGACAGAATATTCCAGAAAATTATATGGTGTATGTGACTTTTAACACATAATTATAAATGAATTTTTAGTTTTATCTGTAAAGAAAATCAACTCTGACCTCAAATTGAATCAACAACTTGTTTACCAGAAACGTCCTTGAACTCAAATACTAAGTAAACAACCTAATTCAGGGACAATAGCTAAACATGTAAACCTTATAGAAAACAGTAAGGTTTGACCATATATTAAAGTCAAGAAACATTTATAATTTCCTCAGATATTTAAAATATTATATAAACATCATATATAACACCTTCCCTCATAAAGAAAAAGAAAGATGTATGCACTAAAGCTTTCTTTTAAATATGCATCTAATACTCTAATAACCAAAATTACATAGGAAGATGTTTTATGATACTGAACTTAATTACATAAAGCAATAAAATACTTCTATACACGTGAGAGTGCATCTGCGATCACATTGTCTTTTCCCTTGATGTGTCTAAAGTCAATGTTATATTATTGCAATAATAAACTCCATCTCAACAATCTCCAATTTTTATCTTTCATTTTGTTGATGAAAGTAATGGGATTGTGGTTACTGTATAAAATAATCGAAGAAGGAGCCGAGGTAACATACACTTCAAAATGTTGTAAAGCCAATATCAAAGCCAAACATTCCTTTTCAATTGTGGAATAATTTTTCTGGTGCTTGTTTAGTTTCTTAGAAAAGTAATACACAGGGTGATCCACACCATTTTTGTCTTCCTGGATCAATACTCCACCAACCCCTACATCACTTGCATTAACATACGATTTAAATGATTGGCTGAAATTTGGTGCAGAAAGAACTGGTGCATTATTAAGCATGGCCTTTAACTTGTCAAAAGATTCCTGACACTTGTCAAACCAATGAAATTTGGTTTTCTTACTCAACAAACTTGTCAAAGGTTCAGCAATTAAAGAAATATTTGAACAAAATTTCCGATAATATCAAGCCATACCCAAATATCGCATCAGTTGCTTTTACAAATTGGCACCGGAAATTCAGAGATAGCCTTGACCTTTAATTTCTATAGGTTGAACTTGACCTTGTCCCACAATATGTCCTAAAAATGTGACACAAGCATGGCAAAACTCACTTTTGCTCAAATTAATCGTCATATTAGCATCACTGAGTCGATCGAAGAATTTTCGAATGGTTTCCAAGTGATCTTCCCAGGTGTCGTTATAGATAATGACGTCATCGATATAAGCGTCACAATTATCAAGACCAAATGTTATCATGTTCATCAGACGTTGAAATGTTGCAGGAGAATTTTTCATTCCAAACGGCATGACTTTATATTGATAAAGTCCATCTGGAGTTACAAATGCTGAAATTTCTTTTGTCTTTCCGTGAGTGGAATTTGGCAGAATCCTTTTAAAATCTTAAACTTGGTGACATATTTCGCATTTCCAATTTTATCAATGCAATCGTCCATTCTTGGTATTGGATATGAATCCGTTTTAGTGACACTGTTGACTTTTCGATAGTCAGTACACATGCGGAATGTATTATCTGGCTTAGGCACGAGAATACATGATGAATTCCAGTTACCTTTACTTGGTTCTATAAAATCATTCTCCAGTAAATAATTTCTTTCTTCAAATATTCCTGTTTGAGAGAATTCATCCTGTAAGGATGCTGTTCCACAGGTCTAGAATCTACAACGTCAACGTCATGATAGACTTTACTTGTTCGTGTAGGAACATCAGGAAATAAGTGCTCATACTCATGCAATAGCTGCTTCAGTTCATTTCTTTCCTGTTGTTGTAGATGTGAAAGTTTCTGGTTCAGATTGTTCAATATTTCCGAATTCCGACTTTGGGTCACACCAGAGTCACTATAGTCTGACTCAATTCCATCGTTGATATCTTGACTGTGTGGGACAGGTACAACTAAATTAATTTAATAATTAACTGGGCTATTTGTGTCAAAATATTCCTTTAACATATTTATATGACAAAGTTGTTTCTGTTTCCGCCTCCCAGGAGTGTTAATGATATAATTTGTCATTTACTTTCTTTTCAACAGTGTAAAAACCATAATATTTAGCCTGAAGAGGATTTTGAGGTATGGGCAAGAGAGTCAGAACTTTTTCACCACGTTTAAAGCTCCTTTCCTGTGTATTTCTGTCATACCTTAATTTCAATTTTGACTGGGTAGTGTGGAGATTAGTTCTTGCTACTTCACAAACCTTTGACAACTTGTATTTAAAATCAGAGACGTAGTCAAGACGATTAATCTTTGAATCTTCATCTGAAAGAAGTTTCCCTTTCAATAATTTTTCAAGGGTTCACGGACGGTATGTCCAAAAACCAGTTCAAAGGGACTGAAACCCAATGACTCTTAAACTGATTCCCTAACAGCAAACAACAACAAATGAACACCCTCATCCCAGTACTGTCCTGTATCAAGACAATATGATCGAATCATATTCTACATAGTTTGATGAAATCTTTCCAAAGCACCTTGACTTTCAGGGTGATAGGCGGAAGATTTAAACTGTTGGATGCCTAACTCGTGCATAACTTGTTGGAAGATTTCAGACATAAAATTTGACCCTTGATCCGTCTGGACAGATTTGGGAAGGCCAACAAGTGTAAAAACTTCACCAAAGCTTTCACAATGGTTTTAGTTTCAATATTTCTCAGAGGAATTGCTTCTGGAAATCTTGTCGACGCACACCTGATGGTCAGCAAGTATTGGTTGCCTGACTTGGACTTAGGTACGTGACCAACACAGTCTACTATTATTCTACTAAATGGTTCGTCAAATGCAGGAATAGGTTACAGATTAGCCTTATGTATCTTTTGATTTGGTTTTCCTACTATTTGACAAGTGTGACAAGATCTGCAGTATTTAGAAACATCACTTTTAAGTTTCGGCCAATAAAAATGATTCAAGACCTTGTGATAAGTCTTATTGACTCCTACATGACCAACCAAAGGAGTTTCATGGGCTAGACTAAGAATTTCCTGTCGATATGACTTAGGAACGACAATGTGATAGCTCACTGACCACTCGTCACCAGCAGGTACCTCAGGTGGTCTCCATTTTCTCATAGGAACCCATTTTCACAATGTAACACGCTGGAACTTACGTGGCTTCAGTTGCACTAATGGCCCTCTGAAACAAACAGGATATCTCGGGATCTTGTTCCTGTTCAACGACAAGTGATTGTCATTTGTCACCCTGATTAGAATAAAGAGAATGAGGTGTCAAAAGAGGATCACTGTGATCAATACCTTTTGATGATCAATACCTGAAGAAAAAGTGACCCCATCAAAAGACTGACCAATACATGTGTCAGCCAAAGGAATAATTTCCTAATCAACATCGCGCTCAAGAGCTCTTTTTGCCATAGCTCTGGTAACTGCACAAGCAGGGTACAAATCAGGGATTTCGATTTATAAAGGATCAACTTTCTGATCCAAACAAGGCTTGTCAGTTACAAGTGGATTAACCACAACCTTATCTCCAGCTAGGTCATTGCCTAGTAATAAGTGAATACCTTCTACAGATAGAGGAGTCACTGACCCAACAGTCACAGGTCCAGAAACTAAGTTTGATGCCAAATTAACACAATAGAGAGGAACATTTAGAAAGCCGCACTCTACTCCCTGAATAAGAACACTTTCATTAGAAGAAGACTTCTCAGATAAAGGCAAAGTACCTGATAATAAAAGCCTTTGAGAAGCTCCTGTGTACCATAATATTTTAATAGGGACAGGCTTGGCAGAATCACCAATAAGTGATATGGAACCTTCTGACATGAATGGTTCATATCTCTCCAAAATAAAATCAGACTGGAGTTTGTTTGACCCAACAAATGTATTGCTTTCAATACAAGACCGCGACTTTGACCTCTTTTAAATAAGAGCATTTGAAATAGCTCTTTCTTTATTCTGTTGCCTATTTTTCAACCTAAAGCAATCGAAAATGACATGCTCTTTCTTTTTGCAGTAGGTGCACGTTGGAGGAGCTAAGGATTTCTGATTAATCTTATCAGATGTTTGATTCCTAACATTTGTGCTGTTTTGAAATTTGGAAGTACTTGTTTGAAATTGAAATGTTTTCTTTTTTTACCAGAAAACTGCTGAGAGTAAGACATATTGCCAAATGAAATGAAAAACGAATAATAATCAGCCATACGAGCAGCATTTTCAAAGTTTCCACTTTCTGCTTGTCAAGATAGGTCTTAACATCACTATGGATGCACCTCTTGAACTCTTCAATTAATACGAGCTCTCTGAGGTTATCGTAATCTTGATCAACCTTCTTGGCTGAGCACCACCTATCAAATTGTCGTTCTTTTACCCATGAAAATTCAACATAACTTTGTCCAATTTCTTTTCTACAATTCCTAAACCTTTGTCGATATGCCTCATGTATCAACTCATAAGCCTTCAAGATGTACTCCTTAACCACATCATAATCAGTGCTTTGTTGTACTGGCAGTGCAGTGTAGACTTCACGAGCTTTGCCAATAAGTACACTTTGTAATAGCAAAGTCCAATGCTCTCTTAGCCTTTTTTAAATTTTCAGCAATTTTTTCAAAGTGAAGAAAGTATTTATCTACTTCATTTTTCTGAAAGGGGGTACTAACCTAATATATCTGGCAACATCAAAGCCGGAACTTGTTTATAAAGGGGGGGGAGAGGAGTGTGATCTGCTTGCCAGTTCTAATTCTCTTAACTTAAATTGCATTTCCCTTTCTTCTCTCTGCATCTATATATATATATATATATATATATATATATATATATATATATATATATATCCTCTCTCTGCATCTGCATCTCTCACTCTTCTTTCTCTCTCTCTTTCTCTCTCTCTCTCTCTCTCTCTCTCTCTCTCTGAATCTGAAGCTTTGCTAATTCTAAATCCATCTGGTTCTTTAACTCTAATTCCCTTAATTTTCTGTCAAAACCAGATACAGGCTTTCCAATCAAACTTGAAGCACTACTATCCAAAATGGCCTTTCTTACTAAGTATTGAATTAAAATAATTTGTGTCTCCTGTTTTGCTAATGATGCTTTCGCCTCAGTTCGAGCAACTCATCTTTTCTCTGTTACGACTCTATGGTCTAAGAAAAATGTAACAGAAAGAAAGTGAAACCAACAAATCAAGTAAAAAATCAACAAGCAATTTATTACTAGATAATTAAAATGAAAAATCAAAAAGTCACTTACAGTAATGTGTTTTGAAATCCTAATAATCCAATAAGAATGATTGTTCTAATCACAAGTCCTAAATATAGAATGTTCCGAATTCACGGCTGTGTCCTTGAATGTTATGATGTGCTAATGTTCTCCAAAGTCCTGATGTACTAGAAATCTTGATGTGCTGATGTCAAAATGAAGTATTCCAAAATCTCTGAATAAGTTCAGTTAAATTCCAAAAGCATTAATTGAAAATCCAAAATCCAAAAGTTTATGAGCACTGTTATAATCCAATGAATATTTAAAATAATTCCTCTCTTAGAATTTGGAATGAATTTTCACAACTGTAATAGCTCTTTACAAGACTGATGGTAATGTCGAAACTGAATAAATGTCCACCAAACATGGTATATATAAAGATTGGTCACATGACAGAATGTTCTAGAATATGAGTCATCTTAATGTAATTTTACTTGTAAACAAAATTCAACCTTGACCTTCAAATTGAGAAAACATATTGATCAAAACAACCTAATTCAAAGACACTAGTTAAACATGTTTTTCCTGATAACATTAAGCTTTAAGCAAATATTAAAGTGAAGAAACATTTATAATTTCCTAAAATATTTATAATATTATATAAACATCATACATAACATCTCATTGACTCTAACCCCTCCTGAGTAGGATTTGAAATGAAATTCTGAACATTAGATGCCATCATGAATGCTTGTTGGTTTCACTTTAAAAAAAACTTAAATTAAAATCTTTGCCAAAGACAACAAAAATTCCGAGACAAAATCAATATGAATTTCAAAGATAACTTTAATATCTCTCATATGCTTTAAAGAAATTCAGATCTATCCCGTACGAGCCCCCAATTTCTGTTAGGATTCTATGGTCTAAGAAAAATGTAACAGAAAGAAAGTGAAACCAACAAATCAAGTAACGGTCTGTCTGTCTGTCTGTCTGTCTCTTAAATTTCCATTGTCAAGTTGAATTTCTTAAACTAAAGGACGTTAATAGGGAAGTCAATTAGCCTAAGCTGTGTTCTATTCTAAATGATTGACAGGAGTTATACATTATGCTGCTTGATTACAGCATCAAAAAAAGATGTTGGTATCTCTTCATTCAGATTCCGATCCGTGTGATACACAAAGTTGTACACTGTAATATTCTTCATAGTATAGAGGTGTTAATCAATGGCACCGTCACACATTCTACGACAATGAGGGAATAATTAAAAGTACTTTGCATGAAGAACGTAATTCATTCAATAGAAGGATTGCTTTAGGTGACGCTGCAAAACATATATTTTTCAGTTGGATACTAATGTCGTTGATGGTCATTCCATAGGTTGAGGTTTCGTGAAGAATTGTTTATAAAGGGATACAGCAGTGATGTTACCCCCTCCTGTTCTATCTAAATTCAACTGAAACTTGAACAACACCAATGACTTCCCATCGCAAATCTTGTCGCTTTTCTTGCATATTTCCAATCCCCTCCCTGTACTAACCCACCCGCTATACATTGACCACAGGTCTTAGTGCAAAATCCGTCACAAATATGACACCTCTTCCAGCTACGGCTGTATATATGAAATTTAATCAAGAATGGCATTGTAATTTTCAATTTTTGTACATTTAGCGATTGTTCACCTCCCAGAGACCCCAGGTGCTGGAGACAGTAATGACACCCCTCTCGCAGATGGTCACCAAAGGGTCAACGTATCTCCAAAGTTTCAGAGGAGTTGTGTTAATGGACAGAGACGGACATACTCACAGGCTGAAGGAATAATAGACGGAGGGTATCACAATATCACTGACGCTTTTTTAAAAAGCGTGTTGATACTTCTGTTTTGATTTATAATATAGTTACTAGTATCCCACCTTTATTCTTCAACTATTTAATGCATCACCGGGTAATTCAAAGAAAAGAAATGGGAAAGAGATGGAGTAAAACATCGTCTGACCCATTTATATCAATCTGTATTATTCAAGCAAATCTCTGTATGAGTTTGAATGTAAAGCGGAAAAAAAACTTGAAACATGCTTAGACAGGTCTCGAATAAAAATAATATGAATTCCAAAATGCAAACATAAAGACTTAGCTCTGCTTGCATATTTTATGAATGGTCATAAAATTGATGAAGTTCGCGTGTACTGGGTTTTGTATTTCATGAGTAATCCCTCATTATATTCATCAGGTTGACGAGCTTGATGACTTTCCTCATTTGAATTAGAAGCCTAAATGTCATTCTCGTATTACCAAGTAGTGAAGTCATTTTGTTAATATAAATGCATATATTATCATGTCTACTTTTTTTTAATTTGCCGCTATCCTGAATTAGATATCATACATTCAGAAAGGCAATATGTATATATATATATTACTCATGTTACAGCTTACATGTGCCGTTTTGATTAGAATTAACCCACGTTATATGAAAGCAATATCGTGATACTAATATAATTCGATGTAATATTTCAACAGTTCTTCGGGTCTTTCTTAAATCCGCCAAATGTTAGTTTATATTTAATCTACGTGGGGACTAAAGGCAATCACAAAATTCACTTCTTACAAAGAAATCATCACAAACGGCAGACATTGTACTTTTCGATAAGGTTCCACGTTAAAAAACCTTATGTACTTAAAAGATAATAGTCGCTTAATGAAAAAAAGTTTCTTCTTACTATCATGCATACAATTAACCATTTTATAAGGGGTTGGGGGCGGGGATAATATAAACCAAATCTTAGCAGTCAGAAACATAATGACCTTCATGGATCTGTAGAATTTCATTTGAACCTTTATTATTGCAGACTGATGAGAGTGTTGTTTTTGTTTTTAAATTCATTTTCTTTCTTTTCTCTGTATTCTTTTATCATTTGCATTTGGGACAAAAACATAATAGTTGATGCTTCGTTTCAATAATGTTTGTGATACATAGAACAAACTACCATTGTCTATGAAAACCATATACAAGCATAATGTGGATCTATAATCTTGCATATGTTTATATATAAAAAAAGCGAGTCATAATTCTGATTAATTTTATTTTGACTCTGATTACTTATATTCTAATTTAATAGTTACGTTTACAACGCAAAAGTGTCTATGAAAATACACAAACATTTTCTTGTTTACTACTGAATGCAGTAGTGTACATTGTATTTCTACGGATTGGTTTTCTATAGCATAAATATATAAGTGGACCCATTGGAGCCCCTCAGCATATTAGTATATATCACAGAGATGGGTAAGTCACGCAAATAATTTTGACTAAAATCCTCGCTATACAATTTGGAATATGTGGTCTGTCTTATTCATCAACACCGTATTAAAATAAGGGTTTTTCATCATTTATAACTTTCAGATTCTTGGTCTAACATATGTCACAGGTAACCGAGAAATCCGAATCCACCGTTAAAATTACAACTTAAATCAAAAGTTCTAATTGTCTTGAGACAAGGTCAAGAGGTCAAAGTGTTGCATACTAAAATGTATTATTATTGTTTTTATTCTGATCTTGTAATTTTTTATATAGGATTCTTCATCGGTAACGTTCATTTTGCCAAAATAAATTATAACAAATACTGAAAGTGTTCAAAAGCTATGACTGCAAATCTCTTTTTCCTTTCTTTCAGGTGAAGTAGTAGGGAAATGGAATTTTGAGATTTATGTTACCTATCTGGGTTAACGCACTCTATACCCCATAACTTTATCGTTTTTGCATTCGCGAGTGAATTATGTACGTGACCGTATGCGACCGTACGGGTCCGTGCGCGAGCGCCCGCTTTGGACCACGATCGAGAAAACCCCTTGGGCCCTTCCGCTTTCTAGTCTACTGCTGCTATCCATTGCTGGTCTGTTATCAATCGCTGTTCTGCCTGCAGCAGGTTCATAAGTTAGTGATGTTGTGCGGAACAGATTAATCTGAGAAATCTTTGGTTCTTCGTGCCTGGTTCTCAAAGAAGAATCGAAAATTTCTCAGATTAGATCCTCAAAAATCAAACTTAGCCATCGCTGAAGTAAAAACGACTGAAAGTATTGTAGGTGAACGTGCCAATTTAATAATTTACAGAATTGTCATACCAGCCGTAACTATGAGTGCACATGTGTGCGCGTATATGATTTCCATAATTATTTCGGAGAGAGTCATTACACTAGAAAGAGCCATTACACAAGAAAGAATCATTACACAAAAAATAATTGTTACACTCAAACTGACAGGGAGTGAATGACAATTCCAAAGCGGATTTATCTGTGTGGCCTAATCGGTTAACGTGTCCCACTCTCCATCGAAACTTTCCAGGTGCGAAATTTTTTTTGTCTTCTTATTATTTGAAGAAACGTTGAGCACATGTTGAGTTGCACACGAAAATGGAAGTCAAATCAGATGATGGACTGTCGGTGTCGATTACCTACTAAGCTCGAATAATTCTTTGAGAGGTAGAATAATCGGCACTGGTCAGAACACATCTGTTGGCTGTAGGAAATTATTGAGATAGAATAATCGGCACTGGTCAGAATACATATGTTGGCTGTAGGAAATTATTGTGCAACAGCTAAAGATAGCAGCGTAAATATAAATATCAAAGAAATACTATCGACAAGACCAACCACATCAGCAACATTTTCATTTTGTGTGAGAATATTATATTAAGCAATCACAGCAAATAATATATCATGTCGAAAGTACCACTGATTGACACGTATAATATTTTTAAAGAAATTATTAGAGCGCAATATTTGCGGAAGCTACCCCTATTTGGGGCTACCACTTTTTCTGCACAAGCCAAAACATATTTGATACGTGACGGCGCCTGTACTTTGCCCTAATACAATTTGGAAGCTTGTTCCGACCTTTAGTAGTATGTGGCACTGTGTGGAATGCTTTTCCACCGCCTCTAAGGGTGAGCTTGCGGTTAGATAAAGTGTTGAATATCAATTTAGGACGGACGGGTATAGCGGCTGAGGTATATAAGACCACTTACTAACAAGCCTAGCTGGTCCAGATCCTCCAGTCTCTTTGTATGTGTGCCTGACTGTAAAGCAGAAGTACTAGATTCAATACTTGACGACGGCTGTGTTGTGTCCTGCTTCTGCTACATAAGTAATATTTAGTTTCTAAAAAACAAAAGCAAACGCCTGTATAAGTTATTATTGTTTTATGTATACATTATGTATCGACTTCGCAAATACTGAAAGTAAACTCCGCGTTTGTCGCTTGAAATGTTAATATTATTCAAGACACTAACAATAAATAGTGAAATATTAGAAATTATATTACAAGTCTACACCGAGGATGCAAATTAGATACTTTAAGACATGTAACCTCACGAAATTCTGTCTTTGAGACATGTTACGTTATGAAATGCAGTCTTTAAGACATTTAACCTTATGATATTCTGTCGTAACATTAATTTTGTATTGGTCCATGATGTACAAATTGAATGTTTTTTTTACCATTCAGCGATGTAGAAAATTGATGTAACCTATCTTGACCTTTCAGCACTGATAGCAATCTTCCAATAATTAAAAAGACTCGCATTTAAGACTCATTATACCTTCAAATTAAATGGTAATCATTATCGAAAAATGCCATCGAATATAAAACTAATAGCCTGTGTCAATAGTCACTTATATAGAAAGGCATTAGGTTTCATATAGCTAATACGTACAGTCTCTTATTTTCTATATATCTAAGCTTAATGTTTCGTTCACACCTGATGCAGAGAATTAATTTTCGTTTAGACACGAGTCATAACGTCTTAACCATATACTCAACTATTTGGAGTGTATGAACATAATGTTTGATAATAATTCTATTAGACAGAAATTAAAACAATAAAAGGTCCGATGCGATGTTTGTTATTCTCGAGTCGTTTCTTTCTTAAAAAAAGAAAAACGGATATACATCATCATCATCTTTATTTCCTTCCGTAGAAAATTGCATGATATAATAATTAAGTACAAAAATTCAACTGAATACAATCATTAAACTTTCATGAAAATAAATAAGTACCAAAATAAAGAAAAGAATACAAACAAACACTAGTAAAAAAAAAAGAAAAAAAAAATGGACAAAAACTGTGAATCCGGGTCTCCTGTGCAGAAAGTCATTATTAGGCCGTAGAAGCAACAACAATTATTTCGTGCATACAATAATGTCAAGAGATATATAGTGCGACTATCATAACACTGTTCGTCTTTGGTATAAAATAGAATATTAGACTCCAAATCCTTACAGTATATCCATCATTAAATTGTTCATCCGCTGCATAAGTTGCAAGTTTCAGTACCTTATTTGCAGAAGACAGCTGCACACTGCATGACAAAGTATGCTGCATACAGGACGAATAACCTGGAGCTTTCTTTGTTGATTACACCTGCTGGTAACCTTTTACCTAGAAGATATAGCAGTTACATCTCATCTTCTGCATTA
Source organism: Margaritifera margaritifera (assembly GCA_029931535.1). Taxonomy (NCBI): domain Eukaryota; kingdom Metazoa; phylum Mollusca; class Bivalvia; order Unionida; family Margaritiferidae; genus Margaritifera; species Margaritifera margaritifera. Next base: position 33,374 of record JAQPZY010001065.1, on the reverse strand, counting down.
AATAACGTAGTATGCAGTATCAGTGGAAAGTTATCAGTCAGGAAATCCCAGAAAGAGTTTCTGAAATTCGACATATAAGGACAAGCAAAACAACAATGAAGTATAAAGTCTGTATAAACATTCCCACATCTAATACACATATCGAGCTGTGCTTGAGGAACAGCAGTCCATAGTTTAGCTATATACGTAAATACCTTACTGTGCTGTCTGGTTTTAGCCGACTGCCATACTGAGGCAGGTCGCAAGGATTCGTGTATCGAATAGAATCTGTCAAAACCTGCTTGATTAGACATACGAACTCTCCAGAGGCTATTTTCAAAACCAGCAATTTGCGACCTTACAATTTCTTTCTAATTTTGTCTATCTGAAATTTCGGAACGCTGCAAATAATCAGTTAGATACTCAAGCAAGTCAATCTTTTGTAACGTATCATATAGATTTGAAATTAACCCGTAGCCTGACATGCATCCGCTCAAAATGAAGTGAAATAACGCAGCGTTAAACACACGTTTAGTATGTACGTTATTAGGCATCAAACACAATCTGTGTAATAACATCAATTTTGTTCTATCAATTTCGGACTGCGCTGATGTCCATCCTAACATTCCCAGAGCTATATCTGATTTTGTATGTGTTGGGAAGCCTTGTAAATGTTTGGCAAAATACCTCAGAGTTTTATCCAATGAAGATAGGCCACTTTTTGAAATATTACACCATAATTCACTGCCATAAAACATTGAAGGAAAAATTACCTTTTTGATCACATTTGCAGCAACCAAAGGATTTAAACCATTCGGTTTAATGCCAATATCAAATAGACCGTGAACAGAATTTTTTCCTTTCTTGCATGCCTCGAGTATTGCGTCATGTGACGTAAACTTTGAGTTAATCCGGTGTCCCAGGTGTGTTGCAGAATCAGTAACCAGCAAACATGACGGCACAAGATACCATTTCATATTGACATAATTCTTGTATCGCGGACCGAAAATAGTAATGTATGACTTTGTGACACTAAGCTCAAATCGCCACTTATTAAGGCGTATGCTATATCTATGAGCTTTTGTAGATCCTTCCTTTAAAAATCCTTCCGCGTAAAAGTAGTTCAATTATTGAAATTGCAACAGAGTTAACACTTTTATTTAATTCCATTTGAATTTTGTATCTACCGTATATACTCGCGTATAGTTTAATGCCAACTGCAAACTGCATAAACGCAGATCTGCCGTCGCATAATGCGCCGCCTGATCTGGGTCTATGCAGTTTGTAAGGACTAATCAATAAAATAAAAAACATAGACCCTGATCTGCTGGCGCATTATGCGATGTCAGATCAGGGTCTATGTTGTTTGCATTTGGACTCTTCTTATACGCGAGTATATACGATAGTCATACAATTATATTTAAAGTTGGAGGAGAACAGTTTAATGCTTCATTAAATTCAACATATTCAATAAAAATAGTAAATTCAACATATTCAATAAAAATAGTAAATTCAACATATTCAATAAAAATATTAAATCCAACATATTCAATAAAAATAGTAAATTCAACATATTCAATAAAAAATATTAAATCCAACATATTCAATAAAAATATTAAATCCAACATATTAAAAAAAAATATTAAATCCAACATATTCAATAAAAATATTTAATTCTGCTTATAAGACAATATCTCATAAGGAGTCTCAGACAAAATCATCTGACATCGTCCAAAACATACGGTCCATAAATTCTAAGTTTCCGTTGTATATATATATATATATATATATATATATATATATATATATATTATATATATATATATATATATATATATATATATATATATATATATATATATTGAAATAGTGAATAGAGAGGATAAATGTAAAGTACAAAAACTGTGGAAGAAAACAAACACCTAAACACTGACTAGTTACAAAAATAAATCCAACAATTCAATATGCTATTTATCAGAGAAACTGTATATTTTTGTTTTAACGCGCACTTATATTGTCGAACAGGTAGACGCTTTAAAATTCCTCAGTCTGTATGCGAATTTCAATTATATACTTATGACTTGGATGGACTTTCATTAAATCACACAGTCGTCTTGGATATTCATTAAATCACACATTCGCCTTGGATATTCATTAAATCACACATTCGCCTTGGATATTCATCAAATCACACATTCGCCTTGGATATTCATTAAATCACACAGTCGCCTTGGATATTCATTAAATCACACAGTTGCCTTGGATATTCATTAAATCACACAGTCGCCTTTAATATTCATTAAATCACACATTCACCTTGGATGGACTTTCATTAAATCACACAGTCGCCTTGGATTGACTTTCACTAAATCACACAGTCGTCTTGGATGGACTTTCATTAAATCACACAGTTGCCTTGGATAAACATTAAATCACACAGTCGCCTTGGATGGATTTTCATTAAATCACACAGTCGCCTTGGATGGACTTTCATTAGATCACACAGTCGTCTTGGATGGACATTCATTAAATCACACAGTCGCCTTGGATTGCCTTTCATTAAATCACACAGTCGTCTTGGATGGACTTTCATCAAATCACACAGTCGCCTTGGATTGCCTTTCATTAAGTCACACAGTCGCCTTGGATGGCCTTTCATCAAGTCACACAGTCGCCTTGGATGGCCTTTCATCAAGTCATAAAGTCTCCTTGGATGGCCTTTCATTAAATCACACAGTCGCCTTGGTGGGCCTTTCATCAAGTCACACAGTCGCCTTGGATGGACATTTATCAAATCACACAGTCGCCTTGGATGGCCTTTCATCAAGTCACACAGTCTCCTTGGATGGCCTTTCATTAAATCACACAGTCGCCTTGGAGAGGCCTTTCATCAAATCACACAGTCGCCTTGGATGGCCTTTCATCTGTCTTTTTTAAGAAGACTTATCTTCATGTTCCTTTTACTTTGAACACGATTTTCAACTTTGGCGTCATTATTCATCAGCTGATAAGTAGATGGTAATACAAGTATGAAAACTAATTAAAATACCAGATTTAAGCAATGTATTATCCATTTTCATTTCACCGCTCAATAATTTAGCAAACAACATGGAATTGTACAAAGAATTATAATCAAATAGTTGTAATTTTTAAAATTTAAACGTGGTTCTCAATTTATGAAATAAAGGAACTAAGACTAGGATTAAATGATTACTAACTTCATTTGGCACGTGTCACGAGGGGTTATTAAGTTCGCAAAGATCATGAGCACTGGCATTGTAAGCGCCACAAATATCGGTTTTATATTTGTCCCTAACCAAGAAGAGTGCCACAAAGTCACCACTATTGGAAAGAACGCCGATCAACAAGTTGTTACAAATATAAAGCAGATGTGTCACATGATTGATACAGATACTGTAAAATCAAAGTTTCTTCAATCGTTTGGCATTCCATAATGCATTAAATATGGTGTATTAATCCGTTTTTCTTAATCGAAATATATTTCATCAAAAATATGTACACAGTGAGTCACATTTGACCCTCATGGTTGAAGCGTACCGAACAGATACTAAACATTTGTTTTGACCAGGAATTAGTCAAGATGGCCTATCTATTCTCAGTTCTTAGAAGGTGAACTTCTCTCTTTATAATAGTGATGCAATTGTTCGATTTTAAAGATTACATTAAAAATTGAACATAAACAATACGAGTTATTTGTCATTATAGGGTGGAGTAAAATAAAATTTATTCAAAAAATGTAAAGAGAGCTTATTATTGCAAGGCTTATCACGTGAATAATCAATGAAGGTTCCTAGTCTACACTGCATATTATCTGCAGAGGAATTATAATTTCCAACGCCTAACACATCATATGTAACATTTGGCCAATGGAAGTCACAGACTCTTTCGTTTTAAAGCTACATCCAACACAATACAAAAGTGCTGATGTACCAAGAAAATATAAGCAAACAATATTTATTATTACCATCCCCTGACCAAATAGTACAGAGGTGCAATGAACAATCTTGTTTCAAAAGGAAGATATTTTAAGCTTGGAGCCGATCATATATATGTCAGCTATCATCATAAAATGTTTCAGGTTAAGTGGCGTATCTGAGGCGAAAAAGTGTTTCTCAAACAAAAAAAAAAAAAACCAAAACAAAACAACAATCTTATTGTTATGTATATTGAATTTATAATATTAGACCATGATTGTAAGTTGTACTTTAGTCAGATTATAGTCGTTTTGTAAACAACATGTTTACATAACATTTGAGTTCAAGGCCCATTTTGTTAGCAACTGGACTGTTATGTATTTCCATGTCTTGTTGTGACAATAGTCATATACACAAAGTAATTTTCCATAAAAATTACTCATATTCTGATGTGAGAATTGTCAGGTACACCTCTCTCTCTCTCTCTCTCTCTCTCTCTCTCTCTCTCTCTCTCTCTCTCTCTCTCTCTATATATATATATATATATATATATATATATATATATATATATATATACTAAAAGTCTTGTTCTAAACATCAGTCTGTAAAAAAGCTATTTTAATAATCAGATGTTACAGTTGCGAAAAATACATATAATTCGGAGAGAGGAATTAATTATTTAAAATATTCATTGGAAATACTAAAGTGCTCATAGATTTTAGGACTTTTGGGGATTTATGTGAATGCATCAGGACATTCAAGACTTGTGGTACATCATGACAGTGAATACTTGTGGTACATCATGGCATTAAAGGCTATTGGAATTCATTTGGAACATTATATATTTTGAACTTGTGACTAGGACACTTAGGATTATTTGGACTTCAGTTCACGTTATTGTAGGTGTCTTTTGAATTTGCTCGCACAGTCTACTCTTTCATAGGTAATGAAGGGATAATGCCACTATCAATTTTAAATTTACATCATCGAAAAACAGAGACATAAATCTCTTACATTCTTCCATACAAGATGTTCATCAATGGCAGCGGTGTCTTCAAGAATAGACCTTTTCGCCTATGACATTTATCTTTCTACATATTACAACAGAATGCTTTATCACTGAAAAGGCCGGTTTCGGCAGCTAATTAACTGTGTATGAATCAATTGAAATGGATCAGATGCAAAATAAATATATTTCTTTTGATTTCCCAAGCATGTTCTCCTATGTTGAACTTTTTATCAATCGTTATTGCGTTTAAGGTCAGTCTGCATTAACTGCTAGGTGTCTAATAAAATATCCTTTGATAGTACTAAAAGGAAAGCCGATCAGTCATTAAAATGACATTTGAAATCTGCAGTTACACATTTCTTAGGTAATAGCAAAAAAGGGCCGATGTTATAAAATTTCCTTTGTATGCATTTGATTTAGTAATTAAGTATTTTTACAGAGAAGGATCGACACTTGAGAATTTGGTTTGCATTTTCCATTTCGAATGGAGAAGACGTTTAATTATATAGAATTTTTTAGATAATTTTTAATCTGTTTCTTTCTCTCCATAAATAAGGAAATGACCCAAGTCTTTTGCCCATTAGTAAGATGCATACTTGAAATAATGTTTAAAATAATTAGTTGAAATCTATTTAAAATTACCTGGCTCTTATAATGTCTAGACTTGGGAGTGATCGTTTGGTTGGCATACCAATATATATTTTTTCCATTCAGCGCATGAATACAACAGATCTTGCCATTAGGGTGTGTTGATCTAGTTACACTAACTCTCACAAAAACAAAACAAAGGAAAGTTTCACAAACTTTGTAACAATTTTACATTCCTATCATACATGAAATAATATGACTCCTATCTAACATGAATTAGAATGCAATTTTTTATGCTGAAAACTGCATGAGCTTTTTAGTTATCCATCTCTCTCCTAATACACACACACACACACACACACACACACACACATAAATATATATATATATATATATATATATATATATATATATATATATTGTTACGACTCTTTTGTCTAAGAAAAATGTAACAGAAAGAAAGTGAAACCAACAAATCAAGTAAAAAATCAACAAGCAATTTATTACTAGATAATTAAAATGAAAAATCAAAAAGTCACTTACAGTAATGTGTTTTGAAATCCTAATAATCCAATAAGAATGATTGTTCTAATCACAAGTCCTAAATATAGAATGTTTAGAATTTACGGCTGTGTCCTTGAATGTTATGATGTGCTTATGGTCTCCAAAGTCCTGATGTACTAGAAATCTTGATGTGCTGATGTCAAAATGAAGTATTCCAAAATCTCTGAATAAGTTCACATAAATTCCAAAATCATCAATTAAAAATCCAAAATCCAAAAGTTTGTGAGCACTGTTATAATCCAATGAATATTTAAAATAATTCCTCTCTTAGAATTTGGAATGAATTTTCACAACTGTAATAGCTCTTTACAAGACTGATGGTAATGTCAAAACTGAACAAATGTCCACCAAACATGGTATATATAAAGATTGGTCACATGACAGAATGTTCTAGAATGTGTGTCATCTTAATGGAATTTTACTTGTAAACAAAAATTCAACCTTGACCTTCAAATTGAGAAAACATATTGATCAAAACAACCTAATTCAAGGACACTAGTTAAACATGTTTTTCCTGATAACATTAAGATTTAATCAAATATTAAAGTGAAGAAACATTTATAATTTCCTAAAATATTTATAATATTATATAAACATCATACATAACACCTCCCCTCATAAAGAAAAAGAAAGATTTATGTAATAAAGCTTTCTTTTGAATATACATCTAATACTATAATAACCAAAATTACATAAGAACATGTTTTATGATACTGGACTTAATTACATCAAGCAATATTACATTTCTAGGCACGTGAGAGTGCATCTGCAATCACATTGTCTTTTCCCCTGATGTGTCTGATGTCAATGTTATATTCCTGCAATATCAAACTCCATCTCAACAATCTCCGATTTGTATCTTTCATTTTGTTGATGAAAGTAAAGGGATTGTGATCACTGTACACAATAATTGGAGAAAGAGCCGAGGTAACATACACTTCAAAATGCTGTAAAGCCAATATCAAAGCCAAACATTCCTTCTCAATTGTGGAATAATTTTTCTGGTGCTTGTTTAGTTTTTTAGAAAAATAACACACAGGGTGATCCACACCACTTTTGTCTTTATGAATCAATACTCCACCAATCCCTACATCACTTGCATCAAAAGATAATTTAAATGATTGGCTCAAATTTGGTGCAGAAAGAACTGGTGCATTCTTAAGCATGGCCTTTAACTTGTCAAAAGATTCCTGACACTTGTCAGACCAATGAAATTTGGTTTTCTTACTCAATAAACTTGTCAAAGGTTCAGCAATTTTGGAAAAATTGGAACAAAATTTCCGATAATATCCAGCCATACCTAGAAATCGCATCAGTTGCTTTTTACAAATTGGAACTTGAAATTCAGAGATAGCTTTGACCTTAGCTTCTATAGGTTTAACTTGACCTTGTCCCACAATATGTCCTAAAAATGTGACACAAGCATGGCAAAACTCACTTTTGCTCAAATTAATTGTCAGATTCGCATCACTGAGTCGATCGAAGAATTTTCGAATGGTTTCCAAATGATCTTCCCAGGTGTTGTTGTAGATAATGACGTCATCGATATAAGCGTCACAATTATCAAGACCAAATGTTATTATGTTCATCAGACGTTGAAACGTTGCAGGCGAATTTTTCATTCCAAACGGCATGACTTTATATTGATAAAGTCCATCTGGAGTTGCAAATGCTGAAATTTCTTTTGCCCTTTCCGTCAGTGGAATTTGCCAGAATCCTTTTAAAAGGTCAAACTTGGTGACATATTCCGCATTTCCAATTTTATCAATGCAATCTTGGGATTGGAAATGAATCAGTTTTGGTGACACTGTTGACTTTTCTATAGTCAGTACACATACGGAATGTATTATCTGGCTTGGGAACAAGAATACATGGTGAACTCCAGTTACTTTTACTTGGTTCTATGAAATCATTCTCCAGTAAATACTGAATTTCTTTCTTCAGATAGTTCTGTTTGAGAGGATTCATCCTATAAGGATGCTGTTTCACAGGCGCAGAATCTACAATGTCAACGTCATGATAAATTTTACTTGTTCGTGTTGGAACATCAGGAAACAAGTGCTCATAGTCATGTAATAGCTGTTTTAGTTCATTTCTTTCCTGTTGTTGTAGATGTGAAAGTTTCTGGTCTAGGTTGTTCAATATTTCTGAATTCCGAAGATTGGTTATACCAGAGTCACTATAGTCTGATCGTACTCCATCGTTGATATCTTCACTGTGTGGTACAGGTACAACTAAATTAACTGAATAATTAGCTGGGCTATCTCTGTCAAAATATTCCTTTAACATATTTATATGACAAAGTTGTTTCTGTTTCCGTCTCCCAGGAGTGTTAATGATATAATTTAAGTCATTTACTTTCTTTTCAACGGTATAAGGACCATAAAATTTAGCCTGAAGAGGATTTTGAGGTATGGGAAAGAGAGCCAGAACTTTGTCACCAGGTTTAAAACTCCTTTCCTGTGAATTTCTGTCATACATTAATTTCATTTTTGACTGGGTAGTGTGAAGATTAGTTCTTGCTACTTCACAGGCCTTTGACAACTTGTATTTGAAATCAGAGACATAATCAAGAAGATTAATCTTTGAATCTTCATTTGAAAGAAGTTTCTCTTTCAATAATTTCAATGGTCCACGGACAGTATGACCAAAAACTAGTTCAAAGGGACTAAAACCCAACGACTCTTGAACTGATTCCCTAACAGCAAACAACAACAAATGAACACCCTCATCCCAATCCTTTTCTGTATCAAAGCAATATGATCGAATCATATTCTTCAAAGTTTGATGAAATCTTTCCAAAGCACCTTGACTTTCAGGGTGATAGGCAGAAGATTTAAACTGTTGGATGCCTAATTCATGCATAACTTGTTGGAAAATTCCAGACATAAAATTTGACCCTTGATCTGACTGGACAGATTTGGGAAGGCCAACAAGTGTAAAAAACTTCACCAAAGCTTTCACAATAGTTTTAGTTTTTATATTTCTCAGAGGAATTGCTTCTGGAAATCTTGTAGATGTACACATGATGGTCAACAAGTATTGGTTGCCTGACTTGGTTTTAGGTAAAGGACCAACACAGTCTACCATTATTCTACTAAATGGTTTGTGAAATGCAGGAATAGGTTGCACATGAGCCTTAGGTATCTTCTGATTGGGTTTTCCTACCATTTGACAAGTGTGACAAGATCTGCAGCATTTAGAAACATCACTTTTGAGTTTCGGCCAATAAAAATGATTCAAGATCTTGTGATAAGTCTTACGGATTCCTAAATGACCAGCCAAAGGAGTTTCATGGGCTAAATTAAGAATTTCCTGTCGATATGACTTAGGAACAACAATTTGATAGCTCACTGACCACTCGTCACCAGCGGGTACATCAGGTGGTCTCCATTTCCTCATAAGGACCCCATTTTTCACAAAGTAACACACTGGAACTTGTGTGGCTTCAGTTTCACTAATAGCCCTCTGAAACAAACAAGATATCTCGGGATCTTGCTCCTGTTCAACGACAAGAGATTGTCGTTTGTCATCCTGATTAGAACAAAGAGAATGAGTTGCCAAAAGAGGATCACTGTGATCAATACCATTTGATTGATCAATACCTGAGGAAAAAGTGACCTCATCAAAAGACTGACCAATACATGTGTCAGCTAAAGGAATAATATCCTGATCAACATCACTCTCAAGAGCTCTTTTTGCCATAGCTCTAGTAACTGCACAAGCAGGGTACAAATCAGGGATTTCAGTTTCGACAGGATCAACTTTCTGATCCAAACAAGGCTTGTCAGTTACAAGTGGATTAACCACAACCTTATCTCCAGCTAGGTCATTGCCTAGTAATAAATGAACACCCTCTATGGGTAAAGAAGTCACTGCCCCAACAGTCACAGGTCCAGAAACTAAGTCTGATGCCAAATTTACACAATGGAGAGGAACATTTACAAAGCCGCACTCCACTCCCTGAACAAGAACACTTTCACTTGAAGAAGACTCCTCAGACAAAGGCAAAGTACCTGATAATAAAAGACTCTGAGAAGCTCCAGTGTCCCTTAATATTTTAATTGGGATAGGTTTGGCAGAATCACCAATAAGTGATATAGAACCTTCTGACATGAATGGTTCATAAGCCTATAAAATAGAATCAGACTGGGGTTTGTTTGACCCAACAAATGTATTGCTTTCAATACAAGACCGTGACCTTGACCTCGTAGAAATAAGAGCATTTGGAAAAGCTCTGTCTTTTCTCTGTTGCTTTTTTTTTCAACTTGAAGCAATCAGAAATAACGTGACCTTTCTTTTTACAGTCTTATCAGATGTTTGATTCCTAACAGTTGTGCTGTTGTGAAATTTGGAAGTACTCGAATGAGATTGAAATGGTTTTTTACCAGAAAACTGCTGAGAGGACGACTTATTGCCAAATGAAATTTTGTGAGTCAAGGAATAATCATCAGCCATACGAGCAGCATTTTCCAAAGTTTCCACATTCCGCTCGTCAAGATAGGTTTTAACATCACTATGGATACACCTTTTGAACTCTTCAATTAATATGAGCTGTCTGAGGTTATCATAAGCTTGATCAACTTTCTTGGCTGAGCACCACCTATCAAATAGTTGTTCTTTATCCCTTGCAAATTCGACATGAGTTTGTCCAGTTTCTTTTCTACAATTCCTAAACCTTTGTCGATATGCCTCTGGTACCAACTCATAAGCTTTCAAGATGTACTCCTTAACCACATCATAATCAGTGCTTTGTTGTACTGACAGTGAAGTGTAGACTTCACGAGCTTTGCCAATAAGTACACTTTGTAATAACAAAGTCCAATGCTATCTGGGCCATTTCAAGTTTTCAGCTATTTTCTCGAAATGAAGAAAGTATTTATCTACTTCTTTTTCCTGAAAAGGGGGTACTAACCTAATATATCTAGTAACATCAAAACCTGAACTTGTGTTGAAAGGAGTGGAGTGTGCTCTGTTTGCCAGTTCTAATTCTCTTAACTTAAATTGCATTTCCCTTTCTTCTCTTTGCATCTGCATCTGCATTTGTATTTGTCTATCTTCTTTCTCTCTCTCTCTCTCCATCTGCCTCTCTTCTTTTTCTCTCTCCATCTGCCTCTCTTCTTTCTGCATTTGTAGCTGCCTCTCTTCTTTCTCTCTCTCCATCTGTATCTGCCTCTCTTCTTTCTCTCTCTCCATCTGTACCTGCCTCTCTTCTTTCTCTCTCTCTCTCTCTCTCTCTCTCTCTGAATCTGAAGCTTTGCCAATTCTAAATCCATCTGGTTCTTTAACTCTAATTCCCTTAATTTCCTGTCAGAACCAGATACAGGCTTTCTCTTCAAACTTAAAGCACTATTTTCAAAAATTCCCTTTCCTACTAAATATTGAATTAAAATAATCTTTATTTCCTGTTTTGTCAATGATACTTTTGCCTCAGATAGACTGTATTTTCTGGCAAGCTCGAGCAACTCATCCTTTCTCATGCACTCTAATCCCTCGTGGGTAGGTTTTGAAATGAAATTCTGAACATTAGATGCCATTGTAAATGCTTGTTGGTTTCACACAAAAATATTTCTCTATTAAAAAATCTTTGCCAAAGACAAAAAAAATTCCGAGACAAAATCAATATGAATTTCAAAAATAACTTTAATATCTCTAATATGCTTTAAAGAAATTCAGATCCCAGAAGACGAGCCCCCAATTTCTGTTCCGACTCTATGGTCTAAGAAAAATGTAACAGAAAGAAAGTGAAACCAACAAATCAAGTAAAAAATCAACAAGCAATTTATTACTAGATAATTAAAATGAAAAATCAAAAAGTCACTTACAGTAATGTGTTTTGAAATCCTAATAATCCAATAAGAATGATTGTTCTAATCACAAGTCCTAAATATAGAATGTTTAGAATTTACGGCTGTGTCCTTGAATGTTATGATGTGCTTATGGTCTCCAAAGTCCTGATGTACTAGAAATCTTGATGTGCTGATGTCAAAATGAAGTATTCCAAAATCTCTGAATAAGTTCACATAAATTCCAAAATCATCAATTAAAAATCCAAAATCCAAAAGTTTGTGAGCACTGTTATAATCCAATGAATATTTAAAATAATTCCTCTCTTAGAATTTGGAATGAATTTTCACAACTGTAATAGCTCTTTACAAGACTGATGGTAATGTCAAAACTGAACAAATGTCCACCAAACATGGTATATATAAAGATTGGTCACATGACAGAATGTTCTAGAATGTGTGTCATCTTAATGGAATTTTACTTGTAAACAAAAATTCAACCTTGACCTTCAAATTGAGAAAACATATTGATCAAAACAACCTAATTCAAGGACACTAGTTAAACATGTTTTTCCTGATAACATTAAGATTTAATCAAATATTAAAGTGAAGAAACATTTATAATTTCCTAAAATATTTATAATATTATATAAACATCATACATAACACCTCCCCTCATAAAGAAAAAGAAAGATTTATGTAATAAAGCTTTCTTTTGAATATACATCTAATACTATAATAACCAAAATTACATAAGAACATGTTTTATGATACTGGACTTAATTACATCAAGCAATATTACATTTCTAGGCACGTGAGAGTGCATCTGCAATCACATTGTCTTTTCCCCTGATGTGTCTGATGTCAATGTTATATTCCTGCAATATCAAACTCCATCTCAACAATCTCCGATTTGTATCTTTCATTTTGTTGATGAAAGTAAAGGGATTGTGATCACTGTACACAATAATTGGAGAAAGAGCCGAGGTAACATACACTTCAAAATGCTGTAAAGCCAATATCAAAGCCAAACATTCCTTCTCAATTGTGGAATAATTTTTCTGGTGCTTGTTTAGTTTTTTAGAAAAATAACACACAGGGTGATCCACACCACTTTTGTCTTTATGAATCAATACTCCACCAATCCCTACATCACTTGCATCAAAAGATAATTTAAATGATTGGCTCAAATTTGGTGCAGAAAGAACTGGTGCATTCTTAAGCATGGCCTTTAACTTGTCAAAAGATTCCTGACACTTGTCAGACCAATGAAATTTGGTTTTCTTACTCAATAAACTTGTCAAAGGTTCAGCAATTTTGGAAAAATTGAAACAAAATTTCCGATAATATCCAGCCATACCTAGAAATCGCATCAGTTGCTTTTTACAAATTGGAACTTGAAATTCAGAGATAGCTTTGACCTTAGCTTCTATAGGTTTAACTTGACCTTGTCCCACAATATGTCCTAAAAATGTGACACAAGCATGGCAAAACTCACTTTTGCTCAAATTAATTGTCAGATTCGCATCACTGAGTCGATCGAAGAATTTTCGAATGGTTTCCAAATGATCTTCCCAGGTGTTGTTGTAGATAATGACGTCATCGATATAAGCGTCACAATTATCAAGACCAAATGTTATTATGTTCATCAGACGTTGAAACGTTGCAGGCGAATTTTTCATTCCAAACGGCATGACTTTATATTGATAAAGTCCATCTGGAGTTGCAAATGCTGAAATTTCTTTTGCCCTTTCCGTCAGTGGAATTTGCCAGAATCCTTTTAAAAGGTCAAACTTGGTGACATATTCCGCATTTCCAATTTTATCAATGCAATCTTGGGATTGGAAATGAATCAGTTTTGGTGACACTGTTGACTTTTCTATAGTCAGTACACATACGGAATGTATTATCTGGCTTGGGAACAAGAATACATGGTGAACTCCAGTTACTTTTACTTGGTTCTATGAAATCATTCTCCAGTAAATACTGAATTTCTTTCTTCAGATAGTTCTGTTTGAGAGGATTCATCCTATAAGGATGCTGTTTCACAGGCGCAGAATCTACAATGTCAACGTCATGATAAATTTTACTTGTTCGTGTTGGAACATCAGGAAACAAGTGCTCATAGTCATGTAATAGCTGTTTTAGTTCATTTCTTTCCTGTTGTTGTAGATGTGAAAGTTTCTGGTCTAGGTTGTTCAATATTTCTGAATTCCGAAGATTGGTTATACCAGAGTCACTATAGTCTGATCGTACTCCATCGTTGATATCTTCACTGTGTGGTACAGGTACAACTAAATTAACTGAATAATTAGCTGGGCTATCTCTGTCAAAATATTCCTTTAACATATTTATATGACAAAGTTGTTTCTGTTTCCGTCTCCCAGGAGTGTTAATGATATAATTTAAGTCATTTACTTTCTTTTCAACGGTATAAGGACCATAAAATTTAGCCTGAAGAGGATTTTGAGGTATGGGAAAGAGAGCCAGAACTTTGTCACCAGGTTTAAAACTCCTTTCCTGTGAATTTCTGTCATACATTAATTTCATTTTTGACTGGGTAGTGTGAAGATTAGTTCTTGCTACTTCACAGGCCTTTGACAACTTGTATTTGAAATCAGAGACATAATCAAGAAGATTAATCTTTGAATCTTCATTTGAAAGAAGTTTCTCTTTCAATAATTTCAATGGTCCACGGACAGTATGACCAAAAACTAGTTCAAAGGGACTAAAACCCAACGACTCTTGAACTGATTCCCTAACAGCAAACAACAACAAATGAACACCCTCATCCCAATCCTTTTCTGTATCAAAGCAATATGATCGAATCATATTCTTCAAAGTTTGATGAAATCTTTCCAAAGCACCTTGACTTTCAGGGTGATAGGCAGAAGATTTAAACTGTTGGATGCCTAATTCATGCATAACTTGTTGGAAAATTCCAGACATAAAATTTGACCCTTGATCTGACTGGACAGATTTGGGAAGGCCAACAAGTGTAAAAAACTTCACCAAAGCTTTCACAATAGTTTTAGTTTTTATATTTCTCAGAGGAATTGCTTCTGGAAATCTTGTAGATGTACACATGATGGTCAACAAGTATTGGTTGCCTGACTTGGTTTTAGGTAAAGGACCAACACAGTCTACCATTATTCTACTAAATGGTTTGTGAAATGCAGGAATAGGTTGCACATGAGCCTTAGGTATCTTCTGATTGGGTTTTCCTACCATTTGACAAGTGTGACAAGATCTGCAGTATTTAGAAACATCACTTTTGAGTTTCGGCCAATAAAAATGATTCAAGATCTTGTGATAAGTCTTACGGATTCCTAAATGACCAGCCAAAGGAGTTTCATGGGCTAAATTAAGAATTTCCTGTCGATATGACTTAGGAACAACAATTTGATAGCTCACTGACCACTCGTCACCAGCGGGTACATCAGGTGGTCTCCATTTCCTCATAAGGACCCCATTTTTCACAAAGTAACACACTGGAACTTGTGTGGCTTCAGTTTCACTAATAGCCCTCTGAAACAAACAAGATATCTCGGGATCTTGCTCCTGTTCAACGACAAGAGATTGTCGTTTGTCATCCTGATTAGAACAAAGAGAATGAGTTGCCAAAAGAGGATTACTGTGATCAATACCATTTGATTGATCAATACCTGAGGAAAAAGTGACCTCATCAAAAGACTGACCAATACATGTGTCAGCTAAAGGAATAATATCCTGATCAACATCACTCTCAAGAGCTCTTTTTGCCATAGCTCTAGTAACTGCACAAGCAGGGTACAAATCAGGGATTTCAGTTTCGACAGGATCAACTTTCTGATCCAAACAAGGCTTGTCAGTTACAAGTGGATTAACCACAACCTTATCTCCAGCTAGGTCATTGCCTAGTAATAAATGAACACCCTCTATGGGTAAAGAAGTCACTGCCCCAACAGTCACAGGTCCAGAAACTAAGTCTGATGCCAAATTTACACAATGGAGAGGAACATTTACAAAGCCGCACTCCACTCCCTGAACAAGAACACTTTCACTTGAAGAAGACTCCTCAGACAAAGGCAAAGTACCTGATAATAAAAGACTCTGAGAAGCTCCAGTGTCCCTTAATATTTTAATTGGGATAGGTTTGGCAGAATCACCAATAAGTGATATAGAACCTTCTGACATGAATGGTGCATAAGCCTATAAAATAGAATCAGACTGGGGTTTGTTTGACCCAACAAATGTATTGCTTTCAATACAAGACCGTGACCTTGACCTCGTAGAAATAAGAGCATTTGGAAAAGCTCTGTCTTTTCTCTGTTGCTTTTTTTTCAACTTGAAGCAATCAGAAATAACGTGACCTTTCTTTTTACAGTCTTATCAGATGTTTGATTCCTAACAGTTGTGCTGTTGTGAAATTTGGAAGTACTCGAATGAGATTGAAATGGTTTTTTACCAGAAAACTGCTGAGAGGACGACTTATTGCCAAATGAAATTTTGTGAGTCAAGGAATAATCATCAGCCATACGAGCAGCATTTTCCAAAGTTTCCACATTCCGCTCGTCAAGATAGGTTTTAACATCACTATGGATACACCTTTTGAACTCTTCAATTAATATGAGCTGTCTGAGGTTATCATAAGCTTGATCAACTTTCTTGGCTGAGCACCACCTATCAAATAGTTGTTCTTTATCCCTTGCAAATTCGACATGAGTTTGTCCAGTTTCTTTTCTACAATTCCTAAACCTTTGTCGATATGCCTCTGGTACCAACTCATAAGCTTTCAAGATGTACTCCTTAACCACATCATAATCAGTGCTTTGTTGTACTGACAGTGAAGTGTAGACTTCACGAGCTTTGCCAATAAGTACACTTTGTAATAACAAAGTCCAATGCTATCTGGGCCATTTCAAGTTTTCAGCTATTTTCTCGAAATGAAGAAAGTATTTATCTACTTCTTTTTCCTGAAAAGGGGGTACTAACCTAATATATCTAGTAACATCAAAACCTGAACTTGTGTTGAAAGGAGTGGAGTGTGCTCTGTTTGCCAGTTCTAATTCTCTTAACTTAAATTGCATTTCCCTTTCTTCTCTTTGCATCTGCATCTGCATTTGTATTTGTCTATCTTCTTTCTCTCTCTCTCTCTCCATCTGCCTCTCTTCTTTTTCTCTCTCCATCTGCCTCTCTTCTTTCTGCATTTGTAGCTGCCTCTCTTCTTTCTCTCTCTCCATCTGTATCTGCCTCTCTTCTTTCTCTCTCTCCATCTGTACCTGCCTCTCTTCTTTCTCTCTCTCTCTCTCTCTCTCTGAATCTGAAGCTTTGCCAATTCTAAATCCATCTGGTTCTTTAACTCTAATTCCCTTAATTTCCTGTCAGAACCAGATACAGGCTTTCTCTTCAAACTTAAAGCACTATTTTCAAAAATTCCCTTTCCTACTAAATATTGAATTAAAATAATCTTTATTTCCTGTTTTGTCAATGATACTTTTGCCTCAGATAGACTGTATTTTCTGGCAAGCTCGAGCAACTCATCCTTTCTCATGCACTCTAATCCCTCGTGGGTAGGTTTTGAAATGAAATTCTGAACATTAGATGCCATTGTAAATGCTTGTTGGTTTCACACAAAAATATTTCTCTATTAAAAAATCTTTGCCAAAGACAAAAAAAAAATTCCGAGACAAAATCAATATGAATTTCAAAAATAACTTTAATATCTCTAATATGCTTTAAAGAAATTCAGATCCCAGAAGACGAGCCCCCAATTTCTGTTCCGACTCTATGGTCTAAGAAAAATGTAACAGAAAGAAAGTGAAACCAACAAATCAAGTAAAAAATCAACAAGCAATTTATTACTAGATAATTAAAATGAAAAATCAAAAAGTCACTTACAGTAATGTGTTTTGAAATCCTAATAATCCAATAAGAATGATTGTTCTAATCACAAGTCCTAAATATAGAATGTTTAGAATTTACGGCTGTGTCCTTGAATGTTATGATGTGCTTATGGTCTCCAAAGTCCTGATGTACTAGAAATCTTGATGTGCTGATGTCAAAATGAAGTATTCCAAAATCTCTGAATAAGTTCACATAAATTCCAAAATCATCAATTAAAAATCCAAAATCCAAAAGTTTGTGAGCACTGTTATAATCCAATGAATATTTAAAATAATTCCTCTCTTAGAATTTGGAATGAATTTTCACAACTGTAATAGCTCTTTACAAGACTGATGGTAATGTCAAAACTGAACAAATGTCCACCAAACATGGTATATATAAAGATTGGTCACATGACAGAATGTTCTAGAATGTGTGTCATCTTAATGGAATTTTACTTGTAAACAAAAATTCAACCTTGACCTTCAAATTGAGAAAACATATTGATCAAAACAACCTAATTCAAGGACACTAGTTAAACATGTTTTTCCTGATAACATTAAGATTTAATCAAATATTAAAGTGAAGAAACATTTATAATTTCCTAAAATATTTATAATATTATATAAACATCATACATAACACCTCCCCTCATAAAGAAAAAGAAAGATTTATGTAATAAAGCTTTCTTTTGAATATACATCTAATACTATAATAACCAAAATTACATAAGAACATGTTTTATGATACTGGACTTAATTACATCAAGCAATATTACATTTCTAGGCACGTGAGAGTGCATCTGCAATCACATTGTCTTTTCCCCTGATGTGTCTGATGTCAATGTTATATTCCTGCAATATCAAACTCCATCTCAACAATCTCCGATTTGTATCTTTCATTTTGTTGATGAAAGTAAAGGGATTGTGATCACTGTACACAATAACTGGAGAAAGAGCCGAGGTAACATACACTTCAAAATGCTGTAAAGCCAATATCAAAGCCAAACATTCCTTCTCAATTGTGGAATAATTTTTCTGGTGCTTGTTTAGTTTTTTAGAAAAATAACACACAGGGTGATCCACACCACTTTTGTCTTTATGAATCAATACTCCACCAATCCCTACATCACTTGCATCAACAGATAATTTAAATGATTGGCTCAAATTTGGTGCAGAAAGAACTGGTGCATTCTTAAGCATGGCCTTTAACTTGTCAAAAGATTCCTGACACTTGTCAGACCAATGAAATTTGGTTTTCTTACTCAATAAACTTGTCAAAGGTTCAGCAATTTTGGAAAAATTGGAACAAAATTTCCGATAATATCCAGCCATACCTAGAAATCGCATCAGTTGCTTTTTACAAATTGGAACTTGAAATTCAGAGATAGCTTTGACCTTAGCTTCTATAGGTTTAACTTGACCTTGTCCCACAATATGTCCTAAAAATGTGACACAAGCATGGCAAAACTCACTTTTGCTCAAATTAATTGTCAGATTCGCATCACTGAGTCGATCGAAGAATTTTCGAATGGTTTCCAAATGATCTTCCCAGGTGTTGTTGTAGATAATGACGTCATCGATATAAGCGTCACAATTATCAAGACCAAATGTTATTATGTTCATCAGACGTTGAAACGTTGCAGGCGAATTTTTCATTCCAAACGGCATGACTTTATATTGATAAAGTCCATCTGGAGTTGCAAATGCTGAAATTTCTTTTGCCCTTTCCGTCAGTGGAATTTGCCAGAATCCTTTTAAAAGGTCAAACTTGGTGACATATTCCGCATTTCCAATTTTATCAATGCAATCTTGGGATTGGAAATGAATCAGTTTTGGTGACACTGTTGACTTTTCTATAGTCAGTACACATACGGAATGTATTATCTGGCTTGGGAACAAGAATACATGGTGAACTCCAGTTACTTTTACTTGGTTCTATGAAATCATTCTCCAGTAAATACTGAATTTCTTTCTTCAGATAGTTCTGTTTGAGAGGATTCATCCTATAAGGATGCTGTTTCACAGGCGCAGAATCTACAATGTCAACGTCATGATAAATTTTACTTGTTCGTGTTGGAACATCAGGAAACAAGTGCTCATAGTCATGTAATAGCTGTTTTAGTTCATTTCTTTCCTGTTGTTGTAGATGTGAAAGTTTCTGGTCTAGGTTGTTCAATATTTCTGAATTCCGAAGATTGGTTATACCAGAGTCACTATAGTCTGATCGTACTCCATCGTTGATATCTTCACTGTGTGGTACAGGTACAACTAAATTAACTGAATAATTAGCTGGGCTATCTCTGTCAAAATATTCCTTTAACATATTTATATGACAAAGTTGTTTCTGTTTCCGTCTCCCAGGAGTGTTAATGATATAATTTAAGTCATTTACTTTCTTTTCAACGGTATAAGGACCATAAAATTTAGCCTGAAGAGGATTTTGAGGTATGGGAAAGAGAGCCAGAACTTTGTCACCAGGTTTAAAACTCCTTTCCTGTGAATTTCTGTCATACATTAATTTCATTTTTGACTGGGTAGTGTGAAGATTAGTTCTTGCTACTTCACAGGCCTTTGACAACTTGTATTTGAAATCAGAGACATAATCAAGAAGATTAATCTTTGAATCTTCATTTGAAAGAAGTTTCTCTTTCAATAATTTCAATGGTCCACGGACAGTATGACCAAAAACTAGTTCAAAGGGACTAAAACCCAACGACTCTTGAACTGATTCCCTAACAGCAAACAACAACAAATGAACACCCTCATCCCAATCCTTTTCTGTATCAAAGCAATATGATCGAATCATATTCTTCAAAGTTTGATGAAATCTTTCCAAAGCACCTTGACTTTCAGGGTGATAGGCAGAAGATTTAAACTGTTGGATGCCTAATTCATGCATAACTTGTTGGAAAATTCCAGACATAAAATTTGACCCTTGATCTGACTGGACAGATTTGGGAAGGCCAACAAGTGTAAAAAACTTCACCAAAGCTTTCACAATAGTTTTAGTTTTTATATTTCTCAGAGGAATTGCTTCTGGAAATCTTGTAGATGTACACATGATGGTCAACAAGTATTGGTTGCCTGACTTGGTTTTAGGTAAAGGACCAACACAGTCTACCATTATTCTACTAAATGGTTTGTGAAATGCAGGAATAGGTTGCACATGAGCCTTAGGTATCTTCTGATTGGGTTTTTCCTACCATTTGACAAGTGTGACAAGATCTGCAGTATTTAGAAACATCACTTTTGAGTTTCGGCCAATAAAAATGATTCAAGATCTTGTGATAAGTCTTACGGATTCCTAAATGACCAGCCAAAGGAGTTTCATGGGCTAAATTAAGAATTTCCTGTCGATATGACTTAGGAACAACAATTTGATAGCTCACTGACCACTCGTCACCAGCGGGTACATCAGGTGGTCTCCATTTCCTCATAAGGACCCCATTTTTCACAAAGTAACACACTGGAACTTGTGTGGCTTCAGTTTCACTAATAGCCCTCTGAAACAAACAAGATATCTCGGGATCTTGCTCCTGTTCAACGACAAGAGATTGTCGTTTGTCATCCTGATTAGAACAAAGAGAATGAGTTGCCAAAAGAGGATTACTGTGATCAATACCATTTGATTGATCAATACCTGAGGAAAAAGTGACCTCATCAAAAGACTGACCAATACATGTGTCAGCTAAAGGAATAATATCCTGATCAACATCACTCTCAAGAGCTCTTTTTGCCATAGCTCTAGTAACTGCACAAGCAGGGTACAAATCAGGGATTTCAGTTTCGACAGGATCAACTTTCTGATCCAAACAAGGCTTGTCAGTTACAAGTGGATTAACCACAACCTTATCTCCAGCTAGGTCATTGCCTAGTAATAAATGAACACCCTCTATGGGTAAAGAAGTCACTGCCCCAACAGTCACAGGTCCAGAAACTAAGTCTGATGCCAAATTTACACAATGGAGAGGAACATTTACAAAGCCGCACTCCACTCCTGAACAAGAACACTTTCACTTGAAGAAGACTCCTCAGACAAAGGCAAAGTACCTGATAATAAAAGACTCTGAGAAGCTCCAGTGTCCCTTAATATTTTAATTGGGATAGGTTTGGCAGAATCACCAATAAGTGATATAGAACCTTCTGACATGAATGGTTCATAAGCCTATAAAATAGAATCAGACTGGGGTTTGTTTGACCCAACAAATGTATTGCTTTCAATACAAGACCGTGACCTTGACCTCGTAGAAATAAGAGCATTTGGAAAAGCTCTGTCTTTTCTCTGTTGCTTTTTTTTCAACTTGAAGCAATCAGAAATAACGTGACCTTTCTTTTTACAGTCTTATCAGATGTTTGATTCCTAACAGTTGTGCTGTTGTGAAATTTGGAAGTACTCGAATGAGATTGAAATGGTTTTTTACCAGAAAACTGCTGAGAGGACGACTTATTGCCAAATGAAATTTTGTGAGTCAAGGAATAATCATCAGCCATACGAGCAGCATTTTCCAAATTTTCCACATTCCGCTCGTCAAGATAGGTTTTAACATCACTATGGATACACCTTTTGAACTCTTCAATTAATATGAGCTGTCTGAGGTTATCATAAGCTTGATCAACTTTCTTGGCTGAGCACCACCTATCAAATAGTTGTTCTTTATCCCTTGCAAATTCGACATGAGTTTGTCCAGTTTCTTTTCTACAATTCCTAAACCTTTGTCGATATGCCTCTGGTACCAACTCATAAGCTTTCAAGATGTACTCCTTAACCACATCATAATCAGTGCTTTGTTGTACTGACAGTGAAGTGTAGACTTCACGAGCTTTGCCAATAAGTACACTTTGTAATAACAAAGTCCAATGCTATCTGGGCCATTTCAAGTTTTCAGCTATTTTCTCGAAATGAAGAAAGTATTTATCTACTTCTTTTTCCTGAAAAGGGGGTACTAACCTAATATATCTAGTAACATCAAAACCTGAACTTGTGTTGAAAGGAGTGGAGTGTGCTCTGTTTGCCAGTTCTAATTCTCTTAACTTAAATTGCATTTCCCTTTCTTCTCTTTGCATATGCATCTGCATTTGTATTTGTCTATCTTCTTTCTCTCTCTCTCTCTCCATCTGCCTCTCTTCTTTTTCTCTCTCCATCTGCCTCTCTTCTTTCTGCATTTGTAGCTGCCTCTCTTCTTTCTCTCTCTCCATCTGTATCTGCCTCTCTTCTTTCTCTCTCTCCATCTGTACCTGCCTCTCTTCTTTCTCTCTCTCTCTCTCTCTCTCTGAATCTGAAGCTTTGCCAATTCTAAATCCATCTGGTTCTTTAACTCTAATTCCCTTAATTTCCTGTCAGAACCAGATACAGGCTTTCTCTTCAAACTTAAAGCACTATTTTCAAAAATTCCCTTTCCTACTAAATATTGAATTAAAATAATCTTTATTTCCTGTTTTGTCAATGATACTTTTGCCTCAGATAGACTGTATTTTCTGGCAAGCTCGAGCAACTCATCCTTTCTCATGCACTCTAATCCCTCGTGGGTAGGTTTTGAAATGAAATTCTGAACATTAGATGCCATTGTAAATGCTTGTTGGTTTCACACAAAAATATTTCTCTATTAAAAAATCTTTGCCAAAGACAAAAAAAAATTCCGAGACAAAATCAATATGAATTTCAAAAATAACTTTAATATCTCTAATATGCTTTAAAGAAATTCAGATCCCAGAAGACGAGCCCCCAATTTCTGTTCCGACTCTATGGTCTAAGAAAAATGTAACAGAAAGAAAGTGAAACCAACAAATCAAGTAAAAAATCAACAAGCAATTTATTACTAGATAATTAAAATGAAAAATCAAAAAGTCACTTACAGTAATGTGTTTTGAAATCCTAATAATCCAATAAGAATGATTGTTCTAATCACAAGTCCTAAATATAGAATGTTTAGAATTTACGGCTGTGTCCTTGAATGTTATGATGTGCTTATGGTCTCCAAAGTCCTGATGTACTAGAAATCTTGATGTGCTGATGTCAAAATGAAGTATTCCAAAATCTCTGAATAAGTTCACATAAATTCCAAAATCATCAATTAAAAATCCAAAATCCAAAAGTTTGTGAGCACTGTTATAATCCAATGAATATTTAAAATAATTCCTCTCTTAGAATTTGGAATGAATTTTCACAACTGTAATAGCTCTTTACAAGACTGATGGTAATGTCAAAACTGAACAAATGTCCACCAAACATGGTATATATAAAGATTGGTCACATGACAGAATGTTCTAGAATGTGTGTCATCTTAATGGAATTTTACTTGTAAACAAAAATTCAACCTTGACCTTCAAATTGAGAAAACATATTGATCAAAACAACCTAATTCAAGGACACTAGTTAAACATGTTTTTCCTGATAACATTAAGATTTAATCAAATATTAAAGTGAAGAAACATTTATAATTTCCTAAAATATTTATAATATTATATAAACATCATACATAACACCTCCCCTCATAAAGAAAAAGAAAGATTTATGTAATAAAGCTTTCTTTTGAATATACATCTAATACTATAATAACCAAAATTACATAAGAACATGTTTTATGATACTGGACTTAATTACATCAAGCAATATTACATTTCTAGGCACGTGAGAGTGCATCTGCAATCACATTGTCTTTTCCCCTGATGTGTCTGATGTCAATGTTATATTCCTGCAATATCAAACTCCATCTCAACAATCTCCGATTTGTATCTTTCATTTTGTTGATGAAAGTAAAGGGATTGTGATCACTGTACACAATAACTGGAGAAAGAGCCGAGGTAACATACACTTCAAAATGCTGTAAAGCCAATATCAAAGCCAAACATTCCTTCTCAATTGTGGAATAATTTTTCTGGTGCTTGTTTAGTTTTTTAGAAAAATAACACACAGGGTGATCCACACCACTTTTGTCTTTATGAATCAATACTCCACCAATCCCTACATCACTTGCATCAAAAGATAATTTAAATGATTGGCTCAAATTTGGTGCAGAAAGAACTGGTGCATTCTTAAGCATGGCCTTTAACTTGTCAAAAGATTCCTGACACTTGTCAGACCAATGAAATTTGGTTTTCTTACTCAATAAACTTGTCAAAGGTTCAGCAATTTTGGAAAAATTGGAACAAAATTTCCGATAATATCCAGCCATACCTAGAAATCGCATCAGTTGCTTTTTACAAATTGGAACTTGAAATTCAGAGATAGCTTTGACCTTAGCTTCTATAGGTTTAACTTGACCTTGTCCCACAATATGTCCTAAAAATGTGACACAAGCATGGCAAAACTCACTTTTGCTCAAATTAATTGTCAGATTCGCATCACTGAGTCGATCGAAGAATTTTCGAATGGTTTCCAAATGATCTTCCCAGGTGTTGTTGTAGATAATGACGTCATCGATATAAGCGTCACAATTATCAAGACCAAATGTTATTATGTTCATCAGACGTTGAAACGTTGCAGGCGAATTTTTCATTCCAAACGGCATGACTTTATATTGATAAAGTCCATCTGGAGTTGCAAATGCTGAAATTTCTTTTGCCCTTTCCGTCAGTGGAATTTGCCAGAATCCTTTTAAAAGGTCAAACTTGGTGACATATTCCGCATTTCCAATTTTATCAATGCAATCTTGGGATTGGAAATGAATCAGTTTTGGTGACACTGTTGACTTTTCTATAGTCAGTACACATACGGAATGTATTATCTGGCTTGGGAACAAGAATACATGGTGAACTCCAGTTACTTTTACTTGGTTCTATGAAATCATTCTCCAGTAAATACTGAATTTCTTTCTTCAGATAGTTCTGTTTGAGAGGATTCATCCTATAAGGATGCTGTTTCACAGGCGCAGAATCTACAATGTCAACGTCATGATAAATTTTACTTGTTCGTGTTGGAACATCAGGAAACAAGTGCTCATAGTCATGTAATAGCTGTTTTAGTTCATTTCTTTCCTGTTGTTGTAGATGTGAAAGTTTCTGGTCTAGGTTGTTCAATATTTCTGAATTCCGAAGATTGGTTATACCAGAGTCACTATAGTCTGATCGTACTCCATCGTTGATATCTTCACTGTGTGGTACAGGTACAACTAAATTAACTGAATAATTAGCTGGGCTATCTCTGTCAAAATATTCCTTTAACATATTTATATGACAAAGTTGTTTCTGTTTCCGTCTCCCAGGAGTGTTAATGATATAATTTAAGTCATTTACTTTCTTTTCAACGGTATAAGGACCATAAAATTTAGCCTGAAGAGGATTTTGAGGTATGGGAAAGAGAGCCAGAACTTTGTCACCAGGTTTAAAACTCCTTTCCTGTGAATTTCTGTCATACATTAATTTCATTTTTGACTAGGTAGTGTGAAGATTAGTTCTTGCTACTTCACAGGCCTTTGACAACTTGTATTTGAAATCAGAGACATAATCAAGAAGATTAATCTTTGAATCTTCATTTGAAAGAAGTTTCTCTTTCAATAATTTCAATGGTCCACGGACAGTATGACCAAAAACTAGTTCAAAGGGACTAAAACCCAACGACTCTTGAACTGATTCCCTAACAGCAAACAACAACAAATGAACACCCTCATCCCAATCCTTTTCTGTATCAAAGCAATATGATCGAATCATATTCTTCAAAGTTTGATGAAATCTTTCCAAAGCACCTTGACTTTCAGGGTGATAGGCAGAAGATTTAAACTGTTGGATGCCTAATT
Organism: Margaritifera margaritifera; assembly: GCA_029931535.1. Classification (NCBI taxonomy): domain Eukaryota; kingdom Metazoa; phylum Mollusca; class Bivalvia; order Unionida; family Margaritiferidae; genus Margaritifera; species Margaritifera margaritifera. The sequence goes on along the minus strand of JAQPZY010001065.1, from coordinate 6,914 downwards.
CATGCATAACTTGTTGGAAAATTCCAGACATAAAATTTGACCCTTGATCTGACTGGACAGATTTGGGAAGGCCAACAAGTGTAAAAAACTTCACCAAAGCTTTCACAATAGTTTTAGTTTTTATATTTCTCAGAGGAATTGCTTCTGGAAATCTTGTAGATGTACACATGATGGTCAACAAGTATTGGTTGCCTGACTTGGTTTTAGGTAAAGGACCAACACAGTCTACCATTATTCTACTAAATGGTTTGTGAAATGCAGGAATAGGTTGCACATGAGCCTTAGGTATCTTCTGATTGGGTTTTCCTACCATTTGACAAGTGTGACAAGATCTGCAGTATTTAGAAACATCACTTTTGAGTTTCGGCCAATAAAAATGATTCAAGATCTTGTGATAAGTCTTACGGATTCCTAAATGACCAGCCAAAGGAGTTTCATGGGCTAAATTAAGAATTTCCTGTCGATATGACTTAGGAACAACAATTTGATAGCTCACTAACCACTCGTCACCAGCGGGTACATCAGGTGGTCTCCATTTCCTCATAAGGACCCCATTTTTCACAAAGTAACACACTGGAACTTGTGTGGCTTCAGTTTCACTAATAGCCCTCTGAAACAAACAAGATATCTCGGGATCTTGCTCCTGTTCAACGACAAGAGATTGTCGTTTGTCATCCTGATTAGAACAAAGAGAATGAGTTGCCAAAAGAGGATCACTGTGATCAATACCATTTGATTGATCAATACCTGAGGAAAAAGTGACCTCATCAAAAGACTGACCAATACATGTGTCAGCTAAAGGAATAATATCCTGATCAACATCACTCTCAAGAGCTCTTTTTGCCATAGCTCTAGTAACTGCACAAGCAGGGTACAAATCAGGGATTTCAGTTTCGACAGGATCAACTTTCTGATCCAAACAAGGCTTGTCAGTTACAAGTGGATTAACCACGACCTTATCTCCAGCTAGGTCATTGCCTAGTAATAAATGAACACCCTCTATGGGTAAAGAAGTCACTGCCCCAACAGTCACAGGTCCAGAAACTAAGTCTGATGCCAAATTTACACAATGGAGAGGAACATTTACAAAGCCGCACTCCACTCCCTGAACAAGAACACTTTCACTTGAAGAAGACTCCTCAGACAAAGGCAAAGTACCTGATAATAAAAGACTCTGAGAAGCTCCAGTGTCCCTTAATATTTTAATTGGGATAGGTTTGGCAGAATCACCAATAAGTGATATAGAACCTTCTGACATGAATGGTTCATAAGCCTATAAAATAGAATCAGACTGGGGTTTGTTTGACCCAACAAATGTATTGCTTTCAATACAAGACCGTGACCTTGACCTCGTAGAAATAAGAGCATTTGGAAAAGCTCTGTCTTTTCTCTGTTGCTTTTTTTTCAACTTGAAGCAATCAGAAATAACGTGACCTTTCTTTTTACAGTCTTATCAGATGTTTGATTCCTAACAGTTGTGCTGTTGTGAAATTTGGAAGTACTCGAATGAGATTGAAATGGTTTTTTACCAGAAAACTGCTGAGAGGACGACTTATTGCCAAATGAAATTTTGTGAGTCAAGGAATAATCATCAGCCATACGAGCAGCATTTTCCAAAGTTTCCACATTCCGCTCGTCAAGATAGGTTTTAACATCACTATGGATACACCTTTTGAACTCTTCAATTAATATGAGCTGTCTGAGGTTATCATAAGCTTGATCAACTTTCTTGGCTGAGCACCACCTATCAAATAGTTGTTCTTTATCCCTTGCAAATTCGACATGAGTTTGTCCAGTTTCTTTTCTACAATTCCTAAACCTTTGTCGATATGCCTCTGGTACCAACTCATAAGCTTTCAAGATGTACTCCTTAACCACATCATAATCAGTGCTTTGTTGTACTGACAGTGAAGTGTAGACTTCACGAGCTTTGCCAATAAGTACACTTTGTAATAACAAAGTCCAATGCTATCTGGGCCATTTCAAGTTTTCAGCTATTTTCTCGAAATGAAGAAAGTATTTATCTACTTCTTTTTCCTGAAAAGGGGGTACTAACCTAATATATCTAGTAACATCAAAACCTGAACTTGTGTTTAAAGGAGTGGAGTGTGCTCTGTTTGCCAGTTCTAATTCTCTTAACTTAAATTGCATCTGCATTTGTATTTGTCTATCTTCTTTCTCTCTCTCTCTCTCCATCTGCCTCTCTTCTTTTTCTCTCTCCATCTGCCTCTCTTCTTTCTGCATTTGTAGCTGCCTCTCTTCTTTCTCTCTCTCCATCTGTATCTGCCTCTCTTCTTTCTCTCTCTCCATCTGTACCTGCCTCTCTTCTTTCTCTCTCTCTCTCTCTCTCTGAATCTGAAGCTTTGCCAATTCTAAATCCATCTGGTTCTTTAACTCTAATTCCCTTAATTTCCTGTCAGAACCAGATACAGGCTTTCTCTTCAAACTTAAAGCACTATTTTCAAAAATTCCCTTTCCTACTAAATATTGAATTAAAATAATCTTTATTTCCTGTTTTGTCAATGATACTTTTGCCTCAGATAGACTGTATTTTCTGGCAAGCTCGAGCAACTCATCCTTTCTCATGCACTCTAATCCCTCGTGGGTAGGTTTTGAAATGAAATTCTGAACATTAGATGCCATTGTAAATGCTTGTTGGTTTCACACAAAAATATTTCTCTATTAAAAAATCTTTGCCAAAGACAAAAAAAAATTCCGAGACAAAATCAATATGAATTTCAAAAATAACTTTAATATCTCTAATATGCTTTAAAGAAATTCAGATCCCAGAAGACGAGCCCCCAATTTCTGTTCCGACTCTATGGTCTAAGAAAAATGTAACAGAAAGAAAGTGAAACCAACAAATCAAGTAAAAAATCAACAAGCAATTTATTACTAGATAATTAAAATGAAAAATCAAAAAGTCACTTACAGTAATGTGTTTTGAAATCCTAATAATCCAATAAGAATGATTGTTCTAATCACAAGTCCTAAATATAGAATGTTTAGAATTTACGGCTGTGTCCTTGAATGTTATGATGTGCTTATGGTCTCCAAAGTCCTGATGTACTAGAAATCTTGATGTGCTGATGTCAAAATGAAGTATTCCAAAATCTCTGAATAAGTTCACATAAATTCCAAAATCATCAATTAAAAATCCAAAATCCAAAAGTTTGTGAGCACTGTTATAATCCAATGAATATTTAAAATAATTCCTCTCTTAGAATTTGGAATGAATTTTCACAACTGTAATAGCTCTTTACAAGACTGATGGTAATGTCAAAACTGAACAAATGTCCACCAAACATGGTATATATAAAGATTGGTCACATGACAGAATGTTCTAGAATGTGTGTCATCTTAATGGAATTTTACTTGTAAACAAAAATTCAACCTTGACCTTCAAATTGAGAAAACATATTGATCAAAACAACCTAATTCAAGGACACTAGTTAAACATGTTTTTCCTGATAACATTAAGATTTAATCAAATATTAAAGTGAAGAAACATTTATAATTTCCTAAAATATTTATAATATTATATAAACATCATACATAACACCTCCCCTCATAAAGAAAAAGAAAGATTTATGTAATAAAGCTTTCTTTTGAATATACATCTAATACTATAATAACCAAAATTACATAAGAACATGTTTTATGATACTGGACTTAATTACATCAAGCAATATTACATTTCTAGGCACGTGAGAGTGCATCTGCAATCACATTGTCTTTTCCCCTGATGTGTCTGATGTCAATGTTATATTCCTGCAATATCAAACTCCATCTCAACAATCTCCGATTTGTATCTTTCATTTTGTTGATGAAAGTAAAGGGATTGTGATCACTGTACACAATAATTGGAGAAAGAGCCGAGGTAACATACACCTCAAAATGCTGTAAAGCCAATATCAAAGCCAAACATTCCTTCTCAATTGTGGAATAATTTTTCTGGTGCTTGTTTAGTTTTTTAGAAAAATAACACACAGGGTGATCCACACCACTTTTGTCTTTATGAATCAATACTCCACCAATCCCTACATCACTTGCATCAACAGATAATTTAAATGATTGGCTCAAATTTGGTGCAGAAAGAACTGGTGCATTCTTAAGCATGGCCTTTAACTTGTCAAAAGATTCCTGACACTTGTCAGACCAATGAAATTTGGTTTTCTTACTCAATAAACTTGTCAAAGGTTCAGCAATTTTGGAAAAATTGGAACAAAATTTCCGATAATATCCAGCCATACCTAGAAATCGCATCAGTTGCTTTTTACAAATTGGAACTTGAAATTCAGAGATAGCTTTGACCTTAGCTTCTATAGGTTTAACTTGACCTTGTCCCACAATATGTCCTAAAAATGTGACACAAGCATGGCAAAACTCACTTTTGCTCAAATTAATTGTCAGATTCGCATCACTGAGTCGATCGAAGAATTTTCGAATGGTTTCCAAATGATCTTCCCAGGTGTTGTTGTAGATAATGACGTCATCGATATAAGCGTCACAATTATCAAGACCAAATGTTATTATGTTCATCAGACGTTGAAAACGTTGCAGGCGAATTTTTTCATTCCAAACGGCATGACTTTATATTGATAAAGTCCATCTGGAGTTGCAAATGCTGAAATTTCTTTTGCCCTTTCCGTCAGTGGAATTTGCCAGAATCCTTTTAAAAGGTCAAACTTGGTGACATATTCCGCATTTCCAATTTTATCAATGCAATCTTGGGATTGGAAATGAATCAGTTTTGGTGACACTGTTGACTTTTCTATAGTCAGTACACATACGGAATGTATTATCTGGCTTGGGAACAAGAATACATGGTGAACTCCAGTTACTTTTACTTGGTTCTATGAAATCATTCTCCAGTAAATACTGAATTTCTTTCTTCAGATAGTTCTGTTTGAGAGGATTCATCCTATAAGGATGCTGTTTCACAGGCGCAGAATCTACAATGTCAACGTCATGATAAATTTTACTTGTTCGTGTTGGAACATCAGGAAACAAGTGCTCATAGTCATGTAATAGCTGTTTTAGTTCATTTCTTTCCTGTTGTTGTAGATGTGAAAGTTTCTGGTCTAGGTTGTTCAATATTTCTGAATTCCGAAGATTGGTTATACCAGAGTCACTATAGTCTGATCGTACTCCATCGTTGATATCTTCACTGTGTGGTACAGGTACAACTAAATTAACTGAATAATTAGCTGGGCTATCTCTGTCAAAATATTCCTTTAACATATTTATATGACAAAGTTGTTTCTGTTTCCGTCTCCCAGGAGTGTTAATGATATAATTTAAGTCATTTACTTTCTTTTCAACGGTATAAGGACCATAAAATTTAGCCTGAAGAGGATTTTGAGGTATGGGAAAGAGAGCCAGAACTTTGTCACCAGGTTTAAAACTCCTTTCCTGTGAATTTCTGTCATACATTAATTTCATTTTTGACTAGGTAGTGTGAAGATTAGTTCTTGCTACTTCACAGGCCTTTGACAACTTGTATTTGAAATCAGAGACATAATCAAGAAGATTAATCTTTGAATCTTCATTTGAAAGAAGTTTCTCTTTCAATAATTTCAATGGTCCACGGACAGTATGACCAAAAACTAGTTCAAAGGGACTAAAACCCAACGACTCTTGAACTGATTCCCTAACAGCAAACAACAACAAATGAACACCCTCATCCCAATCCTTTTCTGTATCAAAGCAATATGATCGAATCATATTCTTCAAAGTTTGATGAAATCTTTCCAAAGCACCTTGACTTTCAGGGTGATAGGCAGAAGATTTAAACTGTTGGATGCCTAACTCATGCATAACTTGTTGGAAAATTCCAGACATAAAATTTGACCCTTGATCTGACTGGACAGATTTGGGAAGGCCAACAAGTGAAAAAAACTTCACAAAAGCTTTCACAATAGTTTTAGTTTTTATATTTCTCAGAGGAATTGCTTCTGGAAATCTTGTAGATGTACACATGATGGGTCAACAAGTATTGGTATGCCTGACTTGGTTTAGGTAAAGGACCAACACAGTCTAACCATTATTCTACTAAATGGTTTGTGGAAATGCAGGGAATAGGTTTTTGCACATTGAGCCTTAAGGTATCTCAGATTGGGTTTTCCTACATTATATGACAAGTGTGTCAAGATCTGCAGTATTAGAAACATCACTTTTGAGTTTCGGGCCAATAAAAATGAATCAAGATCTTGAGATAAGCTCTTACGGAATCCTAAAGATGACCAGCCCTAAAGGAGTTCATGGGAGCTAAATTAAGAATTTCCTGTCGAATATGTCTTGAGGGAACAACAATTTGATAGCTCACTAACCACTTCGTCACAGCGGGACATCAGGGTGGTCTCCATTTCCTCATAAGGACCCCATTTTTCACATAGTAAACACACTGTTTCACTAATAGCCCTCTGCAAACAAACCAAGATATCTCGGGATCTTGCTCCTGTTCAACGACATGAGATTGTCGTTTGTCATCCTGATTAGAACAAAGAGATGAGTTTGCCAAAAGAGGATCACTGTTGATCAATACCATTGATTGATCAATACCTGAGGAAAAAGTGACCTCATCAAAAGACTGACCAATACAATGTGTCAGCTAAAGGAATAATATCCTGATCAACATCACTCTCAAGAGCTCTTTTTGCCATAGCTCTTCTAGTAACTGCACAAGCAGGGTACAAATCAGGGATTTCAGTTTCGACAGGATCAACTTTCTGATCCAAACAAGGCTTGTCAGTTACAAGTGGATTAACCACAACCTTATCTCCAGCTAGGTCATTGCCTATAATAAATGAACACCCTCTATGGGTAAAGAAGTCACTGCCCCAACAGTCACAGGTCCAGAAACTAAGTCTGATGCCAAATTTACACAATGATGAGGAACATTTACAAAGCCG
>JAQPZY010000993.1:600000-933178 GCA_029931535.1 Margaritifera margaritifera | reverse complement strand
TTTTGGTCATCGAATAATGGAACGCAAATAAGTATTCATAACACACATGCTGAAAAGTGATAGTCATAGAGAAATCATATCTGAAAGCAATAAAGTCTACAAGTTTCCACCAAAGACCTGAGGTTAGGTGCGAGTGATTGAGACATCTTAAAAAAAAACAAAAACAAACAATTCTGACCTTAAATTAAGTTTTCGTCTGAAATTGTATGGCATTAATGTAGCGCAGCACGTAAAAGTAAGGTAGCATTTATTGATTTAACCTGACAATTTCTGTCTGATCAGCTGTAATTTGTTTTAAAACATTTCAAGTATTTTCAATTTCGCATGATATTAGTTGCAATTAAATTACAGATAAACCTTACTGCGAACCAGACCTGTTTTCAAGTTGGTGGATTAAATTACTTGCACCCAACTTTCATCTTTCAACCTTGGGGTTATCGACTGTGAAAAAGACTTATTCGACACATCGCAATTCAGAATCCACTTCCATACATGCTCAAAAACCATTGTGATAAGTGATTGAGAATATATAATCTCGCTACCAAAATGCAAATCATAATTTGAAGCTTGTCAGATGTAACACCTCAATCAATGGAAAAATGTCGATGTAAAACCTCAATCATTTAAACGTAATAAAAAGAAAGTTTATATGGAAGAGATTAATCAGATGAAATATATTTCCAGTAGGATATATTGCAGTTTATACTATATACTTTTTAAACAGTCACATAAGTTTAACGTTGTTGCTATTGGTCAATATCCAGCAATATTGACCGTAGTTAAGTAAAATATATTCACCCCTTGCTTGTAGGATAAACACGTGCCCGCATGACGAAACTACTTCTGGCTACGACTAAATAAAAAAATGACGACGGAAACGTCGAGCGCTGACGACGTTATAAATCTGATGGCCACCAGATGCCGACGATGACTGTAACCCTTTCTACCAGTGCTGAGAATCAGTAGATCTAGCTCTCATTTATAGTATATTATAGTTATATATATATATATATATATAATAATATATTATATATATATATATATATATATATATATGTAATGTGTATAGATATATATATATATATATATATATATTATATATATATGTATAAACATATATATACACACATATATATATATACTACATACATATATATATACACATATATATATATACACACACATATATATATATATACTACTACATATATTATATATATAATTATATAAATATATATATATATATATATATATATATATAAACATACACACATATATATATAAAACACACACACATATATATATATATATATATATATAATATATTATATATATATATATATATATAACATACTAATGAAAAAAAGAAAATATGGAACATCAAAAGACTTAAATCGCAAGGAGAAAAAAATATGATTGATAAAAGTATTGAAATGAACGGCTAGTGATTGCTAGTTGCTGTTGTTAGTACGAGAGAGAGAGAGAGAGAGAGAGAGAGAGAGAGAGAGAGAGAGAGAGAGAGAGAGAGAGAACGAGACTGGTCTTTGATACAATGTATCAGTCAACAACATCTCTTTCACGTAAACAGTGCACTTGTATCCACTCTTAATAGCATTGTTTTACCAGGATTTTAACAAGAGACACAAAATAAATATATATCCTTTTTTATAGATATCCAAGACCGATGAATAACAATATTCTGCCAACAGTCATGACGCCACACTGCACTTTCAAATTTACCCGCCACCATGACATCAACATTGAGATAATCACAACGATAACCTAAGGCGGAATTTTTCTGGCTCATCTTGGATTATGGTATCTTCAATTTCGATTGACATATTGTGTAAATTTTTTTTCCAATATCGATATTTCGTTGTGTTTCCTTGGTTACATGACATTCAATCCGCTTTAACAAACTTAGCTTCGTTCACTGCTGATTGAGAATCACCCCATGTACGCGCGCGCGCTTCAATGAAGTAAAGTAGCCTGTATTACTGCACGGTGTTTAGGTTTCATGCATAAAATGAACGACATGTAAAATGTTCAATAAAACATTGAAATAATTTTTTGTTTCAATTGTGTTATTCCAATAACATAACAGAATGATTAATATGTTTATTTTTAAGTATATAATAAAAGTGTATTGCCTGAGTATTAAAAAAATACTGGGCTTTCGTTCATGTGTCGTATAATGCCCGAGCTTGCGCCAACATTACATCGGGTCCAATATTTTTCAATACTCACTTAATAACCTATACATATGAACAAAAGTGTACATACAGAAAAATAATTGATCTAAAGTAGCACTTTAAGCAGCAGATCCGGACAAATCATTACCTCGGACAAGCGTCTGTAGGCGACGAGTAGATACGAAGTAACTGTGTCGACATGTCTAAAGGTCAGTTTACACAATATGCTAAGACACACATATCTCAGTCAGATCTGATCTTGGAACATGTATTTAAGTGTTTACATTGTATGCAGATATTATGACTCCTTGTCCTTGCAGCCAATTTCTAAGTTTAACCCTTTCACAAATGGTAACAAAGACTATTGATTGTACCTCTTTGCATTTTATTAATTGTCAATGCCTACCACTAAATTCATCGCAACAGAGGAAAGCTTGGGTTCAGAGAAGGCAAGAACATGATACATATCTTGACGTGATGTCGAGTTGGCTCATGAATGGCTCGATGTCTTTAAAAACGCGTTAGGACGGGCCTAGCTGATAAAATGCGGCAAATCTTTCTGTTTGTTTCTGATGAAAGTTCTAATTCCTCTTTGTTCTTTTCTGAGCACAGTGTGGTTGTCTATACTATTTGTACACAAGCTGATGAGATTTACTAAATGCAACCCATGACCTCACGAATTTGCTTCTCATTGGACAATTCCGTCAGTCAAGACAGACGGAATATAATCGCTTTATCCCGCTCGTCGGACATATCTGACGGCCATAATGCCAATTTACACTGTTGGTTTGCCATATGTGTTGCATCAAATGTGATTTTCCATCCGTGTAAATTGGCCCTAATTCTTTCTCAGAAAATACAATCACACTACAGCCTCAAAGCCAAATTGGATATAGTTTCAATTTCCGAGCTATGTCACCTGAGAAATAGCTATACCACTTTTTTTTATGAGACCTGCACTTACACTACATTTATGACTAGTATTGTTCAACAAGGATGAAATAAGGTTAGTAAACAGTACATTTTATTGTAGACAGACCATGCCAAAACCCACAATCTGGGGATCATAGCTGTTTAATGGGTTGTAAATGTTTCCAATGCGGTTATTGTGCGGTCCTGAATGCATACAGTGTATCTGTTTACATTCCAAAATGAACTCGTAGGATCGGTTTATTTACATTATTTTACCTGTGCGAACCTCTAGTATGTTGATACGAAAATCAAGATCTATTCTGGGTATTAATATATAGAGGAAGTCTTTGTAAGCCGTGCCTATTTCATGGCTGAGACGTGGAAGAGTAATTGTATTTTCTGTAATTACATCAGATGTTAGAACAATAGTCTTAAGAAACATTCAAAATCTATAAATTTGGCAATGGTTCCAAACTTTCTTATAACAATGTATATTGTTCAAATAAAAATGTAATCCTTGACCTAACCTTGACCTTGATCTTGACGAGGCAGGGAATATATTTATTTTATGTCGATTTCTTTACTTTCATATATGACTGTTAATTGTTAATTAAATAAATAAAAAAAAACACACACAAAAAAAAAAAAACAAACAGTTAAATGCAACACAACGCAAGGTAATAAGTTCTTGAGAGTGACGACACAAATTCCTAATCTCCGCCAATGAATCAGGAACGTGCCCACTTGAACTGATATTCATCAGTTCACATTGCATAACCTTGCTTTACTATAACTTAGACTATTTGTATCTCTTTTATACTAAAGATTTCTTTAACTTCTTGATACTCACTGGCCTGTAGATATACCATTTACTCTGGTATCTTGATACTCACTGGCCTGTAGATATACCATTTACTCTGGTATCTTGATACTCACTGGCCTGTAGATATACCATTTACTTTGGTATCTTGATACTCACTGGCCTGTAGATATAACATTTACTCTGGTATCTTGAAACATTGTGTCTTTATATCAATCAAGTTAACTGGGTAGTTGTAATCTCATATGGAGTAAAAGACTCACAACGTAAACTCGAAACATGCAAGGCAGGTTTATTTAAGGTTACCAGTTTATGCGATGTCTTTGAAAATCATAATACAGACCGAAGAATTCCTAACCAGTATCATGGAAAGTTCTCTTTCTCAGCCCAGGTTATTTTGGTACGAGGCTGAAAATAAACGATACCAATGTACTTCCTGGAAAACGCATTCTCTTCTCTGTCTGCAATATATCTATCTAACCCACTTTATGTTCAACTGTATTTTAATATCGATTACTTTCTTCTTTCTTGCCACCGTTATCCTACTCAAATATCGTTTTAGTAAAAGTAAATATTCCCTTATTACATGCTGAAGACACCTCTTTCAAGACGGTTTTACAAAAATATTTGTGTTCAAATTCAGAAAGTACTTGCCAAAGAATCTGACAGACTCAGCGAGGCTACCACATTATCTGTTATCAAAAATTAAAGGATGCTGTCATGAAGATAGATTCTGCTTTCTAAGCTTAGAAATGTCGATCAATAAAACTTATTATCTTGCCGTTCCTGATATTAAATAAGGAGGCACTTGATCTGTTCATTAATTGGAATAAAGTAAAATCATTGCTGAGAATGCAAAGCCAGCAGAATAGTAATACAAAGTCAGCAGAAACAGTATCTGCCATTTTCTCCAGACTATTGTTAAATTATTGTGACAGTAATTCACGACGTTTCCGGAAAGTATAGTCGTTAAGATAAAGCTCTGAGAAACTGTCTGGCTTCCTTTTAGACATATTATGGACAAAGTGAATGCAACAGCACGTTCGTTTTATTAGTTGTTATGTTTAATGTTTATTATAGCTCCTATCCCAAATATACTACTATAAGAAGAAAGCAGGGGAATCTATTGCAGAAAGTGAAGACAATTAACGTTGAATAATACGAGTTGAGGATGAAAAACTTGTTAGCCTGTCTTCTATAACTGTGTAGTATGAACAATAGTAATTTTTTATGTCTAAGTCATATATATATATATCTATATACATATATATATATATATATATATATATATATATATATATATATATTATATATATATATATATATATATATATAGAGAGAGAGAGAGAGAGAGAGAGAGAGAGAGAGAGAGAAAGAGAGAGGTAAAAATATACACCATATAGAGTGGAAAATGATATCCCTGGATCCTACATAAGGATGCTGATAATATAGAGTGAAATTACATATTGAGAAAAATTATAATCATACAAGTTAGAGATTTTTAAAAATTCGTCCCCTACTGAGAGTCGAACCAGGGTCCGCGAGTTACGGCACCAATCGCCCTGCCTGCACGCACTAGCCCCCATATCACCTCGATCATTCATACATCTCCCCAAAAAGATGGAACAGAGTGAGTGGAAATTGTTCGAATCTCATTAGGAGACGTATTAAAAAAAATTCTCTGTATGATAATATTCGTTCTCATCATATAATTTCACTCTATATTATCACACATCCGGATGTAGGATCCAGGGATATCACTTTCCACTCTATCTGGTGTGTATTTGTACCTATCTATATTATTTTTCTATATGCTTTGATTTCTGTCATAGGAATCCGGAGTGACTGTGTATTAGATGAGAATTTAATTACTGGGTCGGCATGCGAACGTGTCTGCTACGCACGAAATTTACATCAGCGGCTATGTTCCATCCTTTATTGGGGATGTGTGCATGGTCGAGGGGGTATGTGGGTTGGTGCGTGCAGCCTAGGAGATTGGTGCCGTAACTAGCGGATCCAGATTCTAATCTCAGTAGGGACGAAATGATCTAACCTGTATTATAATATTCTTTCTTAATATATATATATATATATATATATATATATATATATATATATATATATATATATATATATATATATATATATATAGTCTTTCTGAGTCTCCATACGTTTTGGCTAATAAGCCTTCATCAGTAGATGCTGAATGTATACAACTGGAAGGTGACGTCGCTTAAACAATCTAACGTCAAAACATGAACATACGCTACATGTCACTTTCGATCGAAATTTCAAAATAATTCATACTGAGAATTTAATCTTTTTGGAAACAGATTGTTTAGCTTTTTGATAGAGAATAATTTTTTAACCAATCTATACGATTTTTACCACACACTTTCTCAATACCTATCACAAAATAATCTCAAAAGTAGTGGGTGTTCGTATTAAAATGCTTTGCAACAGGATCATCATCAGAAAGGCTTGACTGTATTAAGGGTCTCCTCTTTGTCCTACATAGAACAGAGTAAATACGTCCTTCCGATTGACAATCTATATGGCCGTGGATTTTGTATTATTTCCCGTTCATCCCGGAGAAATGGTTGGATTTCATGACATATTTACATACTGCACACTCCTTCCCTTTCTTTGGTGTGAAATAGTAGATTGTGTTTCTTGTAGACTAAAATGAACCTTAGGTTATTATCTCGTTTGAAAGATACAATTGGTGGATTTGGGAAGATTTGTTTTAGTCGCTCTGACCAATGGCGAGTTTTTAGGTGTTACTTTAATAGTTCATGTATATTTGGTAGTCCTCGAGAGAATGTTATAACAAGTGATACACGGTCAACTTTCACTTTCGGTTTGTTCTTCAAAAGATCATTTCTATCCAACGTATCAACCTTTTACATTTGTTTCTCTATCAATTGCAGAGGATAGTCGCGCTTTTGCAAACTACGTATTGTTACCAGTCGATGTTTCCTGTCATCTTCATTCTCTGAACAATTTCGTTTTAGTCGTGTTCCGAGTCCGTAGGGTGTTGCCCGCTTTATGGCTTCTGGATGACTTAATTTAATATGGAGATGCATGTATATGCTTGTCGGTGGATTTGATATACCGGTTTGGTTTGATGTAGCCCCTATAAAGGAATGTCAGTGTCAAGGAATTAAATTTTATCAGCAGAGTTGCGCATGTTTACTTGAATTCTCGAATGTATTGAATTCGTCAACAAGTCCTAAAATTCATTTATCTATTCTTCTTTTAAAACAAGTGTCTTCTGTAGATGTCAAAATAACACATGCTTTTATTATCTTCTTACTTTCTAACACACTGATCGCCAACAGCGTATCACCAAATTAACAAATAAACAGGTTGAGATCATTTAAACGGACGCATCGATTGCATTGCCTAAGATCGGTTATTGACCAAATTTGGATCCAATATGCAGTAACGAAAATGTTAAAGGGTGATTGTGTTTATGTCCCTCGATGTCCTACTTCTCAATGTCTGATGCTTTTGCACTTAAGTGAACGATGTTCAAGGCTATCCGATTCAGAAGAGACTACATTCGGTTCTAAAACAAATTCCCTCTCTCTTTCTCTACATTTCTTTGCTTATGGGTTAGTGTATGCATCTGCACCTATACGCTCATCGATGGCTAAAAATTGTTTAAATTAAAATTATTTAAAAATATCTACCCCGAAACTGACCAGCATAAAAATGAAAATATCATGCACCTGTTGCCAACCAAGATATAGGTTTTGTCCACTTTGCATGCGCTCTTAAAATTCATTGTTGTTTCCCTCACAAAATGTAACGGATTGTATTTATTTTTGAGCTCCTTGGGAAACGAATCTTCCGGAAATCATGTTCATGATTTAACATATTATATCATCGTCTGACTCTAAATTTAACTATCGAAGTCCACATGAGGCACATTTTTCTTCGGCCTGCGTCTCCTTTGAAAAAGAAATTTTAATAAAACGTATTTAGATATGTAACGTTGCAAACTGAATCCAATGGGTTTGAACGAGCGTTCAGGTTGCAGTGAACGTGCAGAAACTATATTTAAATTAACAAAATTTAATTACACATTTATTTCCGAAAAGTATCAAAAGTATCAAACGAAAATACTTTAAATGAAAATAAAATTTTCCCCGTGTTTAAATGTTTATACCGTATGTACTCGCGTATAAATTTAATCCAAATGCAAACAGCGTAGACCCTGATCTGCCGTCGCATAATACGCCGGAAAATCAGGGTTTATGTTGTAAGTTCTACTGATTAGTCCTTACAAACTACATAGACCAAGATCTACCGGCGCATTATGCGACGCCAGATCTGGATCAATGCGGTTTGCAGTTGTTATACACTTATACGCGAGTATATACGGTACGTCTAAATTTAAAAACCAACCATCAAACACGTTTATTTTATTACTCTTCTGTAACTTATGGAAATCCTACTCATAATGCAATTTCAGCTCAAATAATGACATAAAAAGGTGAAGACACCAGGCTGGTTTCAATTTAATTTTCATATATTTCCGATGATACATTTTACTAATGTAGGCAGCGCCATCATCAAAGAAGGAGTACGTATTATCACACCCTGATACCTTAAAAATCGGGGGGGGGGGGGTGTATATCATCCAGATATTTATTTATTCGTCTTTACATATTGTCTCAACCACTTCCTATCGCCAATAATTCCCCCAATAAACATTTATGTTTTACATGCACAGATATAAAAACATGCAATCGTTTATTCTGTACAGTGCACACATACATACATACATACATACATACATACATACATACATACATACATACATATATACATACATACATACATACATACATACATACATACACACACACACACGCACGCACGCACGCACGCACGCATACATACATACATACATACATACATACATACATACATACATACATACATACATACATACATACATACATACATACATACATACATACAGAAATTTAAAGATGCATGCATTTATATATACATACATATGTATACATACGTAATTCGAAATACATAAATCCCGAACATGTGCCCAAATTACCATCTAAACATCCGTCCATACACACATGTATGCACACTATATCTATCTATCTATTTACAAAATGTACTTACAAACGTACAAACCAACAGAAATACAACGCAAAAAACGTAAATCCGCTTTTTGAGATTTCTCGTCAAGTCCTGCGGAAAAGAGCTATAAGAACAGAACACAGTACCAGTTCCATCCTTTCAATCGAGTTTTAAGTGGCATGTTAGGGTTTATAAATTCCTATTTGGTACAATTAGTCATTTTAGTCATACGAAGACTGAACTCCTTACAGGAATCACTACATTCGACTTTTCATCCAAATGTGTGGATGTTTTGTTTTTCCATCAGATACAGAATCCTCCATCGAGTACTGTGATTGTGTCTGGGCTATTGAATCAAAAGCAATCAGGCGTACATAGAAACATATGAATAGTATAGGTCAACGAGACTGGTCTGTTCGTTTGACCCTTCTGTCAAATATTTACAAGAGCATAGCGTATCCAGTACGGACATTGTATGCATACAACATGGACATTGTATGCATACAACATGGACATTGTATGCATCCCGTACGGACATTGTATGCATCCAGTACCGACATTGTATGCATACAACATGGACGTTGTATGCATACAACATGGACATTGTATGCATACAGTACGGACATTGTATGCATACAACATGGACATTGTATGCATCCAGTACGGACGTTGTATGCATACAACATGGACATTGTATGCATACAACATAGACATTGTATGCATACAACATGGACATTGTATGCATACAACATGGACATTGTATGCATACAGCACGGACATTGTATGCATCCAGTACCGACATTGTATGCATAAAATATGGACATTGTATGCATCCAGCACGGATATTGTATGCATACAAGATGGACATTGTATGCACACAGCACGGACATTGTATGCATCCATTACGGACATTGAACGCATCCAGTACGAACATTGTATGCATACAGTTCGGATATTGTATGCATCCAGTACGGACATTGTATGCATCCAGCACGGACATTGTATGTATGCAGCACAGATATTTTATGCATACAGCACGGACATTGTATGCATCCAGCACTGACATTGTATGCATCCAGCACGGACATTGTATCCATCCAGCACGGACATTGTATGCATACAGCACTGACATTGTATGCATCCAACATGGACATTGTATGCATCCAGTACGGACATTGTATGCATCCAGCACGGACATTTTATGCATCCAGCACGGACATTGTATGCATCCAGCACGGACATTGTATGCATACAGCACTGACATTGTATGCATCCAACATGGACATTGTATGCATCCAGCATGGACATTGTATGCATCCAGCATGGACATTGTATGCATCCAACATGGACATTGTATGCATCCAGCATGGACATTGTATGCATCCAGCATGGACATTGTATGGATCCAACACGGACATTGTATGCATCCAGCACGGATATTGTATGCATCCAGCACGGACATTGTACGCATACTACTATAACCTTTTTCTTTGAATTGAGCAGATTTTATAATATATTCTAATGAAAGTTTAATTGACAGGTTATACTGGCCGAGCTGCATGTATTTATGTCTAGCGGTGTCTTGATGGTGAAACTTAAATTCAATACGGCAGCCTCTAAAACAGTTTTTTTTTAAATCGATAAAGTATTGTTAAATTTTTATAAATTTAAGTGTGATTGAAATAAAATATAATGATTTTATTTTTCAAAAATGATGGTATAATTCAAAACTGCTTGTAGATGGCGATGTATATATGTTTGAAAATAAACAATTGCATGGCAGGAGAATCTACTTTGTATATGAGCTATGTCAAAAAGAGGTAGATTTATAACATATGCAGAATTCTGTGAGCAATTAATTTTAAACCCACAGTTACAATTTTGCAGTCTTAGAGAGGCATTTGTTTCTGTGTGGAACCGCAAGAAAATGCAAAAAAATATGCATTTTTTTACAATGATCAGCTCATATGTAATTTATTATAGCAAACAAGAATGGACCCGTTTCAGTGTACAACATCTTTATTAAATCACTATATTATATTTCCAATTATAAAACAGAATGGTAAATTGCGCTTGATATTGATGAAGACGAAGATGGTGAATAAAGTAAATCTAATCCCATTTAATCAAGCAATTTATGTCAACCTAATATGATTTCAGCATAGAATAATTCAAAGGCTTGTCAGCACAAATAAAATTTCTACACAAAGTCAATGTACTTGTAACATCCGCCTGAACCTTCCGTACCGATGATTTAGAGAGTATATCTAATCTGTTCTGGAATTGCAGAATTCTTGGATCCTTTTGGCAAAGTGTTTCTAATTGGATTTGAGCAAAATTAGACAAATCAGTATCTCTAAATAATAAAGAGGACATTTTTTGATTTCTTTGAAATTAAGTCATACAATTTAAAAATAATTCTTGTCAAAATCCATATTTATAAACGAAACATAAACAAGCATTCTTAGTATAACTATTGTAAAGCAAGATTTGAAATTATATTATAGAACTGAAGAATATATTTTCAAAAAAAAGAAGAGGAATTAGCACGAGTTCCAAACCGTTGGTCTGATACAGAAAAGCCATTTTAGCCCGAATATTACACAATAATCTATACAGTGATGTTAAGATACTATATGCTTGACACAGAACACAATTTCGTTTTTGCATTCTATATTAGTGATGTTATCGTGAGCATAAAGTATACAGTGATGTTAAGATACTATATGCTTGACACAGAACACAATTTCGTTTTTGCATTCTATATTAGTGATGTTATCGTGAGCATAAAGTTACATCCCAATATCGCCTTTTTACGATATCGTCGCGATAATATCACAATGTTTATACAATTTTTCTACAAAACGCACAGAAGACATTTTACAAGGTCATGGTCAAGGTTAAAGCTCGCGGAAAATTATTTTTGCTTTTTCTTTAGGGTTGCCTTTACTCTGTTGCCTTTTATATCCGACAAACATGTGTCGATACTTATCGATTGAAATGTGTTAATGCTGAGGACATTACGGTGAACACGTTACTCTGTATTGGAGCTCTCTTTATTGCAGTGGATTGGAAACTGATTTACGTAGGCCTTCCGTAATGGTGGTGGTGGTGGTGGTGGTGGTGGTGGTGGTGGATGGGCATATCTTAAATCTATACAATATCACCGATCTATAGTTTTTGCCGATATCGTCGTCGCGACAGAATCCAACCGTTATGCATTGCAATGACGATACATGATAACATCAATATAATCTATATATTTAGAAATTTCTACACTTATATGCCTTAATGTTGTGGCTATTTTTATATGATAACAAATTAAATACTTTTCAAATGATTATGCAAGTTAACAATCGATACACTATTGTTTCGGTTTTTTTTACATTTTTTAATTCTCCACAGTGTAATAATTTAAACTCAAGTTATTTGCAACTTCTTGTGTTGAAAAAAGATTTAACGTATATGTATGTGTGGGTGTGTATTTGTGTGGTATATCTGTGAATAAGTTACCCTTAGTATTTTTGTTTGAATGTAAATCTTACATTTGTACCTATTTAAATGCAGAATTTTTAAAAAGTATTTAAATTGAATAGCCTGTATCATCTATTCTGCTGAAAGTTCAAGCGGACAGGTTATACTGGTTGAACTAGACGTAATTATGTCAAAAGGTAACTTGGCGTTGAAACAAGTTCGAATCAGCATGCTTAAAACCACAATAATCACCACACACACACACATATATGTCTTATTAGGCTTAAGAAATTGTATTGTATTTATTATATTATTATTACTAGTATCGTTACTGCTATAATCACTCCCAATAAACGCCACCACCTAAATCAGCCGTCATCATAAATACGTATGGTGCTGTAGTCACTTGTTACTTATTTTGTTCTAACACATGGAAAAGTACCAAAGAACATCTAGTCATATTGGTGGCAGTCTAATTATGAAATTGCTTCGTGTTACTATACGAAAAGATCAAATTTCAATATCATTTCAAACTCACTGAGCTCAAAGCGGTATACAGGAGAAAGCTTCTCGTTACCTCATACTTTCTCGTCGCTTCAAAACATTATTAAAGAAAAAGATGTGTCTACTGAAGTTTTATTGACACCTCTTCCAGAAAAAGATGTGTCTACTGAAGTTTTATTGACACCTCTTCCAGAAAAAGATGTGTTTACTGAAGTTTTATTGACACCTCTTTAAGAAAAAGATGTGTCTACTGAAGTTTTATTGACACCTCTTCCAGAAAAAGATGTGTCTACTGAAGTTTTATTGACACTTCTTCCAGAAAAAGATGTGTCTACTGAAGTTTTATTGACACCTCTTCCAGAAAAAGATGTGTTTACTGAAGTTTTATTGACACCTCTTTAAGAAAAAGATGTGTCTACTGAAGTTTTATTGACACCTCTTCCAGAAAAAGATGTGTCTACTGAAGTTTTATTGACACTTCTTCCAGAAAAAGATGTGTCTACTGAAGTTGTATTGACACCTCTTCCTGAAAAAGATGTGTCTACTGAAGTTTTATTGACACCTCTTCCAGAAAAAGATGTGTCTACTGAAGTTTTATTGACACCTCTTCCTGAAAAAGATGTGTCTACTGAAGTTTTATTGACACCTCTTCCTGAAAAAGATGTGTCTACTGAAGTTTTATTGACACCTCTTCCAGAAAAAGATGTGTCTACTGAAGTTTTATTGACACCTCTTCCAGAAAAAGATGTGTCTACTGAAGTTTTATTGACACCTCTTCCAGAAAAAGATTTAAATCAAGTGAATTAAAAGAATCAAAGAAAGTGCGTCATGACACTTAAATTAAACAACACTTAAACAAACAACGCATACGAGAAAATAAATAAGAAATAAGCTAACTCCCCCACCCCCGTCGAAAATCTGGTTGCAACAATTCCCATATTAAAACAATGGCATCCTGATAGCGGCAAAGATCTTGAACATGTTTGTCAATGTAATTTCATGGTGTTGGTGATGCAGATTCGTAACAAAGGTGGAACACAAAGCTGAGCAGAAGCTGGAGCTGGAAATTCAAAGATTCAGTATGTCCTTTCTTCGCTTTCTGCCTCCAGATATATCTTAACTCATACACCGTATATTTCGTGGTTAATGACTCTTACATTATCTACAACACAGTTTTAGTCTTGCCAATATTCGATTAAGTGTTATTTCTCAAATGGTCTTATTTTTGACACTGAATATGAAAAATGTCGGAATGTAGCTGAGTAGCAAAAACATTTGTTTTCTCCTTAAGTTTCAATGTTCTGTTACTAGCTTATATACTATCCTTCGTAACTTAGAATTGTTCACGAAAAATCGAATATGTGCCAATATTAAACGAAACGTCACTGATTTGCTTTAAATGAGATTTTAATGGCTGATTTTTTTTATTTTTTTTTTTTGGGGGGGGAGGGGCAGGTAGAATTAAGACCTTTAGATGCCCTTAGCACTGCAAAGAATATGGTGCTCCCCCATATCTAATATTAAATAAAAACAATGCTAAACCGTAATTTCTCATTTTTCTGGTGCCCCTGCTTTGCTGGTGCCCTAAGCACGTGCGTAGTCTGCCTATTAGGTAATCCAGCACTGGGGGATTGGGGTTGGGGGATTGAAAATATTGCAATAAATTTAAGGCATGCAATTTACAGTTGTCCCACTTTAAATATAATGTCAACTTCACATTTTTGAAAATGTCTATGGTAATCCCCTCCCCCCCCCCCCCCCCAACACACACACACACTTCACCAGCAAAAACAAAATACTCTGTGACATGGGAATCGGGATGCCTCGAACCAGTACGGATTTGCTCACCCGGTATTGTGATACTTCGTGTGACAAAGATCGTGTCTTATGTCAACCTCTTATATTTGAAGGCAAATTATCACGTCAAGCATATGTTGCCATCGGGTGCCAGGAAATCTGGACATGTAAATTAATTAGGACGTCAGTACATCGTGATAGAAAAACACAAAATCAATACCAATTCCACGAATCGGTTGTGGAACTTCCATCAAATCAATTTAAACCTGACGATGAAATCAAATTTACAGCATAATTCAGTGATTTCGGATTCCATCGGAATTGAATTTCAAGTGTTGGATAACAGGTCATGGTCCTGTTTAATCCTCTTAAATAATGTACGATGATTGATTTTCTGAACTATGTTGTCGACTGTATTGACTCCCTATGGTCCTTTCATTTGTATTGATAACACAATTAAACCAAACTGATGCAAAGGATTGAATGGAATGTGTTGAGTCGTTATACTAAGGATATGCAAACAACTAAATGCAAAGATAACCGTCTTACATAATTCAGGAATCTTATATCTTTACGGTAATACGTCCCCAAATGGACCCCACCCCTCCATCCACTGTAACCTGGCATTCATGATTGTAATTTAGGCAAAACAATGACTTGATGTAAAAGGTTAACTTTCTGTTTGAAAAAGAAATGACTTTGAGAAATAATATATATATATATATATATATATATATATATATATATATATATATATATATATATATATATATATATATATATTTGGGTGGGTTGGTGGGTGGTTTCAACGGCACTTTTAACACATTATTGGATATACCACGCCGACTAAATGGAAGCTAACTGCCTTTCCCAAATGACACACCTAGGTAGTCGACCTGGACTGGCGTTAGCGGGTATAGAACCCATGACTCGTGAATAACGAGTCCGACGTTTAA
Organism: Margaritifera margaritifera; assembly: GCA_029931535.1. Lineage (NCBI taxonomy): Eukaryota > Metazoa > Mollusca > Bivalvia > Unionida > Margaritiferidae > Margaritifera > Margaritifera margaritifera. The sequence goes on along the minus strand of JAQPZY010000993.1, from coordinate 917,411 downwards.
CCAACAGACCTACCGCGGCTCATCGTGTGTGCGTGGAGCGTGTGTGGCGAAAGAATATTATTATACAGGTTAGAGAATTATCATTGGTCCCCTACTGTTAAGTGAACCCGGGTCTGCGAGTTACGGCACCAATCGCCTTGGCTGCAAGCACCAGCCGATATATCGTTTCGACTAAGCGCGCAACTCCCAAATATGATTAAAATTAGTCGTGAATATGGAATGTCATGTGTAGCAGACACAGTCACTAATTAACTCTCCTCTAAATATACAGTCAGTCCAGATTCTTCGGACAGAATCTAAGATATATACAAGTTATTATCGAAAGTTACAAATATACACCAAACAGGGCGGAAGGTACTTACTATTCATGGATCCTACAGGATGATGCGTGATAATAGAAAGTGAATTTACACGGAGAGACTGCAGGCAATGCGATGAGTGCCGTAACTCGCAGACTCAGGTTCGACTACCAGTAGGGGACGAATTATAACTATCTAACTCGTATGATATAATTCTTTCTCCATATAAAATTCACTTCATATTATCATGCATCCTACTGTAGGATTCAAGGATAGTACTGACCGCTCTGTTTTATATATAATACTGTCCCCAGTAAGTTATGGCTTCCCTAGAATATTCCACATCTGAAGGAAATACAGTAGCAGCTGACTGAAATACAAACATTTACAAAGTACACGAGATTCACGGAAGTCTTTTCTCACCTATGTGACAGAGACAGCTCGTGGATTTACGATTCTTGTTTGTATTGTCTCGATCTGTTTGCCACAGCTCCGATTGCCCAGTTTAGTCATCCCCTGGTCGTTTGATGACGTCATTCTATGTTAAGACGTACTCTGATTACCTAACAATTTCCAAAATGGCAGTCATGATTGTAATTAAGGCAAAACAAGGACTTGATGTAATAGGATAACTTTCTGTTTGAAAAAGAAATGACTTGTTAGCATCATCATCATCAACAATAAAAACAATAGGCGAGTTCAGTTTATAACCACATAAATACCATTTAACTGAACTGTTTAACTGGCACTCAAAGTTCATATGCAGCTAAGGTGAAATTAACAGTATTGCATTGATGCTGTAGATAGACTGGTTCCTCTTTGGGGTGTGGTTAAGTGAACATTGACAGGTGAAAAGTAAGCACACCGGGCCAAAAGCAGCGGACTTTGCCTTTGATCCACGCAGATCAGAATGACTAACGTGTAATTAATAGTTACACTACACGAAAATCTTTGTAAATAGCATAAAAATATAACATTTTTTGTACAGACGTTTTGCTTTTAATAAAAATAAGCTCATATCAAAACTTTTAACAAGACCCAATTAATACTTTCCGAGTCATCCAAACTCACTGTTATTATATATTCTATTCATTTTAGTACTCTGTAGGACCTTGCCAGTTTTTGCGGAAACATGTTTTTACCTCTAATATGTAATTCTGTACAATCACTCACGCCAGGTAACAGCTGGTGGCCAGGCTACTGGTCATATGTAAAGAGATAAGGAGGTGTAAAGTATGGTTCATTGACATGATTGAACTAATAATAACTGTCAAAATCAAAAAGAAGCCACGACGGGAATGTTTTTTCTTCTTTATCGGATCAACATGGCCAGCTTGACGTCAAAGTACAAAGAATATGAATGAAAGATAAATTAAATTAAACAGTACGAAATTCTATATTCATATTAACAAAATCCCGTCAATTAAACGGCGCTATTTAAATTCACCAGGTTGAATCCGTATTCAGATGGATAATTAGCCAGTAAGGCGGCAGACATCTGAAAAATAGAGTCGATTAATTGGCAATGACTTCAGTATAGTTCGCTTAGTATATACTGTTTTCAAAAGGAAATTTTTGCATCTATTCATTACACGCACATATCACGCTGATGACCTTGGTCAAAGAACAGAAGATGGCTATCAACGGCCTTCTACATAGTATTGTCAAGTAAAATTAATTAAGAGTCATACATATAAATATCAAGGTTCAGTTGATACCATTAAATATCAAGGCATGACCTTTAAAAACTATCGTCATACTTTAACAGAAGCAGACGATACATTCAAATTTCAAAAATCCCCTTCACCGGATTTTCTTTCTTCAGCTTGTTGCTTGTTGCTCCAGTTTGTACATGAATTGGACATTTATCTCTATTAAAGCTGATTCTGGACATATATTTTAGAGCTGTCACGTACTAACGGGGGGGGGGGGGGGGGGTGGGGGCAGACGGGGCGGTTGCCTCGGGCGCCAGAGGTCTTGGGGCGCCAAAACAGTTGATAAAAATTCGGGCCTCGTATTCTGGCCCTTTGGGCCATCATCGTCGCCCCGAGCGCCATTTATCCTTAGTACGCCACTGTTTCAGAGATAAAGAATTTTAAATTTCCGCGACGTTTTGGAAAAGAAAGCTGTATAAGACGATATACTTGTCCACATTCCTTTTGATGTCATTTATTTCTGTATAAGACGATATACTTGTCCACATTCCTTTTGATGTCATTTATTTCTGTATAAGACGATATACTTGTCCAGATTCCTTTTGATGTCATTTATTTCTGAATGTGACCGACACCGAGTACCATATTAAACTAATTGATGTAGGATTTAACCCAAAATCCCATTCCACTTGCAAGGAAAATTCTTCATTGATGATCAACACATTGTCTCTCTTTGCTGCCAACAAACATGATAATAATCTTTGTCTTATATATTTGTACAATTAGTCTTGACTCAGAATTTAGCTACGGTTGTTCGCTTCCTGTTGTCCATATGAAACACTTTGCCGTTATATTAAAGTCAAAGCGCGTTCGGTTAGGCGAGTGATCCAAAATACCTATTGATGGATAAGGACAAACTAGGACACACATGCTAAATAAGAGATCGATTAAAATTAAAACAACATTAATACAATCATAAATTTTCAATAATAATAATAATAATAATTATAATTAATAATAATAATAATAATATACTAATTACTACTACTAATAATAATAATAATAATAATAATTACTAATAATAATAATAATAATAATAATAATATGGCCTGAGGATTATGAGAAACTCGTTTAAAAACTGGCATGAATAAAATAATCATCTTTCGCGCAATACCTAAAGTACTTTTGTTGTGCTATAGAACAGCTAAGGTTTTCTTGAGAGAGATCCTGCAAGTCTGAGTTTGTATTCATCAGAATACGAAATCGAAACTCTTATCTCTATAGATAAAAAGGTAAATAGTCCTTATCTAATACTAGTCCATCATATTTTATTGAATAAACCATCTGTCTATAAAATGAGATGCGGATCTCCTCTTTATGCTCATTCTTATAAAGCGTGAAATGCAGCTAAAACTTTCAAATTTTCACACTTTCTGTCAATAAATACTAGAAACTAATCACAGGGAACGTACACACGAAAGTTTTGCCATATAAAGGCCGAGAAGCTTCGAACACATTCAATCTTGATATGCTCACTTCTTACTACCGAAAAGAGACTGTTATTTGTGAGCTTTGCTTCACTGACAATATCACTATGTACAAAGGTCGGGTTTGCAGCAAGTTATATTCTACTTACCTCCTAATCAAGGACATACTCTTTGTTCTTCTGCATAAATACGCAACTAAAGGTCACTTGCTATTATCATGGTGTCTTGATCACAATCTGAAATGGATGGTTGGTTGTTATGGGTTTAGCGCCATTTTTCAGCACATTATAGGCTATACATGGCGGCCAGTATATTTGGTGGAGGAAGAACCCGAGAAAACCCCAGAAAGAACCACCGATCCACGGGAAGCTACTGGCAAGCTTTCTCACATACCCACGTTGGTGGAGCGGACAGAGGTGAGATGTCAGTGATCTCTAAAGGCGAGCGCCTTAGACCGCTCGGCCACCCGGGGCCCCATCTGAAATGGAGGCTAAATTCTTTATCTATGCCTCGAAACAATACCGTCATTCTACAAAACCTTTGTTCTTTACATTCGCCGTAAGATCTACTCGAGGAATGATAACGCCATGCAACGAAGAGATAATTGATTTTTTTTTTTACCGGTAGTCTTTATACAGAGGCGAAAGGACGTGTATGCGTGTTATTATTATTCAACTTCACTGCCCTTCCCAATTATCTAAGCCTCAGACATTAAGAGATTTATTGAAAAATATAAAAGTGAGCAAATCATAAAAGAGGGGAAAAGAAACTTGTTACCAATGTTACATCTTTAATAAAGATTTCAACATGTATGGAAGGTTTTTAACACTGATAAAAGAAAACAGTCAAGGACGTCACTGTGTCTTTCTGGAAGAAAGAATGAACTCATTCTGACTGATATGTTTGAACAAAGCACTCACTTTTTCGACATAGTTGATCTAATTTTTTCTTTATTTCTTTTCCTGAAATGTTGCACCGGTTCGGTTAGCGGTGGGTCCTGAAATCATAAAGTTTTCGCGTGGGATTGAAATTAAATAATTGAAAAAATACAAAAATATTACAAATAGAAAACGTAGCAGTTCACTCAACAGATAGGCAGAATTTTAGCGCAAGTTATCCCAAGGGTGGTATCTTTACCCATAAGTCCTTCAGTCTCGAATCACAGATATTCATCTTGTCAGTAACACACAGTTAATTGTGCATGCTTGATGATTCTTTAATTAGACGAGTCATACACAATCACCATACAAATGAGTGATAAATGTGGTACTTATTCCGAAGATAGCAACTAAAAATAAATGAGGCCGTACGCTGATAGCAATCAGTACATGTTTTAAAATGCTGCTGCATTTGTGAATCATAAATGCAAATTCAGTGTAGGCACAAAACACAGATTCTTTATTTTACACATACTAATGTCTTAAGGTTCCTGGATCAAACTCATGTTTTATCCAGTAGAAACTAAAACAAGAAGAGGTGAACATGTGTCTGTATAGAGTATGTTGTTCACGATAGCCGACACTGAAAATGAGAAGTGTACTTTTAGCTCTGCAATAAATGGTGCTTGAGGCTATAATAAATTAATCTTGAGGCAATAGGTGGTAAATTCATCAATTTGTCAAAATGGACCAACCATCTGAAATCAAATAGTGTGTCTGATAACCTCTTGCCATCAGGTAAGCTTTGAGAAGAAAGTCTACTGGCATCCGACTAAACCAGAACATCACTCAAAAACGATTTATCCCGATGCCGTGGTCGAAATAAACAAGTACCACATTTCTAAAAAGACAGCTGTACGTATGTGCAAAAGTACTTTGTTCGGATACGTTTCCAGTCAAGCAGATAAGAACATGAAAATAAATGGCATTAATCTATAGGATTATCTCTGAACATACTTTATTACATGATGACATATAGATCTGGACAGATGAACATATAATAAAACATATTAGAACTCAACTTTAATAGGTGTTTCCTAGTCATATGAGAGAGAGATAAATGGGAATTCATGTTTCGTAGTGTACTGTGGCAATTTTGTTCCTACAAATGTGAATGCATTCAGAATTGACTACTAGAATAGATAATACAAATACTAAAAAAGGACGATCAAGACATTTTGAAGCCTATTTTCCTGGAGATATTTATCATTCTTTGCATTGGATAAATTTGCTTTATGCGAAGCATGCTGCTGTCTTGGAACTGTAAGGATAAAAAAAAACAGGCTGGTCAAAGATTCAGTTAGTAGGTTGGCATAAATTATTGTATCTGTGTATAGGATACATTGCCTGGCAAACACCATTTTTGGTACGTTGTGTTGCATGGTGACTGGAAGACACTTCCTCGTCAACCGTGTTTTTCAACTTTCATAAAGCAAATGGGAATCCTCGGACTTCTACACCTCAATTCTAAAGAATAAAAACATTGGAATGCCCAAATACTCTTGAAAGACCTTTGACTTATTATGTGTAATAAGACATCGACGGAATAACAAGAAAACAGCAGAACTTGCACATTCTATGAGATTGGATTCCTGTGGTTGGTTTTGTTCAGACTGATTACACGCTGATTGTACTTGCGCCTGCTGGAATTTCAGACTGTCTATTCCTCTAGAGACCCGTCTTAAAACTGAGATTGAAAAGACAATTATAAAGACTCCATACCCCGAAAATAGATTGACTCCTTTAGCTAATTCACAAGATTTCAACGATCTTTCAAAACACTCCAAGACAATATCAAACGATTTAAATGACCATGCAGCCAGTGGTCGTTGATCAAATTTAGGTAGCTCTACGACTGAAATGCCATTAGGTAGCTTTACGAATGAAATGCCATTAGGTAGCTCTACGACTGAAATGTCATGTTTTCAACCAGACATTATTAGTTGTCGGCCCAATTTTATTAATAAATCTTCTGCAATAAAGAGGCATACCTTCTTTGATCGTTTTATATACATCTGCCACTGTGTCGTGTGGAAGGGATACTTAGAAGCAGAATAGGGCCTCAGGGGAGATTCGTTTTGTAAACTAATTTTGTTAACCTGTGAAAATATAGACTTTATTATTATTATTATTATTATTATTATTATTATTATTATTATTATTATTATCGGGTCTAATGGTTGTGGTCACATTACAGTGTACTTATGGATTCGCTAATTGCTGCTAACCTGTCCATTTGCATCCTGGGCATTCTCTTTTACCAAGTAAATATAAGAACAAGTTGATAAAAATCGAATATTTAAGCTACAGAAATTCAAAGCATATTCTCATCGCAAGTCAAGAACTCATTCCTATGTGCTTTTCCTTAACCGCTAAAATATATTTATCGTTGTAAGGATACAGATTGCAGCAACCAAATTGTGAAAAATATTATGTGCGTCATACTCATTTACACGAAACAAGAAAAAACTTCTCTACCGACTTTACCTTTTCATAAAGTTACCTGCCTACATGAATATATACATCAATCAAACTTTCGATCAATCTCTCTTATCGACAAACAGACTGTTTTGCATATTTAAAGAAATAGCTGAAATATTTTCTATTTCCATATAAACCTGCCATAGATTGTCCCCCTTATTTGGCTTCAATTTGTTTACGTACTTTATGCAAGGATGTTTCTACTTCAAACACAACATTCGCTCATTCATACCATCAGTGACTAACGCGCTATAAGTTTAAAGAATATTCGAGATTCTGACATCCAATTAAATGCAATCAAACAAAATTTTAAAAGGGTATTATTGTTTGACCTTTCATGTTTTCACATTTTGGGTTATTTTAACTATCGCTTGTATATAAAACTCGTAGTAAACAATAAAAACGCATCTATTTAATCTGGCAATGAAAAGAAGAACCTGAGAGGTTTTTGTCTTCTTGTATTTCATAGTAAAGGACGTGCCTTTCAAAACAAACCTCTGTCCATTTTTCCGAGCTCATTTTTCCGCGCGCACTACCTCACCAGGATCTTACCATGAGTAACTTTAGCTATATTTCGTTAGGTCTGAAGTAAACGTCCACAAATATATCGTATTATAACTGGGTATTTTTCAATGATTTTAGAAGAATATTCTATAAAATCAGTCTAATCACGACTATTATACGAAATTTAAGTTACAGTCGGAAAAGAGAGATTCTAATGAATACTAATGTTCACTTTATTGAGTGTACAGCATCAGTGTGTCTTTTAATAATAGCTTCCTCACTTAAGCCCTAAAGTTGTTGTTGTTGTTGTGGGTTTAACGCCATTTTTCAGCACATGATAGGCTATACAAGGCGGCCAGTTTTATCTGGTGGAGGAAGCACCCAGGCAAACCCCGGGAAGAACCACCGACCCACGTGAAGCTACTTGCAAGCTTTCTTGCATATCCACATTGGCCCGAGATTCGAACCCACGCAGACAGAGGTGAGATGGCAGTGATCGGTAAAGGCGAGCGCCTTCGTCCACTCGGCCACCCGGGGCCAAGAGCCCTAAGGTAACAAAAATGTAATTGTTTAGATTCGTAATTTTTGTTTAATTGTAAATAAGATGGATTACAGACTTCATTCTCAACCAAATAAGGTAATTTGAAGAAGAATCAAAATACCTGTAGTAACGTCTTTTTTGCTTGTTTACTCTGAGGGTGGGTATAAGGTAGGATTATTAATGTCATACAGTTGATTCATTTGCTTACATTCTTTGTAAAGAAAAGCTAAACTAAAATACACCATATCAAGTATTTTCATTTCCTTTTCATGCAAATGGGTTTAAAAAACCAACCTGGCAATCTCAGTGTTTATTATGGCATATAAAAGTCGAAAATATGTCCTTTTCTACTAACAAAACATGCAACTTTCTTGAATATTTTAAATTGCTGATTTCCCTACCACCCACGCATTAACACTTTCAGCAAGTTAACGTCAATCTTTTCTGAGGTTACTACGCTTCAGTAGCCATACTGCACGATGCGAAATCCCGAATCTCGCAAACACTGTTACTCATTGTATCCTAAGAAATGTATTTACTTCTCATTAGTCTTTTTTAAGCACCTACGTGCTTTACAAGTAGCCACCTTGCTGTTTAGGAACTAAAGTCATCCCACTTATCGACTTCCTTGCAGATATTTTTAGAACACTGAGCAGTTCCAATTAACTTTAAGCTCAGAATAAATATTTATCTTAGTGTTATTTGATACTACAAAAAGGTAGATTGTCGTCTTTCAAGTTAACAATACAATAAAAACATTATTATCTCCTCAAATTTCGACTGAATCCAAAATAGAACTCTTTAAAGAGGGAGCTATCTTTAAATTAGCCTGAGGTAGCCTCTGTTTATCTGGACCAACCTATCATAAATATTAGCTTTAAAGACAACATCAAATATTTCCTCAATAAATCTATCTGCTGAAGAGGTGAGAAGAGGCACTTCCCGCGCTTTACATATAGTGCTGTTGTTGTTAATTAGTTTCTCCGGTTATCGGATAGCACATGTATTAGAATTCGCGGTATGTTAGTCACCACTCAAGTCCATATCTCCTTCGTACATATCTTAGATTTGTAGAATGAAGTTTATTTAAAAAAACAGAGGCATCATTCGAGATTACCATTCCATGCCGCGCCTTTGATAACAAGATTTGTGGACTTCAGTACCAATGACGCTCTGGTCATAAAACCGCACACAATGGGAGAAAAGTTTAAAGAAGATGCAGGTTACTTAGAACCCTAGGTCGATAAATCAGCCCCCAAACATGTACTGATATTGATTGACGGTATGGGGGATGATCGCGCCTATTCTTTAAAATGTGCAATGTCCTGCAGACACTTTGTCTGCACACATCGCTGTGCAAATCAGACACTTACCGGTATTTCTCGCTGCTCCTAAGTTACGGACGGCTGAAGGGTCCTTTCCGCAATATGTACAGAATATTTCCGGATTAAATCCTATGATTGACAAATGTTAAATGCAAGTGGAATAAAACGACCCTACCTAATGTGGACATTTCGAATTTAGTGGCTATGTTGGGAGACAACTTGGAATAAGCCTTTTCTTGAGAAATTGAACTCAACAACTTGGAATTCCAAATTATTGCGGTCTTTCTAGAGAAATTTCATGGTGAAGTTTTCGGCGTATTAAGAAGTCAAACTTGACCAGAAAACATATTTAGAGGTTTTCATCGGTGTACAGGAATAATGTATGCGTTGCATGATATAAATTTTTAAAATGAGATGCATGAAAATATATATATTTTTTCATATTTTTGGCGGCGAGTCTAACGCGATAGTTTGTCCTTTCGAAGGCAAAATCTGGTCTGTTACACAATGTCAACATCCTGAGCGTGCTTTTAGTTGCTGCATGATGTCTGCATGCTACTTTTAGAAATGTAGGCATAGAAATAATATTTTGAAGAAATAGTGTGTGTGTGTGTCTTTGTGTGTGTGTGCGCGAGTTTCTTTGTTTCTTTTTTTATTTTTTATTTCTGAAGCTGATCAGTTACTTTTTATTATTTGGACCTAAAACTGATAATATGAAGGTAAGAAAGGCATTTTATGGACAGCTATTATTGGCACGTGGAGCAATATTTTACAGTTATGTAGCCCATTCCGAGTTATTTAATGATTCATGCACGTCATTTTTAGCAATTTCGGCATTTACCAAAACAATAATAATAATATTTGGAAGGTATTAAAGGTCTAAAGGGACTGTTGCTATGGCCCAATGAAGCCCAATGAAGCCCAATGAAGCCCAGTGAAGCCCAATGAAGCCCAATGAAGCCGTATTTCAAAACATAACTGTCAAAGAAATAATTAGTAATGCTAAACTGTTACCGGATTTTGAAGTTAGAAATCAAACTATTATTGCTGACATCATTATATATGAACAAGAAATTACAAATGTAATAATTAGGTGTTGTAGACTAAGAAGAGCACTATTTATACTCAGTCTCGTGAATATTTTAAAAAATTAGATTCACTTTCTCCAGATTATAAACCTGCAAGGTGTCGATGACTTTTCTGGTTTTTTGTTTGGTCTATTATAGTTTACGAGTCAAACGAAATTTTACATCGTGCACAAATCGTCTCATAGCGACACTGAGACTGTGAGAACACGTGCTGTGTACTTGATTTGCCTCTCCTCGGTTTAATTATCGGTAACATGTGTCCAGCTGCATTTGTGACACTGTCCTTTTAGGCGGTTAGTTATATCGTGATTTGCGTTTGTGACCAAAATCGTACTGGAAATCATCTAGAAAATTTCAATTTTATTTCATCCATAAAGTGGTATGGGCCTACACTAGAAAACCTCTTTTTTCTTGACTCTGGTGCACATTTGTGTAAATTCTTTACAAAAGTCTTCACTTAAAAACCACCAGATCATGTCATGGCATTATCGCTGTTCTTGACATTTTTTTTGCTACGGAATGCAGTTTCAATATTTGTGTATGTAGTCATGGACGGGAAATGCTAATTTATAAAATGTACACGTCATCTGGGAGCTTTAGAATAGATGTCACATATCAAAGTGGTCTCTTCGTACGAAATAGCTGCTTTTTTAATTCTTTAAATGCGATTTCTCATTTGAATACAACTAAGATCATATAGTTAAGAGCTCAATAGTATTCTGAAATGAGATGAGAATGAAATTGCAGACGCGAGTTAAAAAATTTAATCTGATAACTGTAATACTATAGATGCTGCAATTACAATGATGAATCCTCTCTACGTGAGCTAAATTATGTGTCTAGAGTTATTGAACAAAATTAGAAATGCTGGTACATTAATGGAGCCAATGTTATGAAACCCAATGGTATGAAATATACTACTAGCTTTCTTGTACCTTTAAGTGACAGACATAAATTTTCTGTTACAATGGACCATCTCCGGAAATGAACAGTTAGAGAATCAATATTAAAAAAGTTATTACAGGCTATAAAATACGTTTTCTGAAGCGTACGAAATGGTTTTTTTTATGTTACTTGCATGAACTCCGCATATTTGTTGGATAGACGACATTGCAAGATAAAATAACTATGCACTATTTACCAAGACATTATATCAAGTATCTTTAGAAGCGGTAAAGCCTGGTTATAAAAAGGAAGCACTCTCTAGAAATGCGTGTTTTTTTTAAAAAAATTTTTTATTTCAAATAAAGTTGAGAAATATTTTAGAAAAATGGGACTCCGTACGAACTGATCCTGAATTAGGTTGTTCTACATAAATGAGTCACATGCACATCACGTGTCTAGACTGGATGATTTCATTGGTTCGTTTATAGCCTCTTACCGATAATTATTTATAATGTACCAGATGCAATTTCATCTCGTTTCCATCTCTTTTGCTGATGGTATCGGTCCATTTATGTTCGAATGAGAACGGTGCTGTTATCATTTAATTTAATTTAATGCTATTGTTGTCGCGATCTGCTGAAGAAAAATCTTAGAAACTAACGAAGTCTACGTCCCTTGCTTAAGCTTTAAAAAGAAAATACTTTAAATCGATATTAATTTTCATCAAAATGGCCTTTTTAGTATGCCATGCTAATACATTTAAATTAAAGGCGAAGTACAGAGCCTAGTTTGTTTTGTGATTGTAGAACTTCCATCGTAACTGTCAATAATGGCAGCTCTGTGCACATATTTCTGATTTGCTTCACAAGGGAGCAGATGCTAGAGCCGTGCTGAAATCTGATATTTTATAGAAAAGCCATCACTTTGCCATTCTATTCGAATTCAGATGAAATGAAGAAGAGGTGCCTTACATCAGAACATATGTATTCGCGTTTGCCGATAGAATCTGCCTGCATAAGATATTGAGCAATTGGTTATCATAACTTTTATCTCAATTGCCATTTTTATGTGATTCGAGTTAAAATCTTCTGTAAAATTTTAAAATGCTAGAAAATAATTTAACTGACACACACTATTTCTTCAAAATATTCTTTCTAGGCCTACATTCTAAAAGTAGCATGCATACATCATGCAGCAAATTTAAATTTAACTTCTTAACTCAAACTATACGATAGCACATCATTCGCCGTAATATTTATATTGCTTAGTTCGTGCTTAAGTCGCGCTTATGCGTATGAAGAAAGCGTTTTGTTCCGGTTCTATAGACAGAGACTTCACCCGTAATTGAGAATTCCCATGCTTTTGAGTAAAGTAGAAAAAAAATGTACTTCAGCATTGAACTCAATCATGTTTTTAGTTCAGCTACCGTCGCAAGGGTTAAGGATATTTATTCTGTTTTATATTAGTTTGAATATGGATGCAAATGAGTGAGTAAACCTATACCCTAAACAGGGCGATGCAACCTAAATTTACTCGCTCAGAATTAGCCAACTCCAATTTTCCAGGGAGGTCAATGAATACAGATTGGGAATGTAGCCTGCGATTCGACGAATGCGTGATAAAGGCCTTTAATTAGTGAAGAAATCAGAACAAAAACAGTCGCTCTTGTCTCAGTTCCCATGGAAACTGTTTTAATGTCACCCTTTTCCTTGTTCCATTTATATTAGAAAGATGAATTATCGGTACTATTTGGAGGTCCTTGAATTAAATTGTATTGCATTTGCAATTTAATCACCATACAGCTGCAGCTAAAGCCCTCCGTATTGAGGAGTTTATTTGAAAAGTCCCGGTCCCATTTTCACTAAACATCTCAACATTTCTTCCTCTAATTAAGATTTTTGATAATTTTTCTTATTACTTAGTTGGTAACAAATATTTTTTTACAGAACATTCACGAGGCACCAGAGATTACAAGACTGAATAATTAACTTTCTTTATAGGAGTCTTGTCTTATCCCGAGGAAATGTTGAGGATTTCCTAAAATTTAAAGAATTCAGGTCTCTTTTGAAGAAAACACAAGTTTCTCTCTGTTAAATTCTAAAACTGAAAGTTGATTTCGCATCGTTTCCACTATCTCTGCCACTGTTAATATTGTTGAAAGTTTCAAAAAGCAAGATAATGTAAACTCTCTATTTGAGGAGAAATTTTAAGACTTTAAATTAAACCTGGGACTGTTCTGTTTTGACAAGATGTGTTAAATGTAACGTTAACAGGCGCACGTTTTGTGACTGTTTGTTGTTTTGAAAAGTCATTTTGATTAAAAGCATTGGACGCGACATGTGGTCGTTACAATTTTTATCTTACAATGTACAAAATCCAAGAAAGAATATCAAAGATAACTTAAACTGAGACCACAAGACGAACTCAGCCCCATAAAAGTATGTAGACATCTATAGAAATATAAGTGAACTCAGGTACGAATGGTATATACTATATACTTGGAAAAATATATCCATCCATACATAGATACATACAAAATCACAAAGATTGACAAACAAATACACAGACAGGCAACATTTATATACCATGGCTCCATAACACTTTTACAAGTACACAGAGACCTCGGAAACGGTACTATTTTTGATATGAGTCCATATGAACAGCTTGCATCGTCTGGCCGGGTTAAGCCTCACATCTTGCCACAGGCATGTGGTGTGCTTGGCGTCAGATGAAAACTTATAAAATACACACGCACACACATATAAGGAAGCGAAATTTAACACACAGTTGCATGCACAAAACCCCGGGATTTTGTATTTAGAAGGGTGGGGTATGAATTTACACATTTACTAAATAAAAAAGGTATCAAACATCAGTACAAAAACCTTGATATATTGTCTCGCTATAGAAATAAAGCTTCGACATGAAAATTAAGTTCATTAAAGACTAAATCAAAACTAATCTGCTGATTTATGGTGGATCTGAGTTCACAGAGACTGTGGTCTAGAAATTCATACTCCTCCACTGACATTGATGACGACTACACAAGGCGTCTCATTGGGTGAGCAGATGACCAATTCGGAAATGTTTTGCCTCACTTCCATTACTGCTCGGCCAAGTTTCTTTAAGTTCTTGTGTTGGTTTTCACGTTCTCTGACACGCCTTCAAAGCATTATAACATAAATTTACACGTATACTCAATTGTGTATACTCAATATATGTCGGATAGCAAATGGGGCTGGTGATTCTGCAGGCCATCACCTTGCATTTATGTTGTGCTGACGCAGAAAATCTGTAGTGATATGGTTTATATGAGAAATAACATTGTCACGCTGAAATAGTATGCATGTTTCATGGGAGCCGCGGTAGCTCAGTTGGTAGAACGTCGGACTCGTAATCAAAGGGTTGCTGGCTGGATACCCGCTCAGGCCAGCCCGGATCGGCTGGCTCGGAGTGTCTTTGGGAAAGGCATTTAGTTCCCATTTCTTCGGCATGACATAGCCAATAATGTGTTAAACGTGCCGTTAAAACCAGGAAAAACAAAAATAAAAACAAACAAGTCTTGTCCAATGTACGCCACATTAACCACACTACACCATTACATTTCGTCACCAAAGCGATCCCGGTCGACGCAAGTTGATATTGCGAAGCCAAATACGCGCTGTGCGCCAAGGCAGTTATGACCGTAACAGGTTTCTAAGATGAAGAATGCCTATCCGATAGTCTTCTGCTTTCAGACCTAGATCGATCTTCGGTTGAGCCAGTTTGTTTAGATAATCTCAAAAGAAAACATATTTTTTGTTGTTTTACCTGTCTTGCCTGCCAGGAACATGTCAATAGCAAGTTGTCAAAGATCTTTCAACAGCCTCCCAATCCAAACTAAAAATAGTCTTTTTACTAAAATAGTGGTTTTCTCTTCGTACAAGTTGTACTAGTTAAATTACACACGATCTAGGCCTTGTTTAGTAACGATGCACGTGCTGTGCGTGAATACGCTCGTACTGCACGTTAGTAATTAACGCGCTATACACTCCACTGGTTTCAAAAATGCATTGTCCGATTAGTGAGTTAACACATTCAGACATTTGGATATCGGTCGCTTGTTTATTGCATTTATTTTATTGGCATTGCCCTTCTTCAGAAAGTATGTCATCTTTGACCGACACAACTTAATACATAACATAAATCGAAGCATTTAACATCAAGGAGTAAGATCATATTCCCTTGTTCTTAATCGTAGTTTTATCACTGAAAAAATCGAACTAAATAATCATCTAATTTCATCTAAAGGGCAAACTCGAAATATCAGGTCGAATTTCATCTAAAGGGCAAACTCGAAATATCAGGTCGAATTTCATCTAAAGGGCAAACTCGAAATATCAGGTCGAATTTCATCTAAAGGGCAAACTCGAAATATCAGGTCGAATTTCATCTAAAGGGCAAACTCGAAATATCAGTCGAATTTTATCTAAATGGCAAACTCGAAATATCATGTCGAATTTCAGAGTGGATAACCTATCTCTTCGCCTCGTTTAAGACCAATATGCACTGGACCATCGATAATGTGGTTCTCTTTTATTATTAGCACTAATTAAATGTCTTAACAAAAAGGTATGAAATCGAAAGAAGTTGTATGTACGGCAGCAGAGCACAATAGTGGCTATATGGTGCCAATTAAAGATAAAGTTCGAAAAATGTAAAAAAAAAAAAAAAAAATAACAAACAAGAATTTCACAAAAACGTTAGGAAGAAGAAAATATAAATTGGAACCGTGCATGAACGCTCTATTAAAAAGAAAAAAAAATTGCTTTGATCCAGATTTATATTAAGGGTTTCATACAATAAATACAAAAACAAATTTGTAGATAAAGCAAGTCATGTTCAAAATGAGTTACAGAAACAGCCAGAAAGTCTGCTCCTTCGTTTTAACTGGGCCATTTATATCAATTTCATAGGATTCTTTTCCTCTTCTTAGTTTTCAACACTGCTGATCAGCGCTAAACAAAGTCCCTCAGTGATTGATTAATCTTCCTCCGGTTCACTCAGTAAGTGTCACCGCTCCTCTTGTGAGTTACCTTTATATTCATCACGTGCCTCTTTGCCAAACTTTTATTATTTATTTATTGTTATTGCTTTTTTCTTTGGTGATGTCTTGCAGTACTTATTGGAGTTATGTTACGACTCTATAGACTTTAAGTTATACCGACATGCACACAGCTATGCCGAATTTAGGGAATTTTAACTATTTATTAATTTTCCTTACATCAGATATATACAGTGTATACTGAAGTGCCAGTACGACCTGATTCATTCGTACCTTAGTCCATTACAAATTCTTTGTGGAATATGGAGAAAATGGCCAAAAATGTTTCCCCAGAGTGTTTATCTAAATCATACAGCCACCACATCAAATGTGCGGGAGTCTCTTGTATGATTGCAGTTGGAAATTACGAAAAGATGGCGACTCATTTTGTATAGTTAGCATACAATTTCCGCGGGTTTTAATGTTTCCCAAGCAGCAATACAATTTTCTTATATTACCTCTATCATTTATCCTTATCTAAGAAATTTAGGAAATGGATTAGTCGGAAGTTCAAAGGCGTTTATAAAGCGCCAAGTCTTTGTCTCGTTTTGGCATATGCATCATGCTATGTTGATAAAAACATTGAATAAATGTTACATAACTGTTTCCCATATCAGAGAAAACACTTCAATACGATTGGATATATGTAATTCGCATTTTTTATGAAGCACGGTCAAACGTTGTGCTCGACCATCAAAACATAATATTTTTTTAGATCTTGATATGGAATATATATATATATATATATATATATATATGTATATATATATATATATATATATATATATATATATATATATATATATATATATATTAGTTTAAAACATAGCTATAGCTTAAAGTTTCATAATTAATTATAATGGTTTGGTTTGGTTCTTCGTTTCAAAGGCATTTTTAACACATTGCTATTAGTGCTATTACCTCTATTAGTATCATCATCATTGCCATTACTACTATTATTATCACTATTATTACTATTATTATTGTTATTGTTATTAAATTGATAAGTGAATGAATAATGAACTTAATGAACGAATAATTTATTTGAAAAATATGGACTCTAAACAGATGATGATTTTATTCGCGCGAAGGTGCCCATTTGGAGTCTTCTTTGGTTTATGCCATTTGGAGTCTTCTTTGGTTTATGCCGTTTGGTTTCAGTGTTCTTAGGCAGCTAATCCAGTAAGATTCCTTTTCTTTCCTGGTTTCAGAACTCCGGTTGCGGTTGTGGGCAATTACAGTTAGTATAATATCACCGAAGGGATGGCTAGGGGAAGAAAGTGTTCTGTTACTGGATTTCAGCAGTGCATACAAATCATATACTAGTAGATAGTTACTGGACTTCAACAGTACATACAAATCATATACTAGTAGATAGTTACTGGACTTCAACAGTGCATACAAATTATATACTAGTATATAGTTACTGGACTTCAACAGTGCATGCAAATCATTTACTAGTATACAGTTACTGGACTTCAACAGTGCATACAACTCATATACTAGCATATAGTTACTAAACTTCAACAGTGCATACAAATTATATACTAGTATATAGTTACTGGACTTCAACAGTGCATACAAATTATATACTAGTATATAGTTGCTAGACTTCAACAGTGCATACAAATCAGATACTAGTAGATAGTTACTGGACTTCAACAGTGCATACAAATCATATACTAGTAGATAGTTACTGGACTTCAACAGTGCATACAAATTATATACTAGTATACAGTTACTGGACTTCAACAGTGCATACAAATCATATACTAGTATACAGTTACTGGACTTCAACAGTGCATACAACTCATATACTAGTATATAGTTACTGGACTTCAACAGTGCATGCAAATCATATACTAGTATATAGTTACTGGACTTCAACAGTGCATGCAAATCATAAACTAGTATACAGTTACTGGACTTCAACAGTGCATACAAATCATATACTAGTATATAGTTACTGAACTTCAACAGTGCATACAAATCATATACTAGTATACAGTTACTGGACTTCAACAGTGCTTACAAATCATATACTAGTATACAGTTACCGGACTTCAACAGTGCATACAAATCATATACTAGTATATAGTTACTGGACTTCAAAAGTGCATACAAATCATATACTAGTATACAGTTACTGGACTTCAAAAGTGCATACAAATCATATACTAGTATACAGTTACCGGACTTCAACAGTGCATACAAATCATATACTAGTATATAGTTACCGGACTTCAAAAGTGCATACAAATCATATACTAGTATACAGTTACTGGACTTCAAAAGTGCATACAAATCATATACTAGTATATAGTTATCGTGTGCGCTAGCTTTAGTTGTAAAATCACAGAATCTGCTCGCGTTAAAAAATATGAAAATATTACGTAAATTTTATATAAAGAGGCTTTAGACTCAATACAGTTAGGTACATAAGAAATAATCAATAAAAATTATTGGACATACGCAATAATCAATAAAAACTTATTGGACATAATCTTACTCTGATCGTGCATGAAATATGAGAAAATAATTTTTGGACATGGTTGAAATCAACTACAGATCGTGCATGAAATATGAGAATATAATTTTTGGAGAAGGTTGAAATCAAGTACAGATCCTGCACGAAATGTGAGAATATAATTTTTGGACAAGGTTGAAATCAACTACAGATCCTGCATGAAATATGAGAATATAATTTTTGGACAAGGTTGAAATCAACTACAGACTCTCATACAGTAATTATTTCTTATGTACGTAAAGTATTGTTAGTTTTTCTTGAGTTGTATTAAGTCATTCTTGCGTTATAAAAACGCAATCTCAGAGATATTGCCTGGAGCTAGCCAAAACCTTTGTCTGGTTACAATCGATCGACGTGATTAGAAGTTATTGGTGCAAACATATTTTGGAAGCTTTAATTTTAAGACTAAAGCCAAAGGATGGTATTAAGCCTTCCATTGTAAAATAGGAATCTGAGGCTTTATTAAGTTTCTGTATTGCTATCATTCAGGCGAATGATTCGTTCGAAATGATATCCCTTTTGTCTGACTTTAGAAAGACGCTACACAAAAGATATTCGCTATTGTAAATTGGATTTAACTTTCTCAATAAAACTCACAATACGCTATATGCATATTGACTTTTCTTTTCCCAACCATGAATCAGTCGTTGAATAAAGTGCATTCGTTTTGAGAAAACGAGCCTCTCATGGACATTTCATTCGCTGGTAGTTGTCTGAATAGCATATCTCATTTTTCAGATAAAATGCCAAATCTAATTTCCAGCCGCTTGATGTTGGTTGGCTTTGTGTATTGTATATTTTTAATAATAATAATAATAATAATAATAATAATAATAATAATAATTTTCATTTAACGAGGATAACACATTTGGTCATAAAAGACCCATCTGTCATATGGTCCTCATATAGTCCTCAATTGTTTAACAGGTAAATGTTATTTGAAAAAATCACTTACACACACTCAGGTATGCACGCACACGCACTCACGCAGATTTAAAATAGATTAATATATGTAACTATAAAGGTCAACAGGTACATATATGAACAATATACTATACACAGGTATACACATTTCAGACTGTCAGAAGTCATATACACAGAACAAAACATCTCTGGATACAATGATACAATTCTGTAATGGAGGCTTTAATATGCCATTCCAGCTGGTCAGGAAAGAATTTCTTTAAAGACGTTTTAAACGAAGCAAAGGAATTTGAATTACGTATCCTCAGGGGTAAAGAATTCCAAAAGGTAGGTGCTGATACAGTAAAAGAGCTTTTGAAATGGTTGGTTTTCGACCTCGAATTAAGGAGTTCGCTATTAGTTGTTGATCGGAGATTACGCTCAGTATTTGATGATCTAAGTTCAATTAGGTTAGAGATATAATTTGGAGAAAGATCGTTTAGAGACTTACAGGTCATGATTCCTTTAAAATAAATATTTCGTTTTTGTATAGGTAGCCATTGTAGACGTGAAAACAAAACATTCGAGGGAGTCGTAATAGGACATTTCAGAATTATCAGCGCGGCCCTTGTTTGGAGTTTGTCAATTCTGGATAGATTATAATTGGACGTGTTTCCCCATATCGTATTGTCGTCTTTTACCAGTGGTAGTATATATCCCGGCAAATAAAGTTCAAGCGACTGGGGAGGTCGACTTTCGACAATAATTTTAAGAGAGTTATTGTTTTGACAACCATAGGTGATCGATATGTGAATTCAAGCTGAGGTGTTGATAAATGTAGATACCAAGAAGTTTTTGATTTTTAACACAAGACATGTTTAAGTCATTTTGAGTTAGAAGTAGGTTCATGTTAGTGGATAGGCGCTGCCTTGTTACAGTTTTAATACTTTAGATGCAATAATATGCATTTTGTATTGTTGACACCAAACTGATATGTTTTTGAGGTCGATTTGAAGTTTATGTTTATTTTGAATGGCGTCAATAATTTTTGAAAGTACAGATAGAACATATATGGGTCGATAGATGGATCAATCTTTTAATTTCCGTTATGAATTGCGAATACTTTAACTAAGTTCATTGACTCTGGAAATCTACAGGAAGTGGTACTACAGTTAATTATTTCTTTCAATGACTCACAGATTGACAAAGCCGGCATTTTCAGAATTTGGGGTGAATTCCATCTAGACCCGCCGATTTGTTAGTGTCTATTTTAGTGATAATATCAATAGTGTCGGTTAATTTAATTAGAGGTATATTAAATCGAACATGATCGGGCACCCTTTCATTCACGAAGGCAGTAAGTTTATATATGTTAGGTTCTGTAAAATTCGATCTATCAAATGTTTTGGAAATATTAGTAAAAGAGAGGTTCATTTGGTTTGCAATATTGTGATCATCAGTATAACTAGTGCCATTAGCTATAATTTCACATGGACTTACACGCACCGGTTTCGTAGAAGTTGGTTCTCCCAAGTGATTCCAGATTGATCTGTTATCAGAGTATGAGGCTATGGCTTCTTTGAAAAAGGAGCGTTTATGTTTTACAACGAGTGATTTGACTTTGTTCCGCCATAAACAATAATTGGTAAACTCTTTACATTTATGATAGTAGTTTCGTTTACGTTGCGCAACATCCATTTCACTAGTATACGAAATCTGGTTGTTTTGATCATTTAATTCTTCTGATTTGTATGGGAGCGTATTTATTTAGGATTGTAAGAAAACAGCAGTTCCAGATAAACAAATCATAATCCGAGTCTGTTTTAGAGTGGTTAATGAGCTAATAATTTGAGACAGTTCAGAGAGAATTCATTTTCAGCCAAGTGTTTAAAGCATTGCAGAGGTATAGTAAAGTAGTATATGTCAGGTGATGCTGGTAATATTTTAACTGTCATCTTGCCAAGCGCATAGTGCAAACACGTTATCGTTTTATTTGTAATAATGTTACATAAAACAACCCATTAAAACGCTAAACGTGGTGTGACTGTCAACATAAACCGCTGAAGCAAAGTTTGTTGAATTCTATTTTATTATGTAGATAATGGTTATCTATCTATATGTGGCAAACCATCACGTTTTACAGAGACCATTTGCACTGACCTAAAGGTGTCATGTTTTTTTTTTTAAATTATAAAAAGATAGGACCTTTAAAAGACAACAGTGTGTGTCAGGCTACATAATGGATTTTCATGGTTTTAAATATAAGATTGGCTTTAAAAGATTTGTATTTCAATTTGTGCAACGGACATTAGTAACTTTAGCATTCAGTGGTGTCAGAAACTCATAAATTCTTCAGGTTTTGGTCTTGATTTAGGTACGCGTGCTACATGTACTATATGTACTGTATGATGTATATTAGATAAGTCCCTTCACGTCATGTTTGTGTATTTTTATATACTATTTTCAATCATTTAATATAATTGAAATCCCATCTCGCAACCTACTACATACATACATCTTTCAATGTCATGCCTTGTATAGGGAAGGGTTATTTCCCTTTGTTTTAGCCTGCTCTTGTTTATTTGCATAGCCCTGATAATTGCATATATTGTCCTGGCTAAAACGTTATGAAGCTAAGCGTGATGAGAGAGAGAGAGAGAGAGAGAGAGAGAGAGAGAGAGAGAGAGAGAGAGAGAGAGAGAGAGAGATTGACTGCTATATATGAATATATATGACCTGATACTGACGTATATCTATCCATCTATCTATCTAATATACCTATTTCAATATATATTGATGTATTTATCTATCATCATATATGATTAATGCAGGGATGATCTGATCTATCAGTTTAATAATAATAATAATAATAATAATAACAACGACGACAAAAACAACAACAGGTGTCATTTCAATAATAATACTTCACATGTTAACCTTGTGAACCTGTCAATGTCATACAAAACAACAAATTAGCTGCAACAATCAATGTGCAAACCAAAGTTTATATCAAACCACCCACGCTGTATATACATCTGAAGATTTGTATATTATTTTAGCACTAATAAATGTGAATTGCTCTCAAAATGTTTGCTAATACTTATTCGTTAATTGGAAGTTTTTGTTTTCTAAAGTAGAGAGTTTATTTTCTCTGCCTACTACAGAGGGAAACTGAATGATACATCTATAGAAGTTGACAAAACGGGATCATTGAATCCCCTGCTGGCACGTGTCATGTTGATCACTGGTATTACCGTGGATTATTTTTGAGCTTTTGATTTTAGTCTTTTGATTCATGTTATACATGCGCATTATTAGACAATGAAATTAACCGACAAAAATCCCTGATAGTTGTTGACCTTTTCAGGCGGACTGTAAAATTGGTACTCAAAGTAGGATATTAAATGGCTGGAATATCTTACAATATCTGGCATTCGTATTTATGACATGAATTCAAATGACTAGAGAGGTTTTCTTTGTATAATTTTATTTGCACAAAATCATTTAAAAGTTGGTTCGTATTTTGATTGTGTTAAAGTTTTGTATATCAGCTATGTTCAATACTGCAGTCTCTTTCGGTAACGATTGATTGCCATACACAGGTGCTCCTTATATAAAAAAGTTGTTTTATCCATTTGTTTATAATACTTGAAACCAAAGTTAGTGTTTATTGTGTCCAAGAATCAACACTAATATCCATGGTAGTGACGTTTCGGTATACTTTTGCACGCATTGATGTGTCTAGAGTTTTCATTTGAGTGAAGAAACAGTTTATCCGATAAATTACAAGCAAAACGACGAGGTATACCACACATTGTTGCATTTAACATCATCCGAAAAAAATACATCGACTAAAAAGGGGGAAATTAGTGTCAAATCTTGGCACCAGTCAGAACCTTAGAAGACTAGAATAATTTCATTTCTATGACCAGACACGCAACATCTTAAAAATTTCTAATTTCGACTGCAATTCCAAAAATTCTGCATATTTTTAGAAAGGAAATTTGAACGGAGGTTTGCCATGTTCGTGGAAAGTGGAACTTTGTCCCCAAACTCGAAAACTGAAAAACAACTGTCTGGACTCGGATTGGATATAAATACTGTATTAATTGCAATCATTTTTGCAATATTCAGATAAATCATTATGAACTTGTCAAAATATCCCATGTTTCAACATATTATTTTCTCTTTATCACTTTACTAACCTTAAATTTGAGAAGAACTGATATATATATATATATATATATATATATATATATATATATATATATATATACACTGTCTTGTCGGCTTCACCAGGCATTGGTTTATCCGACAAATGCTTTTATATGACAGAAGTATTTAGTCTCTTTAGCACGTATTGTTGTCGAAATTCGTTGCTGGGGTAAATACTTGTGTGTGTGTGTGTGTGTGTGTGTGTGTGTGTGTGTGTGTGTGTTGCCCTAATAACTGTATGAAATGTATTCATCAGAAAGGATTATTACAGAACCAATTTTACTCCGAATTTGCTTTAGTTTATAAATATTTGACCTATTCAACAATTTGTATCAGTGTTATACTACAGAAAAATAGTTTGGTGAACATAATCGTGACAAGCTCTTAGTGTTTATAAAGCGAAAAATCAAATTTATCTTTCAGACGCAGCTCATTGCTGTCGGAAAATTGGATTATAATTATTGTAAGTAAAACAAAACGCAGCTAAAGTGTTATAATAGTATGAAAAATTGTGCATAAACCCATATGAGTAAAATGTTTTGTGGTTTGAGAAATACGAACATGTAGTCTCAGTGTTCAAACACGATCTTCATTTAATAGCCATCCATGTTTGAGGCATTTAATCATTATGTTACTCTTTTTAATCCAAGGATAGATAATGGAAGAACACGACAGGCACTGGTTTATATAAGATATTCTCTTGGCTAAAAATTTTCAAGAAATGCTATGCCAAATTCTGCAAGAACACAGAACTGAGGATGAAAACTAGTGCACATTTGGTAGAAAGTACATGATGGGAACAGTGTTTAAACATAAAAGGCATCGCAAGCCTTTGATTGAAAGTGACCTGTCAATCATTGGGTTGACGCTTTCTATATTTGGCCTATGTCCGTTACTGCTGAGACATTAAACTCCATCTGCAATATACAAGCAACTGAGCTAGCTATCTCCTTACCGTATTTATATGTATACAGTGCAAAAATGTACTACTTAAAAAGGAAAACAGAGCGAAAGTTTGAAGATATCTATGAATATAACTCTTTTCCACCAGAATTTATATTTATGAATGATAAAAATGTATTCGGGGAATTCAATGAATACGAAATGATGCCAATTTACTGAAATAATAATAATAATAATAATAATAATAATAATAATAATACCTGTAATAATAATATTGATATTCCGTCTATAATATTTGTTCAGGTACAAAATTTAAAAGGCGAACCTGCATTCAGAGGTCACCTGTATGTGTGTGTGTGTGTGTGTGTGTGTGTGTGTATACATATATATATATATATATATATATATATATATATATATAGAGAGAGAGAGAGAGAGAGAGAGAGAGAGAGAGAGAGAGAGAGAGAGAGAGAGAGAGCGAGAGAGAGAGAGAGAGAGAGAGAGAGAGCTGGTTCTGGGAATATGTGCATTGGAAGTAGGAAACAAAATGACCTTCCTCGGCTTACCTTGCCCAACAAAATTATGCAACGATTTCCAAAATATTGCACTATTTGGTGTCAAATTTGTTTGATTGTAATCTTCAGCAGAAGGTGGATAAATCTGTGATGCAAATTATTATGTTATACATACCTCATAAAGCAAACATAATGTGCAATCCATTTGGCTGCAAGTAGTTAAGAACAAAAGAAGGACTTGTGCATATCCTGTGCGATCAACGTTTTCTCACAAGAATGTCTTTTCTATAAATAGAAGTTTACAAACCGTAAGTAAAATGGAGATTTGCTTTTTGTCATTGTTACCGACAAAGATGACCATGACACTTATCTCTTTCTTATCTCTTATACTTAGATTAGTATGGCAAAGACCTTTTTCACGTCTAGAGTATTTATAATTGCTTTAGAAACGTTCTGGCAATTGTCTGCAACGTTAATGGCAGGGGTGGGGTGGGATAGGATGGGTTGGGTCTCCTGTAGCTATTATTAGATATTCAAGTGTTTTTTGACCTGTCATAAATTTGTCGATTGAACCTTATCATTTTTTTCCCCTCAAATGCAGCCAGGTGCAAATTAGTACATCACATGATAAATGTTCGCTTTTCAATCGGCTAACTACAGGCATTACTTTAGGAATACGCATTTCCCTTGACTTCGGGATGTTACGTATATATCTTGCTACTGTCATTACACATGTTCGGGTGGACACTGGTGCCACGGACCAACGCCATATGACGTCGCATCAAGTTATGTAAAATACTAGAACTATTACTTTTTTCCTTCTGCCATGGGAATTGTTCTCCTACAGTGTTGTTTGGTGGGCTATAGTGCCGTCGCCATTGACTCGGCACTATACCCAGCAGACAACATTATCGGAAAATGCGTCCATCCATCCATCCATCCATCCATCCATCCATCCATCCATCCATACATACATACATACATACATACATACATACAAATAATGAATATCATATTGTGTTATACTTCCAGAAGTAATTGATGAAAAGCACTGATCTCTGAAGAAACATCATCAAGGGTTACTTGGAAACGATCATAGTAAAAAATGGAAATTCTGCATACTGATTGCCCTAAAATGAACGCATTTATGGGCATACTATCTGAACCAGAAAAGATAAAGTAGGAGTACAGTAATAATGAGAAAGAAAAATAAAGTAGGAGTACAGTAATAATGAGAAGGAAAGATAAAAAAATACTCATGAAAATTTTTATTTTCATCCATAATGTTAGTTGCAAACATTGCAACTATCGTAAGAATCTGTACGCATTTTAATCTAGGTTCAATTAAACAACATCAACAGTACAATTCTTACATTGTATATAATTAACAAATGTTGTATGAATATTATGCAAACTATATTAATTGTAACCAATTCCTTATAATTTACCCAATGACTATGTTCCACAAGACCCGCTCAATAAACGATTATTGAGACAGAAAGCATCCCTGCTGAAGACCTCATGGTATCCATTTTATCAAACGTGACTCATTTCTTATACTTCAAAGTAATAAATCTATTGTGACTACATCACAACCAAATGACAATATTGTTTCATAAAATAGTATCTAAATTTGAAAAAACACAACCTAGCCTTAAAACAAGGCCAAGAGATTCGTGGTTCATATATTGAAATCAAAAGGTATTCTAAAATTGTTAATTTGTAAAATAATTCGATATGCCCCATACAAAAGCGCATTTTGGCACGATTAATTAACCTTAAAATAAGATTTTAGTTATTAAAAGTTGAATAAATTTAATACATACAATCGCTGGGAAAAAAATGTATGATCGAAAAAAAAAATTTATTTTTTATTTCGGCATATGAAACAAGAATGAAAGCATGCTGGATTTTCGTAATAATACATTCAGTTTAGGAAGTATTGTTCGCTTCTAAACGCAAAGTAATGGAAGAATAGGAGATTTCCTATGCCAAAGCGAGAAAAAAGTTTCTAAGCATGACTCTTTTATTGAGTTTGAATAGAAACCTTTCCTTCATAATTTTTAGTACGAGGACAACTTCAAAGACAAACAAAAAAAAGTATTCATCATTAAATTGATCAAATCATATTTCAGAATCAATTATTTCCTCGATAATTTGAAGCCTTTTCAAGGATATATGGAAATTAAAGCTGATTTCAGCGTTAAGTTGAAAAATTATATATTCAAATTACGTGTTTATTATTTATTTTGCAAGATTACTGTATAATTTAAAAGGTTGTTTAGGCATCGTTATATCTAGAGTGAATAACAAATTGAAAAGTATCGAAGACTTTTGTTTAAAAAGGAGATATTGTCTGAAGAAACGGATAGGTGCCTTATGTTTTTAATTAAGGTTCTCAATAGTATAATATATTATATGGCGTGAAATGACATTCACCAGAAACAGATTTTCATTCGGGAGTAGAATACATAACTTCATCATCGAACAAGAGAATCCTTTGGAATGTTCATATTGCTGTCGGTTTAAACATGAAATATTGTATCAATTTGTATGAAGACTTCTTCCCAATTGGTGAATATTAAGGAATAACAGTACACATATAACTTACGATAGATCGAAGAAGAGAGTCACTGTGCTTATGATTTGACCATGATTTATGCGCTAAATTTGTATGCAAACTTTTGAAGTAGACGACTCCCTATTTATTTCAAATTTAAAAAGAATAAAAAATGTACTTTCTTTGTATATGTGGTAACATCGCACAAAATTAGCAGCATTCATATTTTACAAATAAAAAGAATAGTTAATATGAGCCTTTCGTTGATTTAGAAATTAATGGCAAGAATAAAGCACCTGTTTCCAGATATGATATGTATTAGAAGGTCTTAAATTCAGAAGTCTCTCTGTTGTTTTCTGGACAAAGAGGTAGAGGTTAGAGTACGACCTTTCTCGTGTTCACAAAGATCTGATCGTTGTATACTTCTTTCAACGGGACTGAAGCAGTTTAAAAATACACAGAGCGACGATATAAGTCAAATTAAACATCCTTTGTTGCGGGAGGGGGGTCTTTACAAAAACAATCCTGATTTGTATGTCCGATGGCCAAACCTTCTTCCATTTGGACAACCTTATTCATGATCTATATAAATTCATTAACTGGGCATGAGTCATGGGCTAGAAAACAAAATGTTCATTGTAGCAAAATAGAATGCCCATCACAATCCAAGCGTCTAACACAAAACCTAGATCATTTTGGAAGAAGTTGTAAACATGTACAACCAATTAAAACAGAGCTAAACACTTGTAAATAAACCCAGACAATGGTTACAACCTTAATCGTTACTTGCGTAACGATTACTTTTTAAGAATCTGTAAACAACGATCAATACGAACAAGAAGGAAGGAAACAGAAAACATCAACCAAATTCTTTTTTATGTAGGCTGGAATAATTTATCATATTTAAATATCTAGATGTACAAATGTGTATTAATCGGAGCTAGAACGCATGTTTCTGATCAGGTAAATAATATTATTTGTATCTTTATTTCACCGACTCAACCGAATTTTGCTTTCAAACTTCATTCTAAACTGACAACTTTAACAGTTTATTTTTCATACTTAGACTAAATCATGTCCTATAAAACCGGTCTTAAACACTTTCATGACTTTTAATGATGACCTACACACAGGTTTAATGAATTACTTGCGAATAGACAGCACTACCATCTGCCACTTCATATATTGCAGAAGGCAGATTATGTGTCTAACTGAGTAAGGTGTTTGAACATTCTCTAATCCACTTAACACGCAAGAAACGTTCACATGGTGTAGCATCGGCGGCTCTGAACAATAGGAATGATGAAAATAGCCAATTCTTTCCGCTAAATGTTTGTATCGCTGTTCGACACACAGGTGAATCTATCTCCCATAATATCCTCTTTTATTTTATTTTGATCACATATCATATAGAAATACAATAAACGGTAACTTCACTATTAGTCAATTAAAACATAGTAGACCTTTAGCCTAGAATATCATGCACAGGACACAGCCGTAATAACAATGATGAGGGTATAAAACTATATATCTTCTCTGCACAACCTATCCAACACAACCATTCAACCCTCAAGTACACCTAATCCTCCCAGAATTTCTTGCCTTGGATCGTAGCCCATATTCTTCCTTAGGAGGAACATATGGATTTCCCGGAACGAAGGCCGCTCACTCTCCTGCCGGTTCCAACATTCCAACATAAGGTCATAGATTTCCTTTGGACAAATTGGAGGCTGTGGCAAGTATGTCTGTTGATTGTCGTTTCTATAGTAACGACCGGCGTTCTCAATAACATGTTCATCTGACAAGGTTTCATATGGTTGCTCTCTGGCGAATGTGAGAATCTCCCATAATGTTACAGAGAAAGCCCAGACGTCACTCTTCGTCGTAAACTTACCCTGTGAATAAATGATTTTTTATTTTTTTTATAGGTAATTAATGTAAAATACCAAGAAATAATCATATATAACGAGGGTCATTTAGTCGTTACATTTGACTCCGTTTAGACTTTACATCTCAGAGGCTTTAAATCGTAGCGTTATCCAGTTAATGAATTTCATAACAGTTTATAATATGTTCGCATTTATGTCACTGTTTTCAAAAAATTAAATGTGGCCTAATTATTATGGAATTTTGAAAGGTGTTGACAATTTTATATTGGTATTGAGTGGAAACAAATTGGTTTGATATGAATTTCATGAATAACAAGAAGTTCCTGAGAAAGAATTTAGAAAAGTATGCACGACATAAACTTTCAATATTGCGCTTAAAAGTCATTTCCGTTGCGGAGTTTGAACTTTTATGATAGCTGGCTATACAGATCATTTCCGTTACGCAAACTGTACTCTTATTATGACTGATGCTTTAAGAAAGAATAGAGTATATCCCATAAACGTCATCAAAAGATAATCAGGCGC
The DNA here is from genome assembly GCA_029931535.1 of Margaritifera margaritifera. Classification (NCBI taxonomy): domain Eukaryota; kingdom Metazoa; phylum Mollusca; class Bivalvia; order Unionida; family Margaritiferidae; genus Margaritifera; species Margaritifera margaritifera. The sequence goes on along the minus strand of JAQPZY010000993.1, from coordinate 887,088 downwards.
TAATTATAATAAAGGGATATTATTCGTGTTGTGTTTTCAATTGTTTTAGAAATGAAACTAGTTAGCTAAATCTGTTAAACGTTTCCTACATGACACAAGTAACTTATATTGCTGGAACTGCTGGTAACTAAAGAATATCCTAAATACGAGCCATTCTTTGCAAAAGCAAGCTGTTGGAGATTCTGAGATTCAGAGTGTCTAAGATTTAAATGTCATCCAGGAACCAGCTGCAGTTACAAAACAGTTTTTCTTTTCTTCCCGAGTATGTTTGACTCTAAATTGAATCCATTAGGAACAGAAAAAAGCAACAACAACGGAGCACTGGATTTTTGTTATGAATCGAAACCACAAAATAGTCGAAGCAAGAAAAGGGCGAAGCACATTCTTATAGTCAATAAAAACCAGCTACTAGAGTAACCTGAGGAAATTGAAATGCTTATTGTATCTTGTGGCGATCGAAATATTAATGCAATGCATGACAATTTTTAAAAAAAAAAGTTTCTGAGGAAGATTTATATTTTCCTTTCATAAACAGCATCTTACCAATAAAATACTCTCCCATGCCATCCAACGAATAGGAAGGACAGCTCTTCCCTCAATCCTGTAGTAATCTGCACTGTACAGACTCCGACTCATTCCAAAATCTGAGATCTTAATGGCGAAATTTGTACCGACGAGGCAGTTTCTGGCTGCAAGGTCTCGATGAACAATATTCAAAGATTCCAAATACTTCATCCCAGATGCAATTTGAGAGGCCATGTATATTTGGCAGCCATAGCTAAGAGTACAGAAAATTAATGTCTTAAAACGATGTACAGAGCTAGCAAAACAAATTGGTCGAGATGTATACTTCGACGACAAATCGGTCTGGTGTGTGCGCGTGCGTGCGGGGGGGGGGGGGGGGGGGGATATGAGACAAAGAAGGGAACTTTCATTCACAAGAAAGGAATTTTAAGCAGACATTTTATATGCCAAGTTTTCGATCTCTTTCTGGCTAAACTATATACTCAGATTTTACTTCTATAGTGCTCACTACATTTGCTTACAAATTAAGGTAAATCAAACTTACTCGTCATACATATGAGAAAAGAAGAAAATTGCAATGATGGTAATATTAATATTTCTTATACAGTATCGTGGATTTTAAAGAAGTGTCCAGAATAGACTATTGTGGGTCTAGATAAGGATTAGCTACACTTATCGTTAATAGAAACCTTAGAATTGCGCAATTTATTTCAAATGTAATTTGCAGCAAACAATAATCTTTTTATTTGTAAGATAAAGATAAATCTTTTATTAAAACTCAGATGGCTTCACTGGTTTCCTGCAACATAAATAATGGTTGACGAAATTTTACGGAAAGTTTATTTGACCGTACATCTAAGGAAATGCAAAGGGAAAACTATGAAGTTTTGCAACACTGGACATTCAAATACTATGCAAAACTAACTAAAATAAACCGTGAAGTTTTGTAACATTGGCATTACAAATATTTTGTAGAGACTTCATTGCAAATTAATCACCTCAACTTTTTGGCGTTGGAAGCAGATCTATTTGTCTCTGAGACGTGGTCAAGAAGGAATTGATTGAGATCCCCATACTGCATATATTCCAAGATTATGCAGATAGACTCGTCTCGGGTACAAACACCAAGAACTTCAATGATGTTCGGGTCTTTCAACATCGACATAATCTTTATCTCTCTAAGAAATTCAGCCCTGAAATGATATGTTGAAAAGTTTATACAATGTAGATATAGCGTTGAGAATGACATTCTGAAAAGGTTAATCATATTTATTTAATTTCCACTTCTATACTAAAGGAAAATATTTGAAACTCTAGAGTATTTCTGAAAAAAGAATGTTTGTGTGACGCTGTCTGTAATGTCTGTTGAGTCATGAAGTTTACGGTACAGTACATACTCTTGTACCATAATTAGTATATCCCTGAACCTTAAATAGAGGCGCATAGACTGCAGTTTTCTTCGACATTGATATCCTTTTCACTTTTTCACTCCCCCCCCCCTTCCTTTTTCATGTTTGATAAACTTTATTTGAGCTCGTAGGCATTTATATGCAAAATATATTAACTGATGTGGTGTTCGCACAATCGTGCTTTATTTCAATTACATGTGCTCAAATTTCCCAACTATTTTCTCACTCTAAAACTTATAACAATTAACGTGAATGAAGAGAAAATAATGTGGAAACGGATATAATATATCACTTGTGAATACTCTTTTATTTCATAGCGCCGTAAATGAGCAATCACTAACAGAGCTTAAAAGTTGTAGAGCGCGGTCTCGAATCCTCCTACGTACGTGCTCTGGATGTTTTCCGTTTTGAGCCTTCTCTTTCAAAGAAATTTTTAAGATATTTTTTTTTACCACAGACTCTTTCTCCCTCAGACGCTTGAGAATCCTTCAAATATATCATACCTTGCTCTATCATCAGCATCGGCACGCAAGACCTTGACGGCAACCAAAGCCGGAGAAGATGCTAGTCTGTTGGTTGGGTAATGCTGTATATACTCCTGTATACCAAATGCTTCACATAGATGTACCTGAAAAGAAAAGTAAATGTTTATTTATCGACAAAAATATAAATCATGTTGGAAGAGGTTATACATGAATTTGTAGAGGGAGACATGATTTACATAATCATCCGCCTGTAAGATGAAAAAAACAAAAATGTCCCTGTAAAAGTTATTAAGGATTGAGATAAAGGGTTGCATCTCCTTCTAGAAATCTCTTTGGAGCTTCATCTCTAGTGATATACTTGTATCAGTCACCATAGCTTGGATGTGTAACTTAAATGCATATAGACTTTGATTCATGATCCAGTTTCTGAAGATGTCTGACTCTTTTAGAGGTCTTTAGTTAAATAACCACTCGAGAAAGGTAAAACATAACATATTTTGCTGCCATCATTATTTTCATTCTTTAACACTTTGTCGTTTCGTGGTGGAAATGACAACGTAAACTTTTACATTTAGCCCATACATACTATCATTAATTGGTCCCCAATTGACTTAAAGAAATCTCGGTTTTTGATTAAGGAAATGCAACAGAAATTTAACTAATACCTTGAATGTATCTCATCCATGAACTTAAGATAGTGACATTGACTTTTTACATGTCAATTCAACCTGTACTGACAACGTCCTACAAATATTTTCCTCCCCATATACTACGAGATATTTGTTTTTTCTTCGCCATGTCGATATTCCTTGTAAAGGAACTTTCACCGGCCAAAATGGTATCCTCCTATAATCTATACCAATATTTACCTCTCCAAACTGTCCTTCTCCAAGGACCTCTACACAGCGTAAGTTCCTCCTCGGGAATTCTATCACGGAATAATCCACACTAAGCAAAAGGTCGGTGTTAGGAACAGCATATATACTATTGCCGCTTACTCCCTGGAGACTGGGAATGTTTGGAACTTGGGAGTTTATGACATCGGAGGCGGCGTACAAGTTTGAGGACTTGTCCGATACATTGGACATCACTGGACACTGTCTCTTCAAAGAAGCTTTCTGACTTGGGATTCTCATCGGTGGCAAAACGACCACCAGATTCCGCTCTTTTGCTATCTCTGGTCCTTCGTAATCCATTGGCGCTACCACCCCTATGAAAATAGGCTGCCTAGTTTTATTGAATATTCAGCATCAGTGTGTGGTTATTTTATAAAAGAAATATTCTGCATAGGTCTTGGGCCTTTCATTTCCAAAGGATTAGAAATACAAATATTTCCGTATATTAATCTTTTTTGTAAAAGTTACAATTATTAAAAGGTGCGTTCCCTTGAAAACAAAAGTAAATTGGTTCATCGAATGATATATTAAAGTTAAAAATTGTGAAAAATAAATATGTGAGTATAATACAAGAAAAAGGGGGAAGGGGAGACTTTTTAGCATGTCTGAACCCGTCCCCTAAATAAGTCAGCATGTAAATGAGTAAATGCTCCAGAATGGTTTCTAATACGGCTTTCCTCACGCATGTGTATCAAAGACAAAATATTATGCATGGCACATACACATGTGAACAGCGCACAAATTATTATACAAATTTGCATTGGATATTGTACAGCGCGTGATAACGCGGTCTCAGTGTCGTCGTTCGATTGTTGTCCTGCCAATACCCCAAACTGCTAAAACTCGTATTGCATCTTTACAAGCTGTGATTTATGCACGAAAGTGGGCCTCGTTTTCGAAATCGCCATCTCACTGGATGTAGTCAATACTATTGTTAGTCTCCAACATTAGACAATTACTGTTCATCCGCCATATTGTATGGAATTCATTATAAATTTGATTTGTAGTACCCTGCCTTTCTTCACTACGTTCGTACGGTGGGTACCAAACTTCTGATACAGAGGTACATATCGGACGTATTTGGATCTGACCAGTTGTCCATATACAGACTACTGCAACACCGCAGCTTACCAAACATATGTAGGCCGAACTTGACGATGAGGGTGGATTTCAGTAGTTAGAAAATCACTATAAATACGGGAAAGCTACAAAGGGTCCTTGCGTCGGTTCGGTTAAATTTAGTTTTGCAAGAAAGGGGAGAGGGTGCATCTTCAAAAAATCTTTACCAGATAGTCTACAAAAACAAATCTCCATCTGTCACATTATATAAGAGTCTAAGAAAAGATAGATATCCAATTTCGTTATAAAATTGTACTTACCTCAAGTTTGCGAAAGGTAGAAAGAAATATTTGTCAATATCGAAAAAGTGTAGTTTAAGAAAATCAAGAGTTTCGTAGATAAATATGCCAATTGAAGATACATGTATCCTGCAGAATATGCAAGCAAATGTAAACACTGAGAATAATATATATATATATATATATATATATATATATATATATATAGAGAGAGAGAGAGAGAGAGAGAGAGAGAGAGAGAGAGAGAGAGAGAGAGAGAGAGAGGATGACTATGTACCTTAAGGTAAATAAAATACATACCAATATTGTTGAATTGCTTCATATCCGTTTTACCATCACCAGTTGCTATGGAGATCTTCTCATTCGGATTTCCATTAGTATTGTTGAGTTTTACAGTCAACTGAGCTTCACCAACAATCGTTAATGTCTGCCTGTTGTTGTTATTGCGCCGCTTGATTCTAACGATAACAATGATGACTATGATAATAAGTATAACAAAAAGAGCTGAGAGAGCTCCGATAATAATGCTGAAGTAGTCTTCGTCTGGAGCCTTGGTGGAGGCTGCTTTCTTTTTTCCTATTATGCCTTCAGCCGAACTAGAATCTCCATTTGTTCCTAAAATAAGAACAATAATATCAATAAGAAGGGTAAAACCATAGGATTCGTGCATGGAATAAGTAATTTTATAACATGTAGCTGTGAGAGAATAATGTACCCATTGGACCAAAGATATGTTTGACGTGAGATTTTCCACTAATATTATTTGTTCAAATTTGTTAAAACAAAGGTTTTTACTCGTAAACACGAATTCCCAGTCATCATTTAGAAAGTAGTCGTCAATATACAGACTGCGACTGAGATTGAGGCAATATGAGTTCTTCGCGTAAGGATGCTCCACGACACCTGGCCCAGGCTGGTCTGGACAGGATTCGAGCCCATTCATCACTAGTTATAAGTCTAACATGACACCTAGGCTACCATGAAGTCAGGAAATATTAGCGCAGTATAATACTCATTTAATATGCATCAAAATACAAAGTTTCATCAGTTTAGATCGAAACAAAGTTTATTGCGTCTACAAGTAATAGAGTTCAGGATACAGATGGAGCAACAAACACATGGCCGAAAATGGAAAAAGTAAATTAAGCATGAAAATTATGTCGCAATGACCTAGTTTTGGTAAGGTTGATTCTCTCTCTCTCTCTCTCTCTCTCTCTCTCCTCTCTCTCTCTCTCTCTCTCTCTGAGATACACCCACAAACCAAATCTCCATGAGTTTAAGTGAAATATGGTGGAATTTGTTAAGGGTGTAACGAACGGACAGTTAAAATGAAAAGTCAATCAAGCGTGCAAAAATAAGGTCACAATGATCTAGTTTTGATATGGTTGAGTTACGCGGATTCTGATGCGTCCCGCTACTTATTTTTTCTGAGAGTAGGTGAAATATGGTCCAAGATATTAAGTGTGTAACGAACAGAGAGCTGAAAATACTTATATCACTCAGGCATGAAAATTGTGTCACAATGACTGAGATTTGGAATGGTTGACTTACTTCCTTTAGCTGCATCTAAATAGCAAATATCTTGAATGTGGGTGAAATAAGATTTAATCGCATGTATAACGAACGGATAGCTACATCTATAACAATAACTTAAGCCTGACAATTAGGTCACAGCGAACTAGGTTTGTATCGTTCGGTTGCTCTTCTTGAGAAGCATCCACATCAGTCCAAGATATTGAGGGTGTAACGAACAGTTATATCAAAACATAAGGCAATAAAGCATAACAAATAGGTCACAGTGACCAAGTTTTTAAATGGTTGAGTTAGTCTCTTCAAGTTGCATCCAGATACCGATTTCATAAGTTAAGTGAAGTAAGGTCCAAGATATTGAAGGGTAACGAACAGATAGCTCAAAAATAAAAATAAAAATATAAAAAAATCAGCTAAACGGGGTTTTAAAGTTATATCCAACTAAAGGTCTACACTAGTGGGAATTAAGGAATCTTTGCTGTTGTTGTTTTTTTTTTTTTTTTTTTTGTTTTGTTTTACAGAAGATTTCTTTGTCATAAGAGTCTTCATTCAAACGCTACCCACATTTCAGCATGATTTGAAATAATGAACTATTTAAGTCTTCCTTTATAAGTTTAAACTGGATTCATCTTTGTTACGTTTAATGAAAGTAAAAAGAGTTTTTTTTTTCCGCCTTTTGTACACAGTTATTCAAATTGAAATAACAAGTTAAATACATAAACAGATATCCACCAGTAACAGTTTAGCCCATTTATTGCACTTACCATAATAATACAACATTTTCTTAATTATTAGACAGTTTTGTGACATCAAAATAATTTGTGTGTGCGAGCCTTTTTGTCTTTGACACACCTACCATAATGTTGTAGAACGTCAATTTCTTCCACATCTCCTAAAGCTTGATGCGATGTACTTTCTGATGTCAGGGTTGGCGCATGCGTGGTGGTGGGGGGCTCCTCTGGATAGAAGGTGCTGTTGGCAACAACTGGAAAAAAAACTTTTCTGTGTTTAAATGTTCTCGTCTGGGACAATAGATTAAATGCATCGTTTTACACTGCGTGTGCAGGCAATCATCTTTAGTTGCAAGTTTTTTTTATATAAAAAAATCGATATGAAGGTCTTTTCAACTTCCAAACTGATATTGTCAGATCCTATCCAACAAAAATATTTTTCAGCCACCTGTACTTACTTATCTTATTAGCCATTGAAACTGACTCTGTCAGCAAGAAAAGTTTTTTTCTGATAGTAGTTTCTAATGTAAACTAATGCCATCACGATTTATTTACTAGTGATTTGGCTCGTTTCAAAATGCCCTGTATCATACTGGGCATGCGTGTCATGGGAACCAAAATCTAGTCTATAACTTTTTTTGCTGCATCACGACGAAACTCTAATCACATATGTAAAAAGGAAATTTATTAAAACATCTACAAAAGGGATCAACAGTATTTAGTCACACGATGGAAATTAGTACTAAAAGTTCAACAATTGCGGTCGATTTCCTTAGATGTCATGATCAGCGCAAAAAAGGTCTGCTTCAGAGGCGTCAATTCATTGTCTTTCTTTACAGCTTTAGGAAATGTTACACTCATATATCCGCAATGCTTACAATTGACAACATAAAGGCAATATAAAAGTATTTATACCTAAAATAAAGAAAAGGGGGTTGTGGGACATCTTACCTGAGTCGAATTGTATCTCACTGATCATCAGCCATTTAGCATCAAAAAACAGCTTGAGCTTGATGAACTGTCCAATGCTGTTCTCCAAAGGAATTGTGACATTACGAGCGAATTCCATCACATTATCGGGTTGAAAATCATACTGAATTGGATCCTTTAAAAAGTACTTGCCACCGATACTAAAATAAAGTAATGCCGCTCGAAATACCTTTACCTCCTTTGAAAAGTAATTATTGCAATGAATAGTAACATAACTAAAATTCCTAACGGTGTCAAATTTGAATTTTATCTCTAGTGGCCCGCCATTTAGAATAGAGTCATTTCTCCATCCAACCCATTCATAACCCTTTATTCCGAGTCCTTGCTGGTCTAACCGGAAGTTGGTATCTCCATATGTTCCGTCTGTCAGTTGACCCAACCCCTGTGTGATGTAGTTTTCCATAATTATCCCGTCATACGAGAAATCAGACAAATCCAGTTCCGTTCCTCTTTTGTCGCCTTGGCGGACATCATATGAAACAACGCCATCTGCATAAAGTTAGACAACTGAGTTACACTATTTATCATATGACTACTGTGTTGTTTACATTAATATACCCATATAATATTATTCATTTATCACATAGTTGGTACACTTTACATATAGTGTGTGCAGTTTAATATTTTTGATATGTGAACATGTTAACATAGCACTTTATGTGAATCTGATTGGTCCAAATAAGCCCATACAATTTTTGCGAAGTATCCTCTTTACTGATTGGCTGCGACCGTGGGAAGTTTCTTCACCCCCGCCTTCTGGAACATTTTAAAACTATTACTATCAACCATTTGGGAGCCATTTTTCGAATCGATTGCCCATTGAGAAAAAAAGGTTAAGTCTGTCGGAATATGCCCAATTTACCCCACAGGGGCTCGTTACAAATAGAATTAAGGATATCGGTCAATGGATAGAGTGATGGGGTGGGGTATAAATCTGTAACAGGTATCCCACCCTATAACAAGCGTGGTTTAAATGTTAACCTATAGGAGTAAACAAACTCACCTCTGTTTAGGAAGAATGGACAAACGCAGGTCTCCCAGCTGACAGAAAGTTTGCCAATCACAGTATTGTTCCAAATCAAAAATGCAAATATCCGGTCACAAATACATTAAATCTGGAAATACTTTACTCAGAAACATCTTTAGTCTAGATTTAATACAATTTCTGCATCCAGTAATCATCCCTTCACATGAATATCCAACACCTGGAATGCTACTTTTTCTGCCGTATACATTACTGCATCCATAGTAGTGGACACACTTTAGGTGAAAACATTTTAAACATTCTCATCGACATCGAATGTATATGGCGCGTGTAACCTAACCCGAGTGAACTTTGTGACATCACACAGAAATTTCTTTCGGAGATCCAGTGTTAAAAAATGATGTTGTCTGTGTCAAATATTCTATTGATTTGGAAGGACAGTTGCTCTTTGAATTATCATTTGTAAATGTTACTGGTTATAGAACTGCGTATTATTAATTCAACTAGCGTCTGGGTCTATTTTTTTACGCGCAACAATTAAAAAGTGCAGAGTCTGAGCCAGAGGAAACGAAATTATTTCTTCTTTCTTTTAATCTCTAAACTATTTCTATTAAAATAAAAACTGTGTGATAAACAGAATCTCAAATGGGTAATGATTTAACATTACAATTATTAAACTCGTTGAATAATTTCCAGCTTTTGCTCTCAAGGCTCGCAAAAGCTAAAAATTATTCAACTCGTTTCATAAATTCAATATTAAATCATTACCCATTTGAGATCCTATATTTATGTAACACTTGCAATAACACTTCTTGCCGTTACAAATAACGTCACAACGTCATGCAAGGGAAAGACTTAACGACCGAGGCATTCGAGTGTATTTCAAAGTCATTTTACTACACTATTCTGCGGTTACCTAAAATAAAATCAGTAATTTTTGTCAAGTGATAAACAGAATTTTGCTAATTTCAAATGAAATTTATAAAACTCGTCGAATAATTTAAATCTTTCGCTCGCCAAGGCATGCAAAAGACAGGAACTATTTGACTAGTTTCATAAATTTCATTTGAAATGAGAATTCATGTAAAATCATTTATTTACGTGAGAAATAATGTATGGAATTTTTCTACGTCGCTTTATATCTAATTACATTTATTTCCACATGGCAAGAAAGCAAAGAATATTTGTTTTCATTGAATTCTATTGAATTCGTTAACTGTATGGGCCCTATTTCAGAGATTGCGATGGCACGCACCTTGAATTAGAATGGTACTAAAATGTAGAATCTGGCATGAACTTAAAAGTCTAAAGCATCGTCTGTAGCTGAAGGATTCAAGCTTGATTTGTTAAGATCAATTACAAACTGCAAACTCTATGTTAGGAACTCACAAACTCAAATCTGATTAAAATCACATTTGCTAACTTGCCCCTTATATGGTCTTGTCTCCAGCGGGAGAAGACCGTATAAGGAGCACGTTAGATGATCGAACTTTAATCAGACTGTCGAAACCTCCATCATGAATGTAGGTTAAAAAGACATTTTGTTTGCTGAAATTGAATCTTGCAAAACTTACTATCATACAGGAAACGGGACGATAACCATGTTTTAAGTTTAAGATCAATACCATAATTCTCCGTAATGCTATTTTGAGGACTCTCTCGTTCATGAGGCATTACCTTTCTGGTAACATTGGCTAAACTAATGCTTGCAGGAAGAGTTCTTAAAAAATAGCTCTAGATTTCTTCCGCATACTTATTTTCTATATATTTACAAAAGGAGGGTAACCTAAGTATTATCTAGTGCTTCAGTTTTGCACTGAATAAATTCAGATCTGCGTTTTTGCTTGTGCCATATCTGTTTCGTATGTTTTTCCTATGAACTTCACTTAGCGTCTAAACCACTTTGTGCAAAAGTGAAATCGAACATTATCCTTCCAGTCCTTGCCATCGTCTCTGTATCCCTGTGCCAATTCGTTTTATCTCTTTTGAAGAAACGAAATTCAAAAAGTTTTTTATATAGTTCTTATGATGACATAAATGATTTGAAATTAAATCAAAAGCCCTGAGAAACGGAACTTTTTGAACCAGCTTTAGGAAAAGGTAATACTTTGTCAGTCAAGCTGAAGAGTTCAAGGGGTTTTATTCCTTTCAGTTGGCACAATACGCTCGCACTTGCTTTGTTTTGTGACGGATATGTCGGCGAATTTTATAGAAATATGCTCAGTTACTGTATCTATGAGCTTGTTATTGGATGAGTGTTTATATCTAAACCAACAAACGAAGCGTTACAAATACATAGCTCTCTCAATTGAGCAGCATCATGGAGACAAGATTAGAATATATCTAATAAGATGCTCTTGTATAAAAATAAAGTTCTGGAATATATATATATATATATATATATATATATATATATATATATATATATATATATATATATAATCTCACACACAAGGAATATCTTTTTATTTCCTTGCATGTCAAATGCACAAGCAGTTAATTCCTCTTTCATGACTGGTTAAGTGCCTCTCTTTATATAAAACATAGTAATGCCGTAAACCTTTCGTCGGTTGTCTTTCATGACTGGTTAAGTGCCTCTCTTTATATAAAACATAGTAATGCCGTAAACCTTTCGTCGGTTGTCCTGCGAGAAGACATAAAACTATTTTCAAAGCTCATCGCAGTATAATTTTTCGAGTCAATGGTACATTAGATTTTTTATTGCTTACAGGTAGACATTATATCAAATTCAGTCATGTGATGTAATGTGATGGCTCATATTTTTCATCAGAAGATCCATCTGAAATAATCGCCAGCGCCATATAATATTGACGCAAAATACAATAAATGATAGCAATATATAAAGTAACTATCCTAGAGGAAAAACTCGGCACGTTTTCCTGATGATGATAACATATGTAACCGCTATACAAAGGCTGCTAAAACATAATCCACCGCAATTATTGTTTACGGTTTGTGAAAGACAATAAGATTACCTCACCTAACCATGGACAGCCGTAAACCTCAACCCTCATGCAGACTGTCCGAGGATATTTGCTGTACGGAATAAAACGGATGCGTTTTCCGATGATAGATGGCGACACTGGTCGTAACTCCACACTATATGTGTCTGAATTGCCGTCGAAGATCTGTAAGGAAAGATGACCGTGTGTCATGTATCTACACGTCTTCTGAAGTATGTATGTATAAATGTATGCATGATTGTATATATTTATATATGTATGTACTGGAGAATCATTTATCGACTTACAAATGCTCTAGATTGAATATTAAAGAAAGTTAGTTGGATTCGTTAGCAAAAAATGTCCAAAAGGGCTTTTTATTATCCCTACGCCTACCAGCTCTGAGGGCATGTCTGTATGTTAAGAGTAACAAAATAGTTAAAAACACTTGGCTCCATTACTTTTTTTTCATGACTTGCAAAGGTCAATCTAATATATTTCTTGACTGTAATTTAAACTAAGTAAAATTCTTTGTAAAAATTATGCTAACATGTGTTTGTGCAAAACGTAAAATGGCCCGTGTTTATTGAAGCACTTCCGTTGTCAAATCTTCTGTTTCGGAGGTGAGTAGTTTTGCATACTGTCAAGCTCTTCAATTTCCGAGGTAAGCGAATCTTGCATGTAGTCCGAAATCCCATGATGCCTAAATAGAAGTGATCGGTTTTGAAAAACACCGGAACTAATGAAGTTTGAAATCGGTTGTGAAAATAGTTCCATTGCAGGAAATAGGTTCGCTTCATCTTGATGACGTCATGAGCCTCTACAAATATGAAGCTCAGTAACATTACAAATGAGAGCAAGGTAGAAAAAGAAGATTTCTTACATCCAACAAAATATGTTCATCATATCTCTAGTAGCCATTGTTACATGTCCATTTCAATCATAACGTGATAAACTACACTTGAGATCTTCCCAGCTTGGACAAAATTTATACACATAGAGAGATGGATTGATTGGAGTTAAGAGCACATCAGCACCTGAAAGTTTCTATCGTCCAGAGGCCATTAGAGTAAAGTGTCTTGGCCAGAGACACACGTTGGGTACATACGCAGCACACCGGACACCTGCAAATATGTGCGTGTGATGTAGCATAGGTAAATGACAATGACGTAAAAATATCGAGAACAATTCTGGTACAGCGTAAAGAGCATACTGTAAAATCCGGGCGCTCTTAGGGTACTCTCCCACTGATATCAAGGCCGACTTGGATAAAGTTTACGGATGCAATTCTCTGTCATATCCTACAATTCTGAGGTGGTTTTATCGGTTTAAAGATGGTCGTGAATCCATGGAAGATGACCCACGTTCAGCGTGCGATTGGTGAGCGGGAAGTGGCTGCTCTGAAGGGGCAATTAATGAAGATGCTCGATACACAGTGGAAGATATTTCTATTATCACGGACATTAATTCGTCATCTGTTTTTCATATATTGAAGAACCATTTGAAGGTCTAAAAGGTTTGTGCAAGATGGGTGCCGTATTTGTTGACGACTGAGGAAAAACAGACTCGGGTTGAAACTGCCAAACAGTTACTCGCCAAATATGAAAAGAGTGACCAGATACGTTTGAATGAGATTGTCACAGGTTAGAAAACACGGATTTACTTTTTTGAACCCGACTCAAGAGAAAATTAAAAAATTTGGATCGGAGAAAACGAGCAGAGACCAAAAATCTATCGAAATAGTCGTGCTGTCAAGAACGTTTTATACGCATTAGTCTTCGATGCAAAAGCCCCTGCCATTCAGGTACCTGTGCCTGACTATGCTTGTGTCACCGGACATTTTTATGTCTCTAAAGTTCAGCCAAAAGTTGTGGAACACTTCCAAAATCAACCGTTCGCGAACCGGTACCCGCGATATCCATCTGCTTCATGACAAAGCACTAGCGCACAAATCCGCAGTTGTAACAGACTTCCTGAAGGAGCACAGCATCCAAACTTTGCCACATCATCTATACAGCCCTGATTTGTGGCTGAATCCCGTTATGGGGGGCTGATGATTTGAAAGCCGCCATGCGGTTAGAACTACAGTTGTCCAGTGTGTGAACAACATACCAAAACGTTATTACAAAATAGCATTTAATAATTGGATAATCAGACTGCAAAAGTGTGCAGAGTTGCATGAGGAGTACTTTGACGGAATGCATTGACGAACTGTTCACTAAATACCCCTCGTACAAAGATGGATAGACAGATGTGACCAAATATGAAGGCTACAGATGTATTGCTAGCCCATTTGAGGAAGTACACTTGAATTGCATATCTACGTCTCTTCCTATTTCATTTTATATAACATTTCTTATCTAAAAATAGGTGTATATTCCAAGTCATGCATCACACTTTTGAATAAGTCTATTAAACCCTATGAAACTATCTTAATAATATAATTCATCAGTCAGATGTATGTATGTATGTATGTATGTATGTATGTATGTATATATATATATATATATATATATATATATATGTGTGTGTGTGTGTGTGTGTGTGTGTGTGTGTGTGTGTGTTATTCAAACATTAATGTATTTCTGACCATTTTGACTGATTTTAACATATGAATAATGTCGTAACGTTTACCATCGAAGCTATATTTCAGAAAAAATATAAAATAAAACGCTCCAGGCCATTTATTAAAATAATTTTTTAGAATAATACTGCACTTTGAGAAAAAAATTATACAGCATGCAATATTGTTTTTGCCAACCTGGAGGACCATGTACATAAATGAAATACACTGTATTGTTTCTTCGATGTACTGTATCCTTATCATCGCGTACGTTGCTTATGATGCTTTCTTCCATCATTTAGTAATACCAAAACCAATGGAATCGTTCCCTATAATTTTATTGATGTGCGATTCCATGTCCATATGTTTTGAACTGAATATTCATATATACTACACCATGAAAGGGAGAGAACGATCAGAAAAGAAGACATTTGTCTATAGATTTTTTTAAACAAGTAGACATACAAAAAATTTGGAGAGACTGCAACCTCCAATATATGTACCACCCACTGCAGAGAAATGAGATTTTTAAATGAATATTAATTGGGGAGCATCAGCTTGAATGGACATGCGGACTTCCAGACTTCGACCTAAAAGTCTGAGACAGAAAATTTAATAAAAGTCACAGCAGTGTGCTGAAGCTGTCAAAAGGCACAATGATGAATACTTTTTGAAACCTTAGGACAACACTAACGGCACAAACCTCTCCTCCGGTCTTGTTTCTGAAGCGGATCCATTCGCCATCATCTTCCCTCTGATATTCTAGCAGGAAGTGCGTGGTGTACTCTTTGCCCTGAAAAAGATACACAAAAAACAACAACATTTCAGTTATGATTGAGAATCACTCATGTATTGCATTTCGTGGAAAGGGACTCTTGCTGCAAAAACGTGACAAAACTAACGTTCTTTATTATCAACATTTCGATGTTAAATAACATTTGCATAATATATAACATGTGTATGCATTAACTTTATAGTTCCATTGTACGGATTGCCTTGCACATGCGTTTAAATGTATTTTATGTCCTTTGTCCAATGTCCTGTGACTTGCCATATGTTTGTTAGTAAGATGGATTTTTTAGTTGAGTACCTAATACAAATCAGATTCGATTAAACTTAGAGCGATACTACAAGCCGGCTGAGGTCTACAATTACTTTATTGAACCTTGCATTAAAACAATAAGAACGTGCACAATGAAAGATCCTAATCTCTCTAAAGAAGTCTAACATACACTAGTCTGTATACGGACAACTGGACCGACCCAAGATGTCCGGTATGTACCTATGCATGAGTAGTCTGGTACTCTGCTTTCTTCACTACGTTAAGAAAGTAGTAAAAAAGGCAGTAAACCATACTACAAATTTTTAATGAATTTCATACTTAACGCGGATGGGCCGAACTAATCTCGTTGAGTCTGAGAGAACAGGATATGGATAGTCCAAGCATGCGCCAACGGTCAGAACTCAAAAACTGACGGATACCTTTTAATTTGTAATGGCCAGAATATAGTATGACAATATAATGACTATTCAGGTTTCTTAAAATGTAGCATTAGATTTATGTTCACAATAAATACAATATTATGAATTTATGTTGGTTTGGGTTTCGTGAAAGCAGCATGTCACATCAAATATCATTATTATATGAAGAAATTCATCGGAATGATAGAAGGTTATTGTCATTATCATGTAATAAAATTATATTGCCGATAGATTATTCCCATAACAAAACAATACATATAGTATCATAACTACTAAATTTAGATGAGAAATGATATGGTCATGGGAAAAAGAACAAATAGTGCTCGCTACAAATTATTGTGTACAAGAAGATTTCCAATAGTTCACATGAAGTTAGTTAATTTTAATCATACCTTCAATACATAGAAACTTAAGCGCACATTCTGAATATGAATTTATAGATATATCTCGTATGATTTACTCTTCATTTTCAAAAGTGATTCAATCTTCTTCACCTAACAGTTTTCGACATTAGACAGTGTGATAAGTTGGCCATTCGACAGTGTGAGAAGTTGGTCATTAGACAGTGTGATAAGTTGGCCATTAGACGGTGTGATAAGTTTTTAAGTGGACAGCTAGAAAACTACTAAGTTACCATATGTTCTACCAGTTTTCGCGACTTTGTCTCGATCACAATAATATAATAATCACCAATAATTAAATGTAGACGGCAATGTAAAGATATTAAGCCAGTAATGTAACGAAATTAAATCAAGAATGTACTATCTTCTTAACCTATTATACAATTATAGTTCAACCAATAATAACTTTGCTTTGTTTTTCATTATCTGTCAATAATTACATTATCGAGTACAAAAACAATAGTTCAACCACATGGATGATCCCATTTTATATTACTAACATTCTTAAGTAACCCGGTTGGTTCTGTTTCGGTGTCAATTGTTGTTTTCAAGTGTATTTTTTATACGCGTTGATTCCGTGCGATCTGAATGGTAGGTGAAATCTTTGTAAATATAGAGACTAGACAAAAACCAGCAGCACATGCACTTTCAAATAATTCGCCTGAGCAGTAGACTTGTACAAAATCTGCATCTATTATCGATATCGAAAGAAAACTGTGTTGGGGATGTGTTCTTCAAAACACAATATACAACAATAACAAACAGTGTTTTTGTTCAATTCCAATGTTTGATGGAACATTAAGGATAGCATATCAACCCTCAGACTTCGCCTGTGGATAAGGTTATAAGGTGTTCCTTTTGTTGAAGCAAATGTTTGCGAGCTACAACTCTAAGGATCCTTCTTTTTCCATGGGTCATGTAGTTATTACTTCATCCAACAGTAAAAGTTTGCTTAAATCACAAAATGTCATTTGCAAAGGGTTTCAAAGGCAGTGCCACTCCCACCCCACTGCATATAAATCTCACATCCGTGCAAAATCACCATACCTTACTGTTGCTATAAAGCACGATATCTACACTAGAGAGGTACACGAATATACTTCTTTCGTTGGAAAATAACATTTTGTGTTTAAATTTAGTACACTGAGTTTGTTTTAATTTTTTTCAAATTACTAAAGATGGCGTAGTGACGACAAACAAAGGTAAGGTCATATAAACGCCACCTAAAAGACTGACCATGCCGTTTCCGAACCTCCCCTGGACCGCGACCTGCGTAATGACGGTCAACTTCCTCAAATCAATTTGAAGATACTCATATGAATCTTTCTCATACGAGTCTTTACTTATCACAGCCTTCGGACACCATGCCCCACCATACAGCTCCGTTTGGATCCTGAAATAATAATAATAATAATAATAATAATAATAATAATAATAATAATAATAATAATAATAATAATAAATAATAATAATAATAATAACAGGAGGAGTAGGAGAGTACAAGATAATCGCATGATGGTAAAGGTTCCATATACACAGTCTATACCATAAGAAGACTTTGATCGGAGTTAGGACAAGATCTTACAAGCATGAAGTAAGGCGTAGACCGTAATCTGGAACAAGGAAAATATATTTGCCAACGGACGAATAAAAGTCTGTTTCAAAGAAAGAATATTAAATTGGCTCAAATATGGTTTTATGCATGACTTTCATTGATGGTTTAATTATCGGTTCGTGCGCAGCTTCACATTAAAAAAGCTTACATATTTGTTTTTTTATCGGATTATATAATAACAATCCGCACAAGTTTTTTTTTTACTTGATTTATTTATTCATTCCTGCAGGATCTTACCAACTATGTCTTTTATAAACTATTAGCAATATACCTCAGCTACTGTGATAGGTATTGTATAAATCAAGTAGCATCGAATATTTCAATCTAATCAAGTAACCGTATCCAAACGGATTTTTGGAAACAAAAGATGAACGTAAACATTGTGTTCAAAATCTCTACTTGAAACTAAAACCTTGATTGCAGAGCAAAGCATACAACTTGAAAATATTAAGCATTGGATCCAACTCACGATGCACTATTGGATTAGATCAGATGCCAAAACAACCAGCAGCTCTCTGCTACTTCAGACTCTAGGAATACTTTTCAAAAAGAATTATCTTCCTTCCTTTTTCTTTATATGATTGTCCTATTGTATGTCTTATTTTCTTCCTCGAAATCAGTCCTTCGGTGTATCTGCCCATCCGTCTGTTTTTCTAATTGCTTCTGTGTTTTCCCCTCTCTCATAGAGCTATTCCTCAACGTCATACTCAGCGTTGTAATTTATAAAGCAAATATTAAGTAAATATTTTGACACAATTGAATAAAAGCAGAAAAAAGTAGGACCTTAACTCAAAGAATGTTAGTCTTAAAATAATTAATGATATTTCTCAGTGTTATTTTCACAAGAACTTATTTTACAGTATAATTTGCACGACCCACCCCAAAACACATGCAAAATGTCTGCACCAAGTACATAGTCTAACCCTGGATACCACTAGCCCACCCTTCTCAATAAAATATGGAATGATCGGTAAAGAAATAGTGTAAAGAGATAGATGATGAATGATATTTCTCAGTGTTATTTTAATATGAACTTATTTTACTGTATAATTAGCACGACCCACCCCAAAACACATGCAAATGCCTGCACCAAGTACATAGTCTAACTCTGGATACCACTAGCCCATCCTTCCTGATAAAATATTGAATGATCCGTAAAGAGATAGTGTTGTATTTAATTTAACTGTTATTTTACCTGTATTCTAGCGTGTCGTTTCTAGCTTTATATAAAAATGAAAGTGAAAAACCGCTTTGAGTCTTCTTATAACAGAAACGTTCATCTCGTCAAGCATAATATATCAACTCACCCCATTACCATAAAACAATGAAGCCCGTCAATAAAATTAACCTATAGCAGATGTGTCGTGGTCGTGGACTAATGGCACTAAAACCATCTTCGCATAAAATTTTTCAAATTCTGATCAATCCGTTGGTAATCCAATTCATAACCTGAAGCTGATTCTGCAAGATAAGCTTCTGTGTTTGGAAGAGATCTCGTTAGCGGCGGCAAGTGCTGTTTAATAACAAAGATATCGATCTGCTTCGGAAGAAATGCTAATATAATCAATCTTTGTATTTATGAAGCAGGCAGAGTGCGCACATGACACAATTCTATATTGCTGACTACATTCTGCAACGGCTGACTGCATTGTTGTCGAGAATAATGCCATGTGAAAACTTAATTACATCTAAGAGTTCTGTGCAAATGGATAATACAATTTCGACCACACATTATCCACAGCTGTAATATGCATTTTAAAACAAGAAAATTAACCGCACTGTCTGCGAAAAATATTTCCTAGCCTTACGAAATGTTCTCCCCAATATAACTGCTTTAAGGGACAAACTCTAACCCACAGCCTAACCCTAACCCCTAACCCTAACCGGAGGGGGGGGGGGGGAGGGCTGTGATTTTCGCTATAGCCGGGATATGTTCTTTCTTTTACATCAAGATAATACAAAAATTTCAACTAATATAATGGTTCTCTTTTTCTACAAATTAAAGGAAGAATATTTTTCAAGCTATCTGAGGGCCGGAAACTTTTTTCAACACAAACCCAGGCTCCCCTCCACTCCTCCCCCCCCCCCAACCCCCCGCTGGAAATTATATAGTTGAGCCCTAAGTAATCACGAAACAAACGTAATTCTCATGTAGTCAGTAATACGATTTGGATAATTTAAACAAAAAGTACCTAGGATGGTTGTTAAAGAATTCGTACCTATCTGAAATATATAGGTTACGTAACGCTATGGAGTTAGATTCAGGATGAGTTTTTCTTAATTATTATATCAAAAAAACTCCTGGAAAACCCTTATTTTCAATCGAAGACGAAATACCATACATTTGCTGAGGACCAGTTACCGTGGAAAATTTTAATACATTTCCTATCACTTTATAGAGACAATTAAATCAATATGTAGAGCAACAGAATAACAAACTGATATAAAATTTTGTAGGTATGTATGAGAGTTTGAATGTGCTTATCTCCATACCAGTATTACACAGTTTCATACCTCGACTAAAACAGTATTTGAATTGAATTGAACGTCCATTATGAATCACTTTAATAAAGATGAAAGGCTCGGATCTTTCTTGTCATCATTCATGCGCATTGCTTGTATTGTGGACCATCATACTATTTCATGTGATATGCAAGCGGGTAGCCAGGCATCGCAACCTGTGTACCTTGATTTATTGATACAGCTCTGCACTGACCTTGTTCTCATTTCAACCTGGTCTTTTCACAAGATTATACAGGAATCTTTACTGGTATGAGTGAAATCCTTTCGTTCGCATCACGCGATCAACATATACGAAAGAACTGGAAATAAAGGCATGCGGTTGTTTCATTTTATTGGAAGTTTATGGTCAAAGGGCCGCTAAACTGAAACAAAATCAGCAAATTTAGTTTTAGCTGAAGCTAATCAGAAGTAATTTAATTTGCGTGTCATTTGTTCAGAGATAACTAGGCAGAGAATTATGTTGGCTGCTTCCGATTATCCCTTAATTCTAATAAGAAGGTTTATATGAAGGGTCGACATAATGATGATATGATGCGTGTTCGGTTCCAAGAATGTCCTTTAGATGTCTTTACCTCAGTCTTATAAACATGTAACTATTATGAGCTTTCTCGAGACAAGAAGCATCTTTGACTCAGTTAGAAGCTGTAGGTAACCATGTATTGGCGCCAATATTACTGGCCATTATCATTTGCTGAGGGATTTTGGAAGTGCAATAAATGAAACCACCACCATTTCAGAGGATAATACGAGGGAGAAAAAAAAAACATCTTAACGTCCTCTTCGTGATATACAAGTGACAGAGGTAAGTAAGCCCAAACTTCAAGGTGGTCAATTAGGCATAGTGTGTTCCTCAATAATTGTTAAAAGAGAGTGACTATCTTTGGTTCAGAATTGAGGGTGGAAGGATCCCACAATGAATATTTGCTTAGGATACATACACATTACGGAGTACCATAAATAGTGTTTTGCAGATTCGGCACAGAGCTAAATATTCAGCGCCACCTGATCAAATTAATTGCTTCATACAATCAGGTGTTTGATAAATCAATTGCATTGCAACCAACAGGACACAGCCATCATTCATAAACTAATTTAATCATACCTTCGAACCTACGAAATCACGATACCTTGATTCGGATCCAACGGGATTATAAAACTACGGAACGACTCGAGCATAAAAGAAACTAACCTTGCGTTTTGTGGTCCAACTGTCTTCTCATCGTGAAAGGAACTTGCAATGATGGCCGAATCTGGAATCTCATAGGACTGCATTCCCAAAGCATTTTTACACTCTTCTACAAAATAAGATACAAATGGTGCAAGAAATGCATACAAGTCTTTCAATGCATCGTTGTAGTAGAGTATTATCTTTCATCAAATGGTTTTACATACTTAAGTAATAATTCAAATTAATATAGAAAAATGTTTGCGATAGTCCTATTCTAAGCGTTAAGCGAAATAAGCACAAAAAATAAATATTGTATTGATTACTATCATACGATATCCAAAACTGTTGACGCGCAGTTAAAAGACCTACAGGAGTGTACTGGGTAAGCAACTCGGCCCTGGACTTATCTGCCGGGACAGGCCCGGGGTTTTGCTCACACCAGTAAAATACCGGTAAAAACGGATTTTTTTGACGGCCCACCGGCCCACCGATGCGGCGGTCTGTTGGGACAGGCCCGGGGTTTTGCTCACACCAGTAAAACACCGGTAAAAACGGATTTTTTTGCGGCGGCCCACCGGGATTTGTCCCGGTATGCCCAATGGCCAGTACACCACTGAAGACCTATCAAATATTTGCTTTCATTAACCTAAGAGGAACAGGTTGTACTTTTTTTTAACAAAAATTGATACAGTAGTGTGGGTTTTTACGTATAAAATCGTAATAAAGTGCAAAATTACAACACAAGACATAACTGAAATAGTCTACAGTAAAATGGATCAACGGCATTATATTTGCTTAAAACTGTCGTCGCTGTTATCGCCATTATAATTAAACTTACCTATTTTATAAACTATTTTTAGAATATAGGTCATTAAGCATATCACCAGGCTTCTGTTGCTTAACAGTATTGAGGGATTTCTAAAATAAATTATCAGTCTATTGTAAGTGTCCAGAAATAATTATTTTGAAAATTTTATTTCAATGTTACCGGTTGATCACCTTCACCTAACGATTAAGAATAAACAATTCTTTTCAAAATCTAGTAAAACGTAAACAAATGAACAAACGATTTTATTAAATTAATGGGGTGGGGGGGGGGGGAATAGTTATAGCTATTAGACTTGCGGCATATAGCAGTATTCTTCAGTGAGCAACTACAGGAAAACTCTCTCTATCTCTCTCTCTCTCTCTCTCTCTCTCTCAGCGGTCAAATATGTCGCATTTGGTAAGATTTACAGACCCACAAACGTGTATAATTTATGGAATAAAATTCGTTCTGGTTAAAAAATCAAGCAACAATTTCGAGCAGCACAAGGTAATTTTGTTCCTGAGATGTTGCACGGAATAAGTAGCACCGTTTGTTCTCTCATGATATTATCTAAATAGAAAAATAATTGTTACAATAAGTGTAACTAGATTTTTATTATAATCAAGTTTTAATATTTGCTGCATTACAAACATTTAGGATATTGACGTCTTTTTATCGTTAGAAAAGATGTGAAGGAAAACATGTAACCAACAAAACTGGTGATGAATAGATTGCCTTCCATCAATAATTGGTTGCCTCAGAATATATGAACACGGCATTTACCTTCCCAACGAGTTTTTGTTGTTTCTTTGTAAGTATTAAAAAACTTGGAATAATGAATGAATAAATATGACTTTTCAGATTATGTTTGCAAAGTCAAATTGATGGAACTAGATAGCAAGAGTGAAATCTACATAAACACAAGAATCACCGTCCCTCCACTAGGTAGCAAGAGTGACATCTACATAAACACCGTCCCTCCACTTTGTAAAACGTAAGCTGATAACTACAGGGTCGATTCCACCAATCGGAGAGGTAATGATAATCTATCAAATTTCAATACTGCACACAGCATATGTGTAAATCTCAATACTGAACACAGCATATATGTAAATCTCAATATTGCACACAGGATATATATAAATTTCAATACTGCACACAGGATATATGTAAATCTCAATATTGTGCACAGTATATATGTAAATCTCAATACAGCACACAGTATATATGTAAATCTCAATACTGCACACAGTATATATGTAAATCTCAATACTGCACATATTATATATGTAAATCTCAATACTGCACATATTATATATGTAAATCTCAATACAGCACACAGTAT
Source organism: Margaritifera margaritifera (assembly GCA_029931535.1). Classification (NCBI taxonomy): domain Eukaryota; kingdom Metazoa; phylum Mollusca; class Bivalvia; order Unionida; family Margaritiferidae; genus Margaritifera; species Margaritifera margaritifera. The sequence continues at coordinate 863,311 of JAQPZY010000993.1, read as the reverse complement.
ATATGTAAATCTCAATACAGCACACAGTATATATGTAAATCTCAATACTGCACATATTATATGTGTAAATCTGAATACAGCACACATTATATATGTAAATCTCAATACTGCACATATTATATATGTAAATCTCAATACTGCACAGAGTATATATATATATATATATCTATCTATCTATATATAAATCTCAATACTGCACAGAGTATATATATATATATATATATATATATATATATATATATATATATATATGTGTGTCAATACTACACAAGGTATATATATGAAAGTCTCAATACTGCACACAGTATATATGTAAATCTCAATACTGCACAGGATATATGTAAATCTCAATACTGCACACAGTATCCATATATATATATATATATATATATATATATATACATATATATCAATACTGCACACAGTATATATGTAAATCTCAATACTGCACACAGTATATATGTAAATCTCAATACTGCACACAGTATCCATATATATATATCAATACTGCACACAGTATATATGTAAATCTCAATACTGCACACAGTATATATGTAAATCTCAATACTGCACACAGTATATATGTAAATCTCAATACTGCACACAGTATATATGTAAATCTCAATACTGCACACAGTATCCATATATATATATATATATATATATATATATATCAATACTGCACACAGTATATATGTAAATCTCAATACTGTACACAGTATATATGTAAATCACAATACTGTACACAGTATATATGTAAATCTCAATACTGTACACAGTATATATGTAAATCCCAAGTCTCTCATCTTTGTATCCCTCGTCTGCTAAATCGTCAATGCCATAGTAAAAGCGACAGGGACACTGCTCTTGGCACTGTTAGGGAGATTATCAAGGTAAACAGTACAACTATGCAACGAAATAAGATGTAAACTAACATTCTAAGGCCAACGACATTTGGTTCCACAATGTCGATTTACAAGTAGTCAGCTAAAAGAAGTCTGAAATGATTTCTGCATGCAGGCTAATTAAGCTATCGCCGAATGTCAGTCAGTCAGACACGTGCTGTTACCCATGGCATTAGGCGTTACATTATCGCAGGCACTATAATAAGTCTGATTGACATTCTGGTTTAATATCCGTCACCTGGGTGACTTGCACTATAAAACATATACAAATTCAAATGGGCATAAATACAAAAATTTTCAAATATTTTTTATTAAAAATTCAGCATATACTTGTAATTCATACTAGTACATATTCGTGTAATTGTCAAATGAAATAAAATTGATTTTGTATCACTTGGTGTGCTAATGAGTTGGCGTGGTCATACATGCTGTGGCGATAGCTTCATTTAAATTCCTTTATGTGACGTTGTTAAGATATATAAAACCAATACCCTATGCAACTGAATCTTATACGATGAAATTTTCGTTATTGTGCGAAAACCAGTACCGTCATTATATTTACAGAATATATTTCCGGGATTTACAATTCCACTGAATTAATTTATTGCCGCTGAAAGACATACCGTTATCTCTAGGGGAAAATGTCTAGCGAATATTGTATGATGTTTCTGATTCTGAACAATAGTGACGAATACATCGTTCTCCAGTTTCTTTTTTGCAAGATCACTCTAAAAATAATAAACTCAGTAAGCGTCATTGTTTATTTAAACCTTTAAACATGTCATTTGGTGAATGCAATCATACATTCATAATGGCAATTGGAAACCGCCTTCCAGCTAGTTACATTTGTCGCTGCGATAATTGAAATGTATTACATTTTGGAAACCATCAATCAATCCACTTTGTCCTTTTTTTTGTTAGAGAGCCATCGCTACAAGTGTCATTAATGAACAGGGGATTACAGTTTTCACGTTCAGTATCCATGCTTACAGAAAATAAGCCCTATTTAAAGTTGGCATCTGTTGTTTTATTAGTTGTAGAGCATCGGTAAATCGTAGATGCCGTCAGAAAATCGTTATTTCGTTGAGCTTCATCAATCATAACTCTGAAATGTGATGAATTGACATTTCAAGCATTCAGATATCAATCAAATATGAATTTGAATCTGTTTAGTTATAAAGACCATAGGGGAGTGGGATATGAGATGGGAATACGCAAAGACCTGACTTGTTGCTTATTAAATTACTTCTTTCAACATATGTACGTTTCCAGCAAAATGCCGCACATGATCTGTGTACATTTATTCCGATCAATTTTAGAAATATTGTGAATTAATTTATTTTCGTGAGTATCAATTTCGTGGTGTTGGAAAAATCACATTTTCGTGGGTACTTAAATTCGTGAAATGAGGAATTTTCACAAAAGGATTATTGTTCGTCGAGTCATTTAATTAGTGTTTTGTAGATCCACGGTATTCACGAAAATTGGTACCCGCGAAAAATCGTGATTTTTGCAGTAATCTACTTGTTTGTCAACACTTCTGAACTTTCTTCTTGCAATAGGTAATACACTTCAAACGTACACAAAATTCTCTCTTTTTTTGTGTTTTTCTTTATTTTTTTTCGATCGACCTTTGTAAAAATTTAATCGATGTAAGCATTACATTGGTAAGTGTTTTGTACAAGTTTGATCGCATTTACATCCTACATAGACCCTTTAGTGTTGTTTCCAGAACAATTCAAGCAATTGTGCACAGTTATTAGACTGAGTGTAAAAAGCAATCGGTGTCTCGAGAATGTTTTTAGAACGGGCAAACAAACCTAATCTACTAGTATTTACTTTTGTATTAAAAAGGGAATCCACGACGGGAAAATGGCTTTACAAATCATTTTGTAGGTTCTCAAGCAGCATCGTTGTTCAGATTTTTCTGTAAAATTTCTATGTGCTTTCGGTGTCTAAAATCATCACTCTATAACAAGGCAAACTTAATCGTGTATAAATGGTATACCTCTTGAGATCAGCAAAAAAGGAGGAATTTATTCCAGCCATATTGATCTTTCAATATTTGTTCTGCATTCGTGTAAATTTATAAATCATTATATCAAGAAATCAACAGATTTACCAGATCGCGTACTACTAAAAGGCTAGCCTTGGTCAGAAAAGAAATTGTGAGTTCATAATCTTCTTGCATTTAAATCCCCAGGTTTTATTACCGATGTTATCGTGCAGAAAAAGAAAAGAAAAGCACATGTAACAAACCTTTAATTTAAAAAGTTTTACAAATAAAAATAAAAGAATAAACTCCATAAAATTACGGCTTTACACCTTGTGAATTTTCTTAAAAACGACAAAAACACAAATTGACAATGATTCATTTATTTACAAGAACTTAATACGGTTGAAATAATATAATTTATGGAATAAAATCGTGAATGTATGCGCACAATTTAACTGGGTTGAGATATTACGTGAATGTATGCGCACAATTTAACTGGGTTGAGATATTACGTTAATGAATGCGCACAAATTAACTGGGTTAAGATATTACGTGAATGTATGCGCACAATTTAACTGGGTTTAGATATTACGTGAATGTATGCGCACAAATTAACTGGGTTGAGATATTACGTGAATGTATGCGCACAAACTAACTGGGTTGAGATATTACGTGAATATATGCGCACAAATTAATTGGGTTGAGATATTACGTGAATGTATGCGCACAAATTAACTGGGTTGGGATATTACGTGAATGTATGCGCACAAATTAACTGGGTTGAGATATTACATGAATGCATGCGCACAAATTAACTGGGTTGAGATATTACGTGAATGTATGCGCACAAATTAACTGGGTTGAGATATTACGTGAATGTTTGCGCACAAATTAACTGGGTTGGGATATTACGCATCAAATATTTTACACAAGGCTATAGACTTGAGCTGTGCTGCAAAATTAATCTGAACTTGATCTATCAAAGCTGAACTCGTCCCACAAATCTCACGCACCGCACCCACATGCATGCAGATACATGATTGTATGTACATATTAGAAGCGCGTAGAAAATTATAATTCCATTTTAGAATAACATCCTATGAAAATCAAGCTTACAAAATTAGATCATATATGCCATAAATTATTTGATTGTACTGTTATAAAATGTATCTGCATTAATATTGTGGATAAAGTTCTTCTAGGATTAGCAAAGAGGTTGTTTTTTTTTTTCTATTACCGTAATTTATTACATTTATTACATTTTCGGTCATGATGTTACTACCCTAAATGTAGTTATTTGCCGCAAATGTTATATATTTCAAAATAAGAAGAAAAAACAAATATAAAACAATTTTAGAAAGCTACTGTGGTTTTGATAGTACCGTATGTACTCGCGTATAACCCTAAACTTATATATATAGAAGCAAAGCTGACTCTCCCATTAAATACTCAGTACCGAGCAGAAAGATGATGTGATGGAAATAAATGATGCTTTTCCATTTTATACCTGACTGTTTCACCTCTAGAAACCAATCATACATTTTTCATAATGATAGGACTCATACGAATGATGACTTGCAACAAATGTACCCCAATGACTTCCACAAAAGTTGTGTTGCTTCCTGTAGAATCTTTCAATTACGTTTCATGTCGTTTTGCTTCCATGGTTTACCCTTCACCAACGTTTGAATAGATTTTACCCAGCCGTTGAGGTCACCCTGTTTTGTCACTATTTTTATTATTTTTTATTTGCTAGCGTATTTCTTTTTCAGATAATCGGAAGAATGTGGCAATATAAATCTCATACGACCCGTACTATAGAAAATGTTGCAATATAAACCTCATAAGACTCGTACTACAGATGATGTGGCAATATAAATCTCATAGGACTCGTACTATAGATAATGTGGCAATATAAACCTCATAAGACTCGTACTACAGATGATGTGGCAATATAAACCTCATAAGACTCGTACTACAGATGATGTGGCAATATAAACCTCATAAGACTCGTACTACAGATGATGTGGCAATATAAATCTCATAGGACTCGTACTATAGATAATGTGGCAATATAAACATCATACGACTCGTACTATAGATAATGTGGCAATATAAACATCATACGACTCGTACTATAGATAATGTGGCAATATAAATCTTATACGACTCGTACTATAGATAATGTGGCAATATAAACATCATACGACTCGTACTATAGATAATGTGGCAATATAAATCTCACACGACTCGTACTATAGATAATGTGGCAATATAAATCTCATACGACTCGTACTATAGATAATGTGGCAATATAAATCTCATACGACTCGTACTATAGATAATGTGGCAATATAAATCTCATACGACTCGTACTATAGATAATGTGACAATATAAACCTCATACGACACGTACTATAGATAATGTTGCAATATAAACATCATAAGACTCGTACTACAGATAATGTGGCAATATAAACATCATACGACTCGTACTATAGATAATGTGGCAATATAAACATCATACGACTCGTACTATAGATAATGTGGCAAAATAACCCTCATACGACTCGTACTATATATAATGTGGCAATATAAATCTCATACGACTCGTACTATAGATAATGTGGCAATAAAAACCACATACGACTCGTTGTATAGAGACTATCGTTCATTAATTGAACAATGCTTAGCGATGAAACTCCTGCTCAATATTAAAATGGATCAAGAAATAAAAGCTTTTTTATACAACAATACGTGTCCGCTTGCCATATTAATCCGTAAAACACTTGTCCATTAATTGTTGGACTTGATCGTAACACTTCATCATTCGGATATAATAAAGACTCAAAAAGAGTATAATGTCATAAAATAAATGCATATTCAAATAAACGAAACGTGTACAAAAGCATAAGAGTAGAGGTATTCCGTACTGAAACTCCTGTTGTGGAATTGCCTGAACTATATAGCTAAACAGTCGGGTATCCATGCATGCAGGTTAATTAAAGTCCTGCACATGGCAATGCTAAAATGAAAATCAATACCCCTTGTAGTGAATCTGTTCCACCGACCATTTCTTCATTGAATTAAAACCAGTGCAAGTATTACAGTCATACGATGTTATATAATTCCATTATAATTGAATCTCTGGGGCAATAAGTCAGATAGTATTGCCGTGGAGATTCGTAAATATTACATTATGCTTGCTTGTGTGAACAATAGTGTCGAATGGATGGTGTATAGGCCAATTCTTTCACGTTTCCTTGACATGATGGCTTAATGAACAAATGAATCAATAAATATCGTTGTTGACATTCACTTCAATCAGGTCCCAAGTTATGGATATACCACTCGGTAAATGCTAGGATAACATTATTCAAAAAGGAAATCGGAGACTTCCATTTCGTCAGTATTATCTGTCATCGTATAAAATGAAATCCGTTAGTGTATGCATTATACATATAAAACAAAATAGCCTTCTTTGTTTTCTTGTTAAATCGATGCTATAGACACATATAATCAGCAATCCAAAAGAACTGTATGCCTCCTCGACTGCAATGTTGACTACCGTCTGTACTCGCGTATAAGTCAGGTCCAAATGCAGACAACATAGACCCTGATCTGTCGTCGCATACATGGCTCTCTTCATATCTATGCAACAATAGCATGGTTGAACTTTCTTCCTGAAATGATCCACAAGGCACAACGCGTACAAGATTTTATTTACGGGCAAATTTCATTACGATTCGGTCTCAAACACATGGGCTCAAAATGTAGACATCTCAAATACTGATTCTTTTGGGGTTTTTTTAATTTTTTTTGGTTGTTATTTTTTAAGATCATGTCATGCGACCATGCCCAGCTTGACCCGACTTTCATAAAACGTCTCAACACAGGATAAAATCTCAGTTCAAGTTGTGCATGCTTATTATTTGTGAACTACAATTGGATGATTGCATTAAATCGTTGTTTTGAAACACGCTGCTTATTTCCAGGCTTATCATTGATATTCTGACCTTTAATTTGATTTTATATAAATGTCACAAAAGAACAAAGTTTTTAGTCGAATAAGTACTTGAGTTGAAAAGTATTATGAAAGCGAGATCTGGGGAAATCGAAAAACAAAGATCGCTTCGTGGTTAAAAAGTGAATATGATGTGGAAACATTTAATGAACCACGAAGAATTCAATATTCAAATTTACGCTCTAGGATTGCAACGTGTCAGCTTAATGACTGAAATATATCAGCTTCGTTTCGCCGTCATTCATCAAAATCTGTAAAACGGCGTAACCATTGATATCATTATATAATTTAAGAGTTATCAAAAACTACTTTGATTGTTTAGTAGTAGTACAAATACTCAATGACATTTTAGAACTTCCTATTAGTACATAGACGGATATATTCAGATATTGCATTACAGAAAGTCAACATTGGTCAAAAACCTAAAGTGATTACTCATCTTGTCACATGGAAGTTCCAACGATTGGTTACAAATATAGCCCAGCGTAATCGAAAGCTGTCAGCTAGTCCATAAATTGTCTTCACATTATTAAAGGTCCTCTCCATTACATTCATTATGACCACGGTAGTATTGTAACCTTTATTGTTGGGATTAAGGTTATCGATGTTTCTTTTCTATGCACTAATTTCTAAATTTAAAAAAGACCCTCAATAAAGCTGAGACCACGATTTTATTACAATATGCTTAGGGGGTATACTTCACAACGTCTGGATACTTCCCGCACAAGCAGTGGCGTACTAAGGGTAAATGGCGCCCGCGGCGACGATGATGGCCCAAAGGGCCAGGTTATGAGGCCCGAATTTGTATCAGCTGTTTTGGCGCCCCAAGACCTCTGGCGACCGGGGCAACCGCCCCGTCCGCCTCCCCCCCCCTCCGTTAGTACGCTACTGCGCACAAAGTATTGAGGACGATATGGTATATGGCATTCATTGCTAGATTTGATAATTTTCTTATTTGCTCTCTGAAATCAATGTCTTGGACGCCTCGCGTATCTAACTATATGGTGTGGATTTTAACTACAAATTGTTTATCACTGAACGGCATGCCTACATAAGGTAAAAAAAAAACAAAAACAACAAAAACATTGCAAATATCCCTTACATGGCCTTAAAGTTCAGAAAGTATTTCTCTCTGTCGTGAAATAGATTTCCTGGTTCATCTCAGTTATAATGCAGCTGCAATAACACCGAAGTATTTCTTTACTGAAGTAAGTGAACGGGAAGTAGACAAATTATAAACGCATTACAATGAAACAACATTTAAATTCAAAAGTTGTGATAATATGGAAGGAATTATATGAATGAGTTCTCCAGAATTACTCAGAAAATTAAAACAAATATAGGAGATCACCATTATCAACAACAGCGACAACAAAAACATACAAACAAGCAACAACAACAAGAACAAAATTGACACTAAATATGTTTGCTTGGATTCAATAATATCTATATATGAAGAAATTTCTGAGGTAACTACGATTCTTATTCCCAATCTCATTTTATGTTCTGAGGACAGAAACTGGTACTACCAACACTGAATAAACACGAATGTTAATTTCAATAATGACCCTTGAGTATTCCAGATCACAAAGCCACTTATGTCATTCAACAGCTTGGCCACCGTAAAGCCAACTTAATGGTGTTATTCAGTAGATGGCAAGTGAGAAAAAGGGCAAGGGAGGTCGATAACCAAATGGACGCCATTTTGAGACCGCAGCCTGTGAGAGAGTTTATTATGACATGATATACCTGTACATACATCTTGGGTAATTCATGAAAACAAACGTCACAACAACGGTATTCCAAGATGGATGCTTTTCCTCTTATTACAAGGAGAATGGTTTACATTTGTTAGTTTTGGAAAAGATGAATTATGTTGAGCTAGTTTGTAGAATCTACGTATAATTATTCTGAATTGAGAAATAGGGTTGCAGTTGCATCTGTGCTGACAGAAATTACATATTATTTTTAACGGAAGTTAAAATCATTTACATCTAAGTTTTAGGGATCTTGCTAAATATTTGATTGTTTTTCTTGAAAGCAAACCTTGAGGCAGCTAAAACTTATTACTCAATCCCATTCCCAGACATTGACTCATGGGTCATAAAGCAAAATCTGTTACATATAGGATGCGTCTTTCTTTCACTACTGAATATGTGGGGTTTTTTTTGCAGAACATATTTGAAAATATAATTTGTATTTCTTAAATTCTTGAAAACATTTGATCCTTGACCCGTCTCAGTGACTCCAGGGGCAGCCAGTGGCGTCTGGGCGCCAGGCGAAGGGGGGGGGGGGTGGCCGTCGGGAGCTTTTTATTGTTTGCAGCTGTACTTTTCATAGTACTTCACCTCACCTTAGTGTAACGGGGGTAATTCTTGACAAAACTTATATTTTAGGGAGGGGGGGGGGAGGAGGGAGGTTGGCGACTGACATAAAACTGTTCTCTGTGGCAAAGTAGCGGCGTCAGTAAAGTACATCGCCCCCGGGCGCCTCGAACCCTCGCGCCGCCACTGAGGGCAGGAACCAAGGGTAACATCCATCTCGCAGATGGTTACCACAGGGTGCAACATAACTAAAACATTTAGCGATTTTCCACCCAGCGGTTGGTGAGGAGGGATGGTGGTGGGAATCTGGTAACGAGTAGACTGATGGACAGACGGACAGTATCACAATATCCCTGACATTTTTATAAAAACAAATAACAAACCGTGGAGATAATTACTTATACATTCTTGTGTACAAACTCGATTTAATTACGTTTGAAAATTTATTTACGCTTACACCAAATTTACACCAAATTTTAGCCCTTATCTACATTCACTGCTCTATCCCACTTTGGTTCAGTTTATGCACCTACAATATTCTGGCTCCAAGAGGACGAATGCAATGTGCAAACGATACGAACAGCGTGTTCATAAATGATTCTTATCAAGATAATCTGACACTCTTTATAAAGCACAGATACTGCCCAACAGTGTAAATCAGTATATATGTCAGACAATGACTGCAGTTTTTGCCCGATGTATCAGTAACAGACCACATATAAAATGGCAGAGTGCACTTGGCGGAAGATCTGAAGAAACTGGTGTATTCTGGCGAATGGTATACAATGCTCTTACGAAAAAAGTCATGCCGGGGCGAATACGACAAAAAACATATAACTAGATTGGTACACGAAAAACTTAATTTAAAGCATCAATTCGCCGGCAGAAAGTGTTGTTTTGATCACAAAGGGGCATATTATTCAATAAACGGGATGAATATAGCTCGCTGTGTCCTACATCTCAGTTTTCGTCTTTTTTTATAGTAGCTATAAACAATACAGACAAATTACTACTAAACTGCTGCGTGAGTTTTGTTTAATTATTTTTTAAACAAAATAGCATGGTTATAACTAAAACAGATTTACATGTACTGATGGACTGGATTTCGAATGAATGTACTTAAAACACTGATGAATTCTCGAGACATTATTTGTATGCTAGTCAACCCTAGCTATCGACTTGTTCAGTACATGACATCGATGATCAACCTGTATTTGGCTAAAAAATATGGCACGGAAACCAAACAAAGGAAAATTAACTGTTTGTTGTAATTTACAGTTAAAAATTGTAAGAACTGACTGAAAACCGTAAAACTTCCGGATTCCATGTTTCTCTAAGTAAATCGTTAGAAACAAATGGATGCATTTAAACATGTTTTCTCAGTGATATTTTCTACATATCCAATACTATATTCTAATATAACAACAAAACCTCTCCATCTCCAGTGGTCTTTACCCATACCCTAAACAAATTGATTCCATACCTTCTACCGGCGAATTACAAGTCACTAGTACAAAGCCTTGTTATTAATTATATTACAGGGATACCGAGGAAATTAGACCGTATGTTCCTAATGAAAAAGAGTTATCAATTTTTCTCCAGGTTTTCTTTTGTTAAATAATTAAAGAATGAAACTAGTCTTAAGTTAAATAATATTCTCTGTATTAATTTGGATAATTCCACACCCTTTTTTTTTTGGGGGGGGGCAGATAAAAATTGTATATAATTGTATGAAGTCGAATGAAAAAATAAAAGTATAAAATAATATATTGTAACAAATCCGCACAGCGTATTGCCAGTTAAATCATTTCTATACTTTGAGCAGGTTTATCACACCAAACAGCACTAGAATTTATAGGAAAGTTGAATTAATATTATATATTATTTATGATTTATAATAATATTATTTTTTTTTATTTATCTTATTAATATATAAGGAGAGTCAGAAAAAAAGTGAAATACATTATTAACCTATCAAGTTCGTCCGGAAAAAAATAAATTAAAAAAATGACAAGACATACAACTGTCATCCCCGCTCTAATATGCTTAAGACGTGCTTCTTTTGTTGCATGAAAAATAACAACCCAGCTTAAAGGCCGAATTTGCAAACCGATCGGTTGGCTAGAAACAGTAGATAGAACATAGTACACATAAGCTGTGATTGACCACGTAGTGGGAGATTAGTTACCTAGACAAGGTGTGAAAACTCTTATACCTATTGGTTGATCGCATATTGCATTGCTATTTACTTATTAGCTTCAGTAGTCGGGAACTTGACACAGACCAGGTGGCAAGTCTCACCTATCAATCACTGCACCATGTAGGTAATCATATACTGATTAGGAACATCTCTTCTCTGTGGCAGTTCGTTTTTGACTAACCCTTGATGAAGTCTGCACCACATACCCACCCAATTTTAGTACTCTCTTGGAATTTCAGATTACTCGACGGTAACACCATCAGTCTATACCGTAGGAAAAAAAAAAAAAAAAAAAAAAAAGTAAATGTTGACTTTTTGAGAACAAGTCCATTTAGTGCAAGTTTTTACTTATACGAAATAAAGATTTATATTCATTGGTATTATGTTTCAAATTCATCGATATTACGTGAGACAGTTTAATATGAACCCCTAAAATTGGTGTTGTTTGTCAGTTCCGTTTTCATTTACCGAACGAATATTATAACCACTGATTGATCTATATATTTTGAGGAAAGAATGGGAGGCGTTTGTCCTAGTCTGACGTCACTTTGCCAACCGACGATGTCAGAGCGAATGGCCTGTTGAAAAGTTCATATTGGGCGGCGTTCGCCGGGCTATATTTCGTAAGCCAAGAATCCATTGCAGCATATGACTCGCAGAGGTCACTAGTTTGACTTTTTATCTTCATGCCAACTTATGCATACGCGTAACCTCACTCAATTAGTCCCTGTTCGCCGATACATTTCCAAGATCACTGTGGTCTCCAATTTAAAATTACAATTTTGACGTCAAATAAAACAGTGGTGAGGGAAAAAGGTGTCAAAGAGAAAATATTTGAGATATATGAGTGAGGTGACACGTAATACTTACCTGTATATGAGTGAGGTGACACGTAATACTTACCTGTATATGAGTGAGGTGACACATAATACTTACCTGTATATGAGTGAGGTGACACGTAATACTTACCTGTATATGAGTGAGGTGACACGTAATACTTACCTGTATATGAGTGAGGTGACACGTAATACTTACCTGACATAAAGATAATTAATTATGCTAACTACCTCAGCAAATCACATATTTGCATGGACCCTTGGACTTTCAATAGGCAATTGACTCTGACGTCATCTGTCAGCAAAAGTGACGTAAAATACTCAGACTTGCAGAGGCGTGGGAGTACAGTTATTGCTTAAGTTGTTCAACGTTTCTGGACGATCTCTTTCAATACCATAGATTACAATTATCCTAGGGATCTACGTGGTATTAATCTCTTTAATAGAGAGGAAATAAGGAGCGATTACATGTTATTTTGTTTTCTAATTTCAATTTCTTACTTCAGTTAAGTTCATTCTGCAAGGTTAATTTTCAAACGTGTACATAAATATAACCGTCTTTAAAATGGCTTATTTGGATAAAATCAGAATCAGAAATACTTTTTTATTTATAGTCAAACCTGCCGTTGTGCATATAATAAAGATTTACATTGTACAATCCAGGCAAACGGCAACACATAGTATACAAAATGGCAGCACGTTTGGCCAAAATAGTGTAAATATACGAATGGTATATTATGCTCTTACGAAAAAGTAGTGCCAGGGCACATACGACCAAAAACAGAGAACTAGATTGGTACACGAAAAAGTAGATATTAACAATCAATTCGCCGACAGAAAGTGTTGCTGTTTTTAAACGAGGGAACTAGACACTTATGGTACTGCAGACTTTACCTTTCCTTGGCTTTGGATTGTTATTTCTATCGGCCTTTTTATATGCTTCTTTATTTGCCTATTTCTACATCCTCGTCTTCAATTATCTTTTGCATTTAAATAACCCAGATAATCAAGCATTTCCCAAGTGTCCATCGAGAGCTGGACAGTTTACGTCTGTCACTAGGCTCTTAACATCATTATCGTGCCTAGATATTGGTATAAAAAATCCATATTTGAGAAACTGATTGTCATCTGTACACATACAATATTTGTATAGCTGCGAAAATAATGACTAAAGCCTGAAAGATGAGAATAATACGAAGATTGATATACGTTAATTCATGGGGGTGACAAATGTAGAAGTGAATGTAAAAGAAACATGGTTTCTTGACTGGAAGACTCTCTCTCTCTCTCTCTCTCTCTCTCTCTCTCTCTATATATATATATATATATATATATATATATATATATATATATATATATATAATATGTGTGTCCCTCTTGCTTTTTCGTCTTTCTGAATATCTTTGCTCTTCAGTACATAGTACTGACATCTGCTTTTGCAACTTTAAAAAAAATTTAAAAAAATTTCATAAAACGTTATTTTCTCCACAAAAAGATTTCTAATTGAGGGATAAACACAAAAAGAAAAATCTCCATCTTCAAGTGACTGGTGTAAAAATATATACTCGCTCATAATAAGAATTCATCTGCAAACCGCACGACCCAGATCTGCCGTCGTATAATACACTTTGTTAGGAATAATCAGTAGAACAAACAACATTGACCCTGATCTGTCAGCGCATTATGCAACGTCAGATCATGATCTATGTTGTTTGCAGTTGGACTCGACTTTATAAGAGAGTACATACGGTAACATTACAAATTATTTCCCCAGTATTCCAGACAGTAACCTAACATTAATACTCTGATCTGTGCTGAAGTGACGATAGGAATATGTATCACAGCTGAAGTTTCAGCTTATCACCCTTGTACAATCCCCTCTCACAGCAGCTGTCTTTATATGCCACTACAATAACTAGTGAAGATCAAAAAGCATCAATGTAATGGTTAATATTCATCTGTAAGACAAAAGGATCTGTACACGGAACCTTGCTTCCCCAAAAATCTGCGATATCACGTTAATGTTAACTTGCTTTGACAGCTGTCATACAAGCCCATTGAAATAATGTTAGTTTCAAAGGGCAACAGAGATGCTGGCATAAATCACGCCCATGACAATTGTATGAGTCTTTTTTTCAGGCTTGTTTGTGGTTGAAATTATTCAGAAGTAACCGATGACCTCAAGTTTATCTAGATGCAAACAAAAGAATGCTGACTCCAATTAATGTACGTTTCAATTTCCGCATGATCACTATTTTTTAAGACCAGGACTTACAATTTCTGCATCAATGCGATTTTTGTTTCTGGAATCATCTTAAGGTCCTCCTCCTCCTCTTGTTATTCTTCCCTTCCGTCCTTATTGGACATGATATTTATTATAGTCTGTTTGATGCACCTTGACTGCTCATAAAATTGAAAATTTGTGAAAAGTATTGGCGAAATATAAAACTTTGTGAACTTGCTTGAGTTGAAATTTAATTAACAACTCGGGTATATGCATTTGACATATTTTAAACTTTAGGTTTAAAAATGTTGTGCTGTAGTTTGTTGTCCCCACTGAAAGAACATAGAATGACAAGGACTAACCAGTCTAATAATAGCAACCATGTAACTTCTGTAAGTGAATTGGTGCAATGGCTACGGCCAGCACTACAACCCCATGCACCAAACTCCATAAGTTCCGGTGTTTTCAAAGGGGGCGCTCTACAGATAATACGTGCTTCTGAGACAGTGACAGGTGTAAGATGAAGTTGTTTGCATTTGCAACATACACAATGGAGAGAATGTTGGTATACCTCTATGCTACTTTCATGTACTGTGGCTGAAATTTCTTTACATATTGTACTTGTGGAAACTGGACATGATCTAAGCACACAACAGACAGAAATGGCCACTCCAAAGTACTCGAAAAATCAACCTGAATTAGTCAAAAGTGCACTATTTTCAGCAGTTATTAAAATAGGGAAACGAATTTTGCCAGAGCAGACAATACCAGCCTCTGAAAGTACTATGAATGAATTAAAAAATATATAAAAAGTAAAAAAGGTTATCGGCTCTTTCTTTTTTATTTACCTTTGAAGTCCAGGAAGTGAAAATGACCAAGCGGAGCTAGCATTTTTTTGAGAGGTGCACATCTTAAGTAAGACCAAACTGTATACTCTATAACCCAAATTTCACCCATCAATCATACACCAAAATAAAGGGAATTAAAAGTTCTTTTAACAATACCTAAGATATACAAGGTCTTTTTTAAAATAGCCAGGATAACCAGTGAGGAAACCTTGAGTAATTCTTTTTCTTTAAAAACCTAACCCTATGCAAAGTACGAAACTGGAGAGTGCCACCAAAACCGATCACTTCTATTTAGGCATTTTGGGATCGCGGATTGTATGCAATATTTACTTATCTCCGAAATTAAGGCGCCTGAAAACATGCAAAACTTCCCACCTCCTAAACTGAAGATTTGAAAACGGAAGTGCTCCAATAAGCATGGTCAATTTTACGTTTGAAAAAAAAACCACACACGTTAACACTTTCTTTTTTAAGAAGAGGTTTACTCAATTTAAATTACAATCAAGACATATATTAGACTGACCTTAGCAAGTCATGAAAATAAACACAGTAATGGAGCCAATTGTTTGGAACTATTTTGTTACTATTTTACATAGAGACCTGTACTCTGAGCTTGTCGGTGTATGGATACTATCCAAAATTGAATAGTAAATCGCCAGATAGCAGCGGCGCTTATTTAGCGGCGATGGTGCAGAGTGCCCCATGCACGCCATGGTAAGTTAACCTCAGGTGGCAGCCAATCACATCTTCGTCCATGTGCTGTTAAATCTACAGAGTAACACTTATGTAGTAGTTCTTAAAAGTGCTTGTTTTTGAACGATTAAAGGATAAGTACAAATTTTTAACAACATCTTAGCAAATTCTTGAAAACTTATGCATTATTATCCAAAAGAATAAATTAAAATTCAAGTCGTTTATAATTGTCTGGACATTCGGAATTTTGAGACAATTTCCTTTTATGGCCAGGCA
Source organism: Margaritifera margaritifera (assembly GCA_029931535.1). Lineage (NCBI taxonomy): Eukaryota > Metazoa > Mollusca > Bivalvia > Unionida > Margaritiferidae > Margaritifera > Margaritifera margaritifera. The sequence continues at coordinate 846,985 of JAQPZY010000993.1, read as the reverse complement.
AGGGACGTCAGACCGGCTATAATAAATTCAAAAACCAGATAAATACAGACGGTATTTGATCATAGTGAAATCGTAACTTGTATTATCTTTATAGCGTAATAAACAAATACATGATTACATCTATTAATAACATTACCAGTACTCTCTATTTACCTGCTGTACATCTATATCCCATTACTATGCAATTTGGAATCTTACTAAACAGAGACGTTAAAATGCTGTAATTGTGGTACTGAAAAAACACCATACGAAATGTAGCATATGAACACCAGATGTTAACGTCGTAGCGATTGCTAATTTAAGGAACAGCTTGATTGAGGAAAGTCAAAAGCGTGTTTTTACGTGCTAGATGAATTTGATGATTACACGTTTAAGTGTTTATGCCGTGGAACAATTAAATACGGATATTTCTACCAACAAGTAAAAACAAAAACATACACACAAAATACGAACAGCAAAATGCAGAATACACCTAAGACAGGTTAGAAAGAATGATATTATAAAATAAAGAGAAATACTATGCCGATGTTAACCAAAGTAAACCAAATGTGCCAGACATAGAGAGCAAGTGCGTTATAGTCTACCATCTGAGTGATTTAAGCGAATGATACCTAGATTAGTCATATTGTCATGTTCTATATCTCGATAAGGGATACTATAACATTCAAAATCAAAATAATTAGACCAGTCAGGCTTGAGTGTATTATATTATAAATGAAAACACTGCCAGATCAGCTAGACTATTTTAGAAAATTAAACAATTACTAAACCAGTTAGATTTTGAGATTCAACAATTTGGTTCTGCAAAAGTAAGAAAATGACATTTGTGTGCAATTAAATCAACTTACTGGATAGGTTGTACAAAGCAATATTATACTCTGTACAAATCTGGACACAACTGGAATTGTCTTAGATGGCATAGTAGCAACATCCTAGAACATTAATGCTGTAAAAGATTAAATTTTTTTACACCGGTAGAATGCAGCAGAAAATGCAATACATTACAGACTTTTTCAAGACATTAAGCACTGCATAACTTGTGAACACTATTTTGGAAACAAAATGGCATTGAAAAAGCACGAGGCTAGATGTATGCTACCTAAGGCACAACTTTAGCAGGAAACAATGCCTGCAAAGTTATATAATTAGTAAATTCTTACATTGACTAAAGCAATAACAGTTTAAACAGCTCTTTGATGGACATTTTAGACGGTGGCCCATCTGACTGATTTGTGCATTAACATACTGAATAAGACTGGTAAAATTGTATCTAACAATGGGTGGAAAATGCCATTTACTATGTTTCTGTGTCTCTCATATTTAAAAGGCGTAATACAAATGGTTGTTGCTAGGTTATAAATTTAGCTTGTCTGTTTGTCTATTTTACCTTTTTGCTATCTCAACTTAGTGGCACTTAGTGACTTTTGGTAATACTTTGTGACATCCTATGACAGTCAGTTAGTGATATTCAACAACAATTAATGACAATGAGTCAGTTACTTTTTTCAGTACCTAATTGTTCACTTATAATGTCTATATAGTTTCCGCATTGTCCACACTCAACACGGAACATGTGGAATTTAATTTACAGCATATAAAAAGCAAATACCATAACGAGAGGAAACACGCAAAGATCTAGAACAGCAAGAATTAAAAGAACATTCTAGAACAAAGCCTGGTTAACTCAAACTAAAGATCGACCACAGTTTGAAAGCGTACAAACTACTAGCAAAGAAATCTAACCCGCAGAGAGAGAGAGAGAGAGAGAGAGAGAGAGAGAGAGAGAGAGAGAGAGAGAGAGAGAGAGAGAGAGAGAGAGGGAGGGAGGAAGAACATTATTTGGGAGCTATAAAATACACTTTGAAAGCTTCCACGTTTAGATATATCTAAAACAAATATGAATATCTCAAAAATAGTATTCCATAAAGACAATGCGCTGAAATGAGGACGTTTATTAACAGGGTGGAGTTGCTAAAATATACCTAAAGTTACGTATACGAGTGCAATGTGCCTTCAACTTTGTTCAGGTATTTTGTAGTACCGATCATTGGTCAGACTAAATTACAGAATTTCCTGTGAAATACATACTTAATTAAGACCATCGAAATACAAGTGAAAACAATAATTTCAAGTAGATGATTTTTGTACACGCTGTGCTGGCACGATGACTGTCTGAAATTTCGCTGGTTTCGTTCTCATTTAACACTTTGTGTGTTTGTGTCAATGTAACTATTTTGTATTATGTACAAAATTTCATTGTACAATTGAAACATTTAACTCAGTTATTTCATAAATAAGCAATTTCCAAGCTAATCTACTCTTCTTCTATAAGCAGTATCATCGAAGTAATAGAGAGGAAGTCTGAATCAGTATTTGTATGGGTCCACCATCTTGTGTAATATCCGACCCGAAAACGTTGCTAGCTGTACCTAAGGGTGGGTAGTGCATCGCTGTCATTAGTAGATAGGTGTATTATAGATTCAGACATTTGTTTTACTATTTTCCTCAGAACATAGTTTGATTTGTGCTTTCAAAGTGACCCAGAGGGCTATGATAATGCATATATTGAGGTTCCTTGTCTGGTCATTTGTGATGAATATACAAAATGTTTTGCTTTGACGGCATCAAAATTACCTTTAAATTAAAAAGTACCTTTCTAAACAGATAAAATATCTTCCTATAATTATAAATAAATACACAAATGAGTTTATGGCACTCGTTTTGACTGCAAAGTGCGTATGCCATTATTTAGGTAAATACTATCTATTCAGATTTATATTTCCAGATATGAGTCGTGACTACCAAAGCTTCTCATATTTCACCTTAGGTGCAAACAAGTGACATACTTTCTCCAGATCCATTTATAAAGAGATTTTAAGTGCCATTTTAAACAACGTTGGACACCTTACTCCTAAAGCAACGACCTAGGTGGAGCTTTTTTAAAAAAAAATGTAACATTTTTTCATTTTTTAAAAGCTAAATTAAAAAAAAAAAAAATGAAATAAATTTGAATAAAATTAGCCTTTACAAATGAAGTCAGGATTTATTTGTTGAAATTTATTCTAGCTAGCACAACAATATCAAGCAGGATTCATTTTTTAAAAATAAATTTGACAAATGAATACTCGTGTTTAGACCTTCCATTTGCCACATATATGGTATCATATGACACTCCACTGAGACCGCTGTCTTGTAATATAAATTGTACTCCGGAACAATCCACACTAGATCAAACGCAATCAAACGTCATTTATATTTCAATAATTTTAGAGATACAGCAAACGCAAATTCATTAAATAGGCGACCCTTTTCTAATCTCTTCAAGGTATCACACCACTAATAGGGCCAATCAGCTGTTGCATGATATTGTATATTAATATGTTTTTCTCTCATTTTTACTGGTAATTTGCTGACTAATGGAGAATGATTCTTGTATTCATTTGAAAGCAGCATTAATGCCACTTATCTTTTATGTATGATGACAATGCAAGCAGGTGTGATTCGGTTGGTCCCGGAGAGGTAACTCGCACAAAAATCCCAGTTATTTCATTCCAATGCAAATCTTTCCAGAATATGTAACATAACCTATGATGAATTTTATATATATTGTGTCCAAATTAGCATTTTACATAAATAAGATATTCTATTAAAAATTTAAAAAAAAAAACAACAAAAAACAAAACAAAACAAAATACAAACGTATGAGGAAAGTAATTAGGGTAGTGATGCATACAACGTAGGTATCTGGTATTCCTTTCTTCCATTTCATTTGGTGACTTTGCAATACCGTAATTTATTAAGTGTGACATTTTACTACCTACATTACCTACATTTATTTGTAATAGTAAGATGTCAAATAGCACAATAGTAGAATATAGCTGTAGAGTAGGTAAATAACGAGAGTACTTGACTTAGAATTTCTCGATGTAATCATTTATTTATTACGTTAGAAATATCGCACTATTTCATATTTCACTATGGTCCAAAACTAATTAAAGATCTGCTTTACAAGTTAAAACAATTGCCAAAATGTTTTTATACTAAAGAAAGTCGTATACGCCTCAGAATTTAGTGCAAGAAACAAACAGAAACACTAACCTTCACACGATTTATTTAAAATAAATGCCTATTCAATCCATTTTTCCCCAATATCATTAATATGCGTCTTATCCCGATAATCTCCTCTGTGTTTAAGTGACGGATACATATCAAGGTTAAAGTTATGGCGGATTATATTTTTACTGCAATCAAACCGCCATCTTTACATTTCACTACACATACAAATGAAGGTCAGAAACAATGAATATGATATTAATCTATTAGCCATACGGATCTCGACACGGAGCCATGCAATCTGATCAAGATCGAGATATGCAACATAACAAAGATCTGACGGACACCGATATGAGGTCATATTCTGTTGACCTTTCGATTCACCAATCATATTACAGCTTTTCACATTAATGATTGGTGTTAAACGTCATTCGGAACATAACGTTTCTAACGAAGACTCTCCCTAACACGAAATGCAAGGCTTTATCGGATACGTTAAGTGGACGGAGAATTCCAAACGTCACCACAACATGCAACTTTATCTGTACTTGTCAGGTATACTTATCATAAGTACATTTCGATTTTAATCAGATTAAGGAGCCTGTTTTCCTTGAACTCAGTGAAATCGAGTCAAGCAAAACTGACTCTGACAACCATTGTACCAATCAATGGAATCAACGTTGTAATAAACAAAAGATCACAGGGAAACCGGAACAGAAATACATTTCTAAGGTTTTTCGGCTTGATTGTGGTTATCCGTGATTAACATTAATCAGATGAACCCAACGCCCCTGAGTTTATCAAGACGTAAACACTAGGAAGCTGTATATAATTTATTCCTGTTTCACTTGCTATATGATCTCGATTTAAATGAAGAAAAGAAAAGACAATTTCTGTATGTGCGCTATTTATTAGATGACCCATCTTAAGATATATGACTTTAGTCTTGAAAGTGTCAATAAAGAAACAACACCCACTGTAATACTAGAACAGCTACATTTATAAATTTCTCATTGCTACTGCTTTCATTTTGAGATCTAACACAATATATATATATATATATATATATATATATATATATATATATATATATATATATATATATACATTTCTTTTGAGCGAGAAAGATTAAAATGTAAAGGTGTATACTTCATAATAACTTGAAACAGAACTAATTTGTTCCATGGTCGAACCGATGTCCCCGAATTGATCTAGATGTATACAACATTAAACTGAAATCATATTAATTAAAATTTAAGTTCCGATATAATCTCGTTTTAAGAAGAATAAAAGTTATAATTCCCGTCAAGCTACGATTTATTAAATATCAGTATCAAAGTTATAATTCCTGTCCGGGTACGATTTACTCGATATCAGTATCAAGATTTTTAAGTGATTTATGACCCTGGTATTATAAGTGTGCAATGTATGGACATAATGCATTAAATAATACGAAAAATTTCATGCATTAAAAAAAGACACGCATACACACACACTCAGGTACACCTCTCTCTCTCTCTCTCTCTCTCTCTCTCTCTCTCTCAACACTAATCGTATTATGCTCTTAGATGTTCGTAATCCCGGCTGAGAGTTTAGTGTACGGTATATATGTATGTATACTATTTAACGGTACGTCAGTACAATATGGGCTATATTGTACTGATTAAGTTCAGTTCTAAAAATGTAAAGATAAACAATTGCAGAGAGAGAGAGAGAGAGAGAGAGAGAGAGAGAAAGAAAGAAAGAAAACGGATTTTTTCTTGTATATGTTTTCTTTAACGGATTCCGGTGTTATCATACATCAATTATTTCATCAAATCCTTGTTTCTGCCATACCTAAAATTATCCTGCTGAATATTAGCCCAAGACAAGTATTCCGTGCACGGAAATAAATCTGAACAAGACATCATGAGCTTCGCAGTAAATGAAGCTTAAGGTAATGATTGGAAAGTTCATTACTGCGCCACAATGAATAAAGCAGATGGGATCAAACAGTGTGTCTGATAGTGCCCTGCCATCGGGATACCAGGGAGTCGGAAGTCTGCCAGCATCCAACTGGGTCTAAGCGTTGCAGAAAACTGATTATTCACTTTCATTTAACATATCTCTCTTTGAAACGCTAGCGGAAAATCAACTAAAGTTTCTGCAAATATGCACATTGAACCCAAAATATTTTTATGAACATAAAAAACATATTGCAATCAAGATGCACTTTCTGTTTAATGCTGTAGCTTAGGCAAGATATACTGAGTATTTAAATTGATTTTTAAAAAATGGCAGCGTAAAATAGTATGAACTATAATCTATTTTAGATAAAAGAAGTGTAAAGAAAAAATCTGAAACGAATGAGTCAAAGAACGTGAGCATGTGTATATTTGTATAATCAGTTTCATTTAAATTGACCCTCTTTGAAACCCTAGCGGACAATCAACACACGTTTTTAAAAAATTCCACACGGAAAAAGAAAAGAACTTGCAATAAACCATAAAATAAAAATATACTCAAGAAACTATGTTGAACAGCGTAGGTTAGGCAAGTTATTCTGTGTATTTGAATAGATTTGTAAAATGACAAATAGTAGGAATCGTAAGCTATTTTAGACAAAACAAATGTACATCTTAAATGAAAAAGCGAAATAACTTAAGCATTGGTATTTTTACATATGATGTTCGATCCACAAGGCTAATAATTCACTAAGATATTTAAAGGTTTTTGGCTTTTTTTGTTGTTTTATGGCACAGCAACACAAGTAGGTTATTTAGTGCCGAGGCAATTGGAGTAAAACGCCTTGCCCAAGTACACAGCAGGGTAGCCGACCTGATCGATCCGATGGTAAGTTTCGAACCCGCACCCATTCGGTCCCGAGTCCGGGACGCTAAACACTAAGCCACCGCAGCTTCTCATTCCATTAGTCGCCTCTTACAGCACGCAGGAGGGCGCATCGGGGCTATTCTACTTTCCCGAGCCTGCGGTGGGTGATTTAAAAGGCTTTCTTGAAAAGGCTCTATGAAAGTTGGCTGAGTTCGTTTACAGGTTTTTATGCCGATCTAACATATCCTTTCCGTGCCAATAACTAAGTCCCTATATCTCGTGCATAATAATGATATTTTATCGAAATTCGTTTTTCATGTTTCGCAGTATCATTTGTATATAATTTATAAATTCACGTGAATCTTTCAGTCTCGTACTCTCATCAACTGGATTGGCGGACTTTCCGTGGAACGCGACCTCTTTACGGTATCAATACATTGATGCATCTTCTTCATGTATCTTAATATCTTAATTCCACAACGCTTACACAAAGCTTAAATGTAGAGTCTTGATTCCACAATGGTTACACAATGCTTAAATACAGAGTCTTGATTCCAGAACGGTTACACAAAGCTTAAATACAGAGTCCTTAATTCCACAACGGTTACACAAAGCTTAAATACAGTCTTAAATTCCACAACGGTTACGCAGAGGTTAAATACAGAGTCTTAATTCCGCAATGGTTATATAAAGCTCAAATATAGAATCTTAATTCCACAACGGTTACACAAAGCTTAAATATAGAGTCTTAAAACGACAACGCAACTGGCTACGGAAAAGGTGATACTTATGTCTCAAAATGCTCACGATGGTGAGACAAAAGATATAAATTTTATACAGAAAAAAGCTTTATCAAAGGCTTGAAACTTTCTTACACAGAAATAAAGCTTTATCAAAGGTCTGGAGATTTCCCATACAGAAACAAAGCTTTATCAAAGGCCTTCAGCTTTCGTATACAGAAATAAAACTTCATCAAAGGCCTGCAGCTTTCCTATACAGAAATAAAGCTTCATCAAAGGCTTGCAGCTTTACTATACAGAAATAAAGCTCTATCAAAGGCCCACAGCTTTTCTATACAGAAATAAAGCTTTATCAATGGCTTGCAGCTTTCCCATACAGGAATAAAGCTCTATCAAAGACCCACAGCTTTCCCATACAGAAATAAAGCTTTACCAAAGGCCTTCAGCTTTCGTATACAGAAATAAAGCTTCATCAAAGGCCTGCTGCTTTCCTCGTCTTGATTTGTATATGTCAAGAAATATTACAGTGGCAGAACGAGGCACTAACGTCTACGAGATTAGCTTCCCGCGTTTTCCGATCCTTCGGATTAAACTGCTGCTCCTCGTTATGATTCTTCCAGAACTTTAGATACCAGGAATATGCTACGTACTGCAGACCCTTGTCTGGAATAAGCTGTCTCTTTCACTTCTCAAAAGTCTTGGAAAAATAAGGAAAAAAGAAGCGCGGTGCACCAAGAATATCACATAGAGAAATACAGTTATGACCGTTATAAAGCTTACATATATACAAATATTATATAACATTAAAAGGAAATATAATATTTTAGGAATGATACTTATGATTGAAATTATTTTTTTGTTTTGTCTTAGGCAAAGTAATAATAAGTGGGCATAATTTATGGGACACGCAAATCAGGGCTGACCGGTCCATTTGCATCTAGACTGTTCTCAGTTGTATGGCCTGCGATAGAAATTAACGGCAGATGGATCTATGAGGGATGCTGATGTGCCTCAGTCAAGTAATCCATCCTACGTGCAACTTTCAAAGGTCTGCACGCATTTCTCGCTCATAAACTGTTTTCGAGTGCGGCTGTGTACGTGATTTGGACATAGCAAATGGAGAGCTCTGATTGTTATGTATTCCTGCCCGTTTTCTAAAGAAGACCAATCGATTATAAACTGCATTTTAAGCTAAGGCACTTCGGGTCACTTTTCTTAGGAAAAGCTCTGTGGTGTCAATAAAAAATGAACTCCCTTAAAATTCGGTACAGATTTAATAATTATGAAAACAAATGTAACCTACCACGTTTGTTTTTTTGATTCCGTTTCTGATATCATTTTAAGATATTAGATCCATTAAAGTATATATACACATAAACATACACAGACATACATACATACAATTATACGAAAAGGATACTAGAGTCAAGTTATATTTTCCCTACGCGGAGACCGCACAGAACGGCAAATGTATTGCTTCAAGTAAGACTCGCTGTGTGATTTACACACTTGGCCTTTACAGTTGTAATACAGGTCTGGCAGATTCCAATTAATGTATCAAAGTTTTGGGACCTACCCATGTATTTCGAATAAAATGAAACACTCTCAATAACTCTTGGGTATGTAAATGAGAAATTTGCCAAATGACAGCAAGTCTCTGATTTCGGAAAGAACAAGATCCTAAAACTTCAAAGATTTTCATTTTTCTTTCATTTGCTATATAATACAAAACTTTCGAAGAACAAGGTTACAAAAAAAAAGTTGAAGATGAGTTTTCATCCTTTATCTGTCATAATGAAAGCTCAACACCTTATTCCGGCTATGTGAATCACTGGACTTAAGTTCCGTTGTGTACTGGATATTAAGACCTGTGAATCACTAGACTTAAGTTAAGTTCCGTTGAATACTGGACATTAAGACCTGTGAATCAATAGACTTAAGTTCCGTTGTGTACTGGATATTAAGACCTGTGAATCACTAGACTTAACTTAAGTTCCGTTGTGTACTGAACATTAAGACCTGTGAATCAATAGACTTAAGTTCCGTTGTGTACTGGACATTAAGAGCTGTGAATCAATAGACTTAAGTTCCGTTGTGAACTGGACGTTAAGACCTGTGAATCAATAGACTTAAGTTCCGTTGTGTACTGGACATTAAGACCTGTGAATCACTAGACTTAACGTAAGTTCAGCTGTGTACTGGAAATTAAGGTTCTTGTCATTCTTAATAATTTAAATTCATGTCACTACATAACTACATATGTACTAATGACGAATCTCTCTCTCTCTCTCTCTCTCTCTCTCTCTCTCTCTCTATATATATATATATATATATATATATATATATATATATATATATATTACAGTCTCTGATCTTGTCCCCGGTATTTAAACCCACTTCAAAGTAATACACCTAAGATTCCTAATGGACCTACGCATGCACACAGAATGAGAGATATGAGCCGAAAAGTGTACCTAACATTTATTGAAAAGGCACCTATCTTTGTACCGCCTGGTTGATAAATAGCACCCAATAGGGTAGGACGTCTCCATATATACCAGTATTGAGGACAGTGGCTGCGCGACAGGGGGGGGGGGAGTCTGAGAGGGGCAACTGCCCCCGGGCGCCAAGCAAGGAAGGGGGGGGGCGCAGTCGGGAGATTTTTTTATATCTATAACCGGGGCGTAGATGGGGGATCATTTGGAGGTTGGAAACTGACATAAAATCTATTCTCTGTGGCAAAGTAGGGGCGCCACTAAAAAATATTGCCCCCGGGCATCTTAGTAGAGGGACCACTAAAGAACATTGCCCCCGTAGCCTCAAACCAACGCCTGGCCACTGATTGAGGAAGCTAAATTTAATACGGAACAGCAAATTCAGATACAAAAGTTTTCTCTACGCTTTAGCTCGTATCAGATAGAATTTGTAAAAATCGAATAACCTCAATGTTGTACTCAGTAAACCTTATAGAACACTGAATTTATCTCTGGCCCGTGTTAAGGGTATCATATTGAACTCACACCCATGTAAGACCTCATAATATAAACGCAGCTCGTAACTTTCATTGCAAATGCATCGCGTGGGATGATCCAGTAAATTTTTCACTTATTGGATGTTGTCAAGCACTTACTGGGTGCACACAGGACCCAATAATTATAGATTATAGCGTTTGTACTGATGGATATTGTGGGCGTGACCGAAGAAAAACAGGGCTAGATTGTAATTTGGGCGAGACCACAGTACAAACACTATAATTTTTTTTATTTTTTTAAAAAATTAATTGTATTTAAATTATTTTTCGCAAAATTCAAGTAAATACAAATATGCTTGCAGTGAAATATTGTTTTAATAAATTTTTTTACTTAATTGCGCATAAATACATAGCATGAAGTGACGTGATTTTACTCACTCTTACGTGAAGATAGACCGGATATGATGTCATGTTAGGTAGCAGCAAACTTATTGGGTCTACAAGTATATTGCGCGTAATAATCCAGTAAATTCAACATTTATTGAACTTTGTCAAGCACTTATTGGGTATATAATAAATCAGTTATCGTTTGTACATTTAGATATTGTTGTCTCGCCCGAAGTACATGGGCTCGCGAGTTCGCCCCGTTGAACTTGGGCCTCGCCGACAAAATCCAACAGTAGAAACACAATAATCTCTAATTATGTCTTGAATACTGTGCAAATGTAGAACGAACTTACATTTGTATATTTAATTTGATGTTCGCCATGTAGAAATCGGATTGAGCTACAAGCAGAGACGTTTCTAGTGCTATCCAGCTGCAACAAAACTGCTGCATACGTGAGAAAACATGTTAACAATCAAATAGCTTGTCCTGCATGTATCAAGATATATATATATATATATATATATATATATATATATATATATATATATATATATATATATATATATATATATATATATATATATATATATATATATATATCTTCATTAGGCTTCCATGTTATCAAACATATTTACATGATAAAAAGGTATCATGTTTCACATGCGATAGAACCGTAATTTAATTCGACCACAAACCACTACATTTTTCCCCCTGAAAATGGCTAAGCAGACTATATTTTAAACGTTGTAATGAGCAGAGATAAACTCGGTGTTAAAGCATCTGCTTTTAATGATCTCTTCTGCACAATATACAATTGTTCTCCGTCAAGAAATAATAAAGAAGATGCAGCAGGGTCTGTTGGTTGATTAAGTGACCCTAAGTGACGCAGGAATGTTGTAAATAAGCATCGATGAGTTCCTATTGTTTATTTGGTGTATTAATTGACCCTAAGTGACGTAGGAATGTTGTAGAAAAGCATCAAAGTGTTACTATTGCCTATGTGGTGTATTAATTGACCATGTGTGATACAGGAATGTTGTAGAAATGTATCGAAGTGTTCCTATTGTCTGTTTGGTGGCTTAATTGAACTAGTGTAATACAGGGCAGATGATAAGTTCTCTTAAGAAACGCGTGCAGCTAAAAAGAAAACAGAATTCAATATTTATTTTGAAAACTTTAACCCACAATGTCGCTAGCATCATGCAATATTTCTGGTTAGCATGAACTGCATACAGGGAAATATCCATTTTATAGAAGTTGTAGATAGGTATTGTATGTTGTATGCACCTTACCTGGCCATACAATTTTAATTAACACGAAAATTAAAAGAAAAATATAATAATTTTCAAATTGTTTTAGTTAAATAATAAATACGAACTCTGGGATATACATATTGCAATTCAAATTTAAAAGATGTTGTTCTTTATTATCATCATTTTTACATGCATGTATCCCAAGTGGTTGTCTGAACATAAGGAACAAACTATCCCACGACAGGTAATGTAAGTAAGAAACAACAATCTTACACATCAACAACAACAATAAGGCTAATGGATCTGAAACAACACTGGTTGAAATTTTAACACTAAACCAATCTACAAGGTGTAATTAAGTTTGTATATAAGATAAATATACTAATCTGGAATTGTTTTTTTAATGTATTTCGAAATGTGAGGGAAGAAACTATACTCGCATTCCACACTAGTTAATACTACTCCAAATCATATACAGATTCACTTTGTACAGGTATGCTCATAATATGTGGTCCGTTTATTATTGTCATTTCAAATTAATTATTTAAGTCTGTTATAGTTTGCAATTATCTGATTAAAACTATAATTAGGCAATACAACCAGAAGAGTCGGAGTCACATTTGCGCCGAGCTGTAAATAATAATAATAAAAAAACAACCCAAAACAAACAAACAAACAAAACAAACACTTGTTGCAGTTATGATATCAGATCAGTTTTATCCGTTTCCCCCGAAGCTCTTAATACGACAAACACCCGCATTGCTTCATTTGCATGCAATAAGAAGAATCGATAAAAAAAATTGTTTCTTTCATAACTGACGAAATGAAATTAAGGATGGTTAGTAGAATTGCTGAGCAAAATAACTTGCTTGTCCATAATCTGTTGAACTCCGGAAGATATGGATATGTTACAAATTTAATAGCTCCTATTTTGTAATTATTATAGAATATAAGACCAACTTTATGTAAATGTATGAACATAATGAAAATATGAAACGTGAATACAGCCAACTGATTACTGCCAGCAATCTTACATGATTAAAAGGTCAGAAGAACCATTCAAATTGAAGATTTCAATTTCAAATGGATTCCGGAATTACATACACAAAGCTGTATCATTATATATATATATATATATATATATATATATATATATATATATATGACGGAATCTAAGCGCACTCTATGATAAAGTAATGATAAAGTAATGAAGCTCCTCCATTCTTTTCCAATACGTATTCAGCAATATTGGTTGGTACATATTTAGAGGTCATGAACCGCATTCGTTCATGAAATATAGATGTAGCCGTTTGTATAAATATTGTTCAGAATTAAGGACTCATAATCTATATCAGCATGCTGTCATGGCTTGTCAGCACCTGCAGATTGAACATTGATATGTCTTTCATCTTGCCACTGCCTTTCTGTGATATTCTATCTCTATTATTCGTACTAGTATACAGTATTATTCGAATATGATATCATTCCAAATAGGGCGTCAATGGGAGATCTTAGGACATCATTTCAAGTGACCTATACGTTATCAGACCAAACTGGGCGTCAATGGGAGATCTTATGACATCATTTCTAGTGACCTATACGTTATCGTTTCAAATTGGGCGTCAATGGGAAATCTTATGACATGATTTCTAGTGACCTATACGTTATCGTTTCAAATTGGGCGTCAATGGGAAATCTTATGACATGATTTCTAGTGACCTATACGTTCCAGACATTATAATCTGTACAAATACCCAGTTTGAGTAAGATCGTCTGACTCCGAAACACAAGTCGTTACACAGAAACCAAGCTTAAATGATTGTGTCATATACTTGCTTCTTTTGAAATCTGACGAAAATGATATACCCTTGTTAAATTAACCATTAATATCAGCATTAATACCCAAGAAGACCATATCGGCTTTAAAACCTTTAACATTCTGCTCATTTGCTTACTATATTTTTTTTTCTTTTCTATCGGAGTGTCTAGCACATTCATTGGAAAATATCTTGCGCTCACTTCAGAGACTGCCATTAGGGCCGGGACGCATATTAGCTCATCCCGGACGTTCTAAAAATAATATGTAAATAATAACTGAATCCGATAAGAAATTGCTCTTGTGATCACATATCCCGCAAAAATACGCATCTCAGATCCTAATTAATTCTTGTTTCCCATGATTTACTGTACCTATAATTTCTTTTCTTCTACAAATCCGACCAAAGTTTCATTGACAGTTACTAGATATAACGCGGTAAGTACCATTTCTTTGACATGCCAGTTTCAAATATCCGATCATGATATTGTTGTTGGTTTGTTAGGCTTAATTTGAAATAACTTGCTTTGTTTTATTTTGTCAGTAGTGTTCGAACTTTATCTTCATATAAGGCTGTTTGCTTTGTTCTATGGGTGGAGATCACTGCAACAAAAGATTGTGGGCTTGAGATTACGTATTCCTGAATATTTAAAATATGCAATGATGCAAAAACATTGATTGCATCCCCCCTGTTATGGAAAATAGCAACAACAACCCCCCCCCCAAAAAAAAAAAACAAACAAAAAAAAAAAACAAAAAAAAAACAAACAAAAAAAAACAAAAAACAAACAAACAAACAACAAACAAACAAACAAACAAACAATACCGAGAAACTTGTATAATGTGTCCTGGAAATCATTGTGAGCTCGCTCATGATCTTTAGAAATATAAAGCTACATATGACAAATGTGATTAATTATAATGACGACAAACTGCAACAACGTCTCCAGATTCACCTGCTTTCTTGAGAACGAACTTCCCAGTGCTTCAATCCACCATATAACTTTGCAAAAGTATCGACCAGTTTCACTGCCAGTGCACTGTTTCTAACTCACTGCCGTTCATTATCTTTTTGGCATTCTTCATACAGGACCTCTAAACGATACTTACATTCATCTAACCAATCTATTTGAATCTTCAGTCTTAATACAAACGATTAAAATAGGTAGTGCTGATCGCATATTGTGGATAGCAATTTTTTAAAAAAAGATTTGGTTTTTCATTTTACATCTCTGTAAGCTAATAATTATTCATGACTGCTGAAGATTAAAGTAACTTATATAGAGTAGATATCGTTTTGTATCGATTCTTCACCTCTTGTATCGATACGTGTATCGATATGGCAAAAGTATCGATGCATCTATATATCGATGAATCGTTTCACCCCTAGTGCTGATCGCATATTGTGGATAGCAATTTTTTTAAAAAGCTTTGGTTTTTCATTTTATATATCTCACGTAAACAGACATCTAACCTGAGTTGCATTCAGTGTGTAAAATACTATTTTATCATGGTGTGTCATATACGAACATTCGTGACGCTCATTTCTAATTCACTGCAATATGCCCATTGTAAACTTCGATTGTAATCTATTTTACAAGTTTGGATGAAAACCCTTAAGTCCTCAAAAGAAGGGTTTATAAGAGAAAATATATTTATACATTGCAATAGTGAACTCGTACCTTTCAGTAACACTCTCAGCTAGTTCTTCGACCAATACATCTATTGTCGTGACATACATATTAATTTGATTTGGAAAGTTTGCTTTACTGAGCTAAAGAATGTCTCGAAATGATATACATTCAGTCGGAGCGCTCACGATTCATTCCTTGTCCCAAGGTGTTCCCACAGAGACTCAACTTTGCACCATGTAATGACTTATTTGTGCTAGAAGAGAACGACATCTTCTTTTGTTTTGTCTAAGCAATATGCAAATGTATTTTATCACTGCATACCAGATGACAAAACTAACGATACTATAAAGTGATATTGTCTTTCAAAAAGGACAGTTATAAATGTTATAGGCAATGCCCTTTTCTATATCGAATATGGCTATTCATTAGTATGATGTTTATCGCGTCACACGCAGCTTTATGAAATAGTAAAATCATGCCCTTGACAACAAATTCGGACCTTTTGCTTCAAAGTTCTTACTATTCACAAACGCAAGAAGACATTTAGAGTTGTGGCAATACTTTCTATGAAGTGCTAAAACCGTTTCTCTGTACCACGACTCAGTGATCAACTCTTGTGTTTGAAGTGCTAATACCGTTTCTCTGTACCACGAATCAGTGTTCAACTCTTGTGTTTGAAGTGCTAATACCGTTTCTCTGTACCACGACTGTCCAACTCTTGTGTTTGAAGTGCTAATACCGTTTCTCTGTACCACGACTCAGTGTCCAATCTTGTGTTTGAAGTGCTAATACCGTTTCTCTGTCCCACGACTCAGTGTCCAACTCTTGTGTTCAAACTCTAAGGGCTAATAGATTTTTTATGCAGATTTACACTATAATGAGATACAATTATTTAATTGTTTCCATAAAAACAAAAACAATTCTCGTCATCTGTAGGGAACAACTCGACTGTCAACTTTGTAGAAATACCATCTTCAATTATGACCAGTACCTTTGATGGTCTTTTTGAGTATTCCGTAACTGGTTTTGGTTACACAGATGTGACAATATAATTATCAGCTCAGCAGGATGTTAACCAGAGAAGAGAGGATTACACTGCATTTTGTACCTTTAACATTTTAACAACTAATTCATCTCAATGTGATTTTCAGTACAAAGGAGATGGTGCATTTGCACTTGCAGAGCGAAGAATGGCAGAATTCGTCATCATGAGAGGAGATATCAGTTTCTCGAATCCAGGAAGAAACAAAGAAGGTGGCTATCACCTATTCTCGCGCCAAATATGACAGTGATTGTAAGACAGAAATGCCTATGGCTCTGGGTAACAGTCTTAAAGGGTATTTAGTACGGTAACTCTTCAAGGAAAAAAAAGGAAACTGTATGCAATTTAATGTCTTGATGAGTTTATATCCGCCAACAAAGATGGTGACTAGACATTACTTTTCAAGTTGTCAATAGGTTGTGATGCGGCATCAGTGTGCGTGGAATTACAAAATGGCATGTCATTAACTCATATATTACTACAATGCAAATGCAAACAAAAAAAAATATTGATTTGTGTCTTTGCGTGACATGTTTGATGAATACACAGACTCAAACATCGTACATCTTCAAGTTGACGGTTTTCTTCTGGATATCGGAAAACACCATCAGATAAAAGAAATTGCTTGGTTACGAAAGAAGTAGTCACTGTAACATTTTGAAAGGACGCAACATTTAATTTCTGATGTTACAAATGCCTTTTAAAGCACGCACGGAGTATATAAATCTTGTCACCGTTCTAAATTGCAAACAAAAGAAGGTTGCAGACTTTATATACCTGGTTACTAATGATCACATATGTCAGGAAAGAACATTGCAAAATGCATGAACATTTTAAATTACTGGTTACTGTTTAAATTAAATTTGACCAGCTTGGTACCTTTCCTCTATATGTACGCGTTTCGTATGCACCGTTGGTAACTGAAGAAATATGATTTTTATTTAACATCGTGGACCCTGAGAATAATTATGCAAGGAACTAGCATTTATCTCTCCTGAATTGCATTGACAATAAATGGCAGAAAAATTGATGAATACAAATTTGGTTTCCTTAAAAATCTGGTTATTGATGCTGACGATTGGAAGAAAAAAAAAGTGTATGATAAACTAAGGATAGGAAATGTAAGTGCTTACTTCTTGTCTGCATGAAGAAATAAAATCGGATATCCCACAATAAGAAATAATAAAAGTTATAATATCACAGGCATTGGTGGGTAGCCTATTGACGTTTGTATGATTTCCATGGGAATCGCTTTTTATGACTTTACGAGGAAAATTACAACGGTCGGCACTGCAAGAATAGACATACTTTCCACTTTCATTACCGATAGCTGGGAATTTCAACATTTTCAAACTAATGTCGGTAATTGTTAAGATGGTTGCAAAGACGTTTTCTTAACTACATATTCTCTGCAAAGTGTTTTTGATCTTCTTCCAGGAGCCAACATTCAACTCTATTTGGAGACAGGCTATCTGATCCACTTATAGCAATCCAGGATTGTTTGTGTTGATATTTGGTTTCAAGCAGTTTTCTTCGTTTCCTTATTGATAACAGATGTATCTTGAAATAGACACCTGCAAATTGGTGGCAATTTTGGTCTCCGCTTTCTCTCACATTCTCCAAATGAAGGTATCCATCTTAACTATTGTCAGTTTGAATGAAAGCTTAACTATTCGCTGTGTAGTCTAACCTGCATTAGGCTTACTCAAACTTGAAACACATTTTTATAAAAGAACAATTTTGGTATCAAATTCATGACTGTCATGTAATTAAAAAGTGCAATTTTAATTGTATGATTAACAAAAGAGAGTAAACTAGTTCTCCATTCTTTCAGTGTATCCTTTCTTCGGGTGTTGACTTGTTATACAACTACATAAGGGGATTTATATGGAGTACTGACTTGACTTAAAATGGGGCTACATAAGGGGAAATAGGCGAAGGCAATGGCAAAAATGTTGTTGCGTAATTCAAGACCACTAAAGGGAAGTATATGGTTGGAAATAGAAGAGAGCCATTTCTTCCAATGAAATGTATATTTTCTGTTTAAATTGTGTAATATTAAATTCATATCATGTTGCTTAAATTTGAAATCGACAGGTCTTTGATATCTTTGACGGTAAACATACTCATTCGTTGTGGATATAATTTTAAATTGCAATCGTGCAAAAATAACTTCAGTTAACAGAAATCAAATATATGCAAACTCACGTGCAAAAGGTAAAGAATTTTAATTGGCATATGTGGAAGGTGAAAAACCTCCGAAGGAAACTAGTACGTCTCCATAATTTATACGTGTGCACGTTTGCATTTGTTTCTACTTATGCTTATACTTCATCAAAATTATAAAACACGGCTGTTGAAAATGATGATCAAAGGATAGAGCATGTAAGTAAATTGCATGTGTGAATCTTTACTTTAAAAGAATGTTATGGATCAAATTGTATCATTATGACTGTTTTTTTGTGCATCCTAAAAATGTCTATGTAGATGGCCATACAACTTCTGATAAATAATACGATATCATGTATAGGCTTCTTTCTATACGATTATTAATCGGGACTTTACTCAGTGACTAATTAATTTTACCCCGTAATATCAGATTTCTTTTTATCCTTGAATTGTTCTTTCCGCTCTAGAATGGGTGCTGATTTAGTTACATCCAATATACATGAAACTTCTGTTTTATTCGTTAAGTGAAATAAAGATTTTCTGATTATATTTTTGGTGATTTACGGCACAGCAACACTCTGAAGCTCATATTGTATCGAGGCAAATAGAGCAAAGTTCCTTGGGGCTTGACTTTTTTTCTATAAAGTGTGTAAAAGCCACAATGGAAACGAACTATCGGGGATAATGTGAACACTGACATAGGTATTTTGGAGAAAGAGAAAAAAAGTAAAATATATTAATTTATTAACATATTCGTTCATTCACTTATATATTTATTGACTTATTTATTTATTTCATATTTCGACACAGCGTCTAAATAGGCTGTAATCATTGCTGCAACAAATATCCTTGCAATTATATTTAATTCAATAGCGTTTAACCTTTCAATCTCGAAATTTAAGCGTGCACACACTGTCTATTCTACATGTTTTACTTTTGTTTTTTGTTTATACCACATTCAAAAATATAACATTTGTATTCACAAGAAAAGGAAAGGCAAATAAATACCAAATTGGATTTAATAAGGAAAAATGAAAAAAATAAAAAATTTTTTGAATCGAATCATGGAATATCTTGAAAGTATATATTTCAAAATATTGAAAATATTAATCCGCTTGATTTGATAGTTCGTTTATGCTAATGAATCTTACTTGTGATTTTAACCAGCTGTTCTAATTCGTGACAACCTCCTTTTTTCCACTAAAATTAAGAGACCTAGATGAACGTTGTTTCGCAGTTTTTTTGTGTGCTTTAAACTATGGCATCTTGTACATTCTGATGAAAGTATAAACATTAACATGTGTTACTATTAACGATTGACATCGATATTACATCATATACCAAATTAGGATATATATATATATATATATATATATATATATATATATATATATATATATATATATATATATATATATATATATATACACACTTATCTTTATATTGTGCTCAATGTATGTGTTTATCTTGTAAAGTCTGTGATTGACAGAGGGGCCAATTTGAAATTTGTATTACTCACCCACCCACCCCCGGAAAGAAGACAAGCAAACTACAACCATCTATCAACTGCACAGATGAGTAAATGTGTAAAATCTCACTAGATACGTGGGAAACGACTGATCAATATACAACCGTCGATGTAACTTAGTAAAAGAAAACTATCGGAATGTCGTAGTTTCTCCTGACAAGACGGTCATTACAAAGTTCATTACACAATGATTCACACGTGGCTTGCAGCATGATTGGTCTACATTCCAGTCTACTGACCACAAGATCACCAACTGACAGTTGTTGATAGCTTGATTATAACGTTATCGATGCTTGGTAATGACGACAATGAACTCTCAGTGCGGAACAGGTGCCAAGACGGTTGGCTATTTAATTCCCATCATGTAAGAAAGTATTAAAAAGTAGAAACCTTTAACTGTCCTGTTTCTTTTGATTGACATCTAGAAAACAATGGTGCAGAAGAGTATGACCCTTTGGTTCATTTTGCCCAGTGTATTGGAAAACGTCTCTGAGAATACTGTCGACAAATGGACTCGACTGATGCATGTAGCAATAGTCTGTAATAACATGCTGTACTTTTCTAATAGAGATACCACTTACACTTATGTAGCATCTATGTCAGAACGTGTGTAGTAAGGGACGGCTCACACTGTAGACTACGTACTATACTCTTTGAAGCATACTACTGATATAGTATACTATAATACAGAGCACGCAATAAACCAAGGAATATGGTTACTACTACATATCTGCAATTAAAGCATACAGCCTCCAAAATGTAAACATAACCTTAGCCCGATCTCTGACCACTACTCCGACTAGTTGGATCAGGAGAAGTATGTTTCTAGGAATAGACCGGTTTACATGGTATGATTTATATTGTGTTTCAAGAAGTATACTTTTTGATTTACCGTGTGAACCGGACATAACCCGGTGCTACTTGCATCTAGGGAAATGGAAATTGAAATGGCATTTCAAAAATTTGCACTGCGCAGAGACGACACTCATTTGCATACAAAAATCTTTTTTGTAATGTATGGAATATTTTGTTTAAAAAAAATTGAGATACACATAACTTCAAGCTAGAGAAAGATAATTGACCGCTTTTAGCAAAATCAAAACAATTTTTGAGTTATTTTAGCTCAGAGTGAATTTATATTTTCAACATTTTAATTTAGTTTGTGGGACCAGATCCAACAAACTGACCTACACCATGTAATATTATGTAACTCTTCAAGTAAGGCTTCCGCTGATGTAGCCCTTTCATTGGTTACAGTTAATTGGATTGACATGTCGCAATAGTCTATGTATAGAATGAAATCTTGATATGGCATGTGTGCCAGTATCAAATTAGCTCCGCGCGCATCAATCTGCATTGGCTGCCTTATTATCAGAGGAATAACGGAGAGAGGTTCCTCTATGCTGTAACTCCCACCTACATTTTAGAAGGAACTGGTAACGTATAATCAAAGGCGATTAAACACATAGATGTATTGCAATCTGTCTATGCTCCGCCCTCTTAGAAACAAAGCTTAACTCATTGAAAGATAAAAGCTCTAACATGCATATAATCAATTTTCATGACGAGAAGGCGATCCCTTTAGAATCCAGACAGCTGTTTTGTTTTCTTGTGTGTGCGTTTTGCGGGTTTGCGAAATCAACAACTTATTTTCTATGGTATACTGAGAATATAGAGCGAATGAAAACTATTTCCCTTTGATGAGATTTGATATACACTTATAAAGTCATATTAGTCGTAGAGATAAATGAGATTTGATATACACTTATAAAGTCATATTAGTCGTAGAGATAAATGGCATGATATACACTTATAAAGTCATATTAGTCGTAGAGATTAGTCATATTAGTCGTAGAGATAAATGGCAAAAGCCACGACAAATATTAGAGAAATAGTTTTGTTTCCTAACCATAGATATAGCTCCTGTCATATTTTTGATGATGGTGACGTTGTTTTTGATGATGATGATGATGATGATAATGATGATGATTATTATTTTTAGTAGTAGTAGTAGTAGTAGTAATTTGATAATCATATTGCATGATCATAATTCTAATATATATATATATATATATATATATATATATATAGAGAGAGAGAGAGAGAGAGAGAGAGAGAGATAGATACATAGATAGATAGATAGATAGATAGCATTACTATGTGGAATTGTAATTCTTTAATTACATTATATGCGAAAGAGTTCGTTTTATTTTTGAAATGAACATATTTTAGTACGAATAAAGTGTAAATATGAATACACTCATTCTGCAGAGAAAACATAAATATGTATAAAATGAACGCATTTTTCTCGTGTAAATATACTCTAAATGATGCATGCTATTTCTGAATTCAAAGATATTTTTGCACTGATGTCACGGTGTAACTAAGAGGAAATTGATATCATTGTTTTTAAATAGTTCGTTCCTTGAACAAATTCCAGTATATATATATATATATATATATATATATATATATATATATATATATATATATATACAGTACAAATGTGTATGTAATAAAATATTTTCATCAATAAACTTTATTAGCTCATATTTGTGACAGTAAATAGTAGTAGTAGTAGTAATTGTTGTTCTTGTTATTGTTGTTTGCTCACATTTCTGAGCAGAGCTGCTGCTTCTATATCAATAGGGGTTACGAAATTGGGCATTTTTATAAATGTCGAAGTTCAAAAGATTTTTGTGTGTCTAGAACAAGATCTTAGTATGTCAGTATGCATCCAAACTTACAGTGAAATTCGATGCATAATACCATCAGTGGAATTTTTAAGAAAGAAACCATTATGTTCGGGATCAAAGATTTGGACATATTTATAGTCGACCTGTATCGTAACATTACCAAAATTTTCATCCGAAATTAAGAATGACCACGACGAATAAGTGGGAAGAGATTAAGTTAAAAACATAATAATGCTTGTTGTTTGGATATTATTTTTTATTATATCTTTATTTAATTTATTATTATTTTAGACATAAGTAAATTTAAAGTCATTACAATCATTTTACTTTATCTACCTACTAAAAGCTGAATTGCAACGCAAGAATTTATTTACCTCTTAAATTCTCGTTCTTCAGAGTACAACTTTACCTGAATAAAATAGCCTTTACGCGAAAAACTCCAAAATAAAAGGGAAAAAATGGAACGTTATTAACGATTCAAACTTTATTTTCAATCAACACCATTTATTGTTTTTATTTTACTTAGCTGCAAATTGTTGCTTTCCGATGGTGATTTTATTAGAGCTGAGTGTTCTCAGACTTCTGTCAAAAAAGCGCTGGTCTTTACATACTGTACAATATAACAATTAAAAACAGTATTTGGCTCATGACCAATTTTAAAAGTTAATGATTAATGTTATCAATATCATGTCACAACACAACATCAACCACTCATTATAGATAATTTGTCCAGGGATTACGGCTATGGGTCAGGAGCATACACGACACGGCTCAATGGGCCGGTATTTTCAATTTGATTCTACCGCAAATTATCCAGACTCTGACCAGAATTCGTAATTTACAAACTATATATATATATATATATATATATATATATATATATATATATATATATATATATATATATATATATATATATATATATATATATATATATAAATATATATATATATATCAAAGAGAACACATTATTTAAGAGTAAAGTACACAAATATCTGGACCAGAGAAAAGTAGCGGTATTTTGAGACAATCGATTTTGTAAAGTTTCACAGTAATTATCTCGTTACCTATGACAAATAGCCGGGCCACCAGCTGTGGCCAGGCCGTATAGTTACGAAACTGTATGTGCACGAAACTTCAGCTAGTGCTCCGTATTTAAATTAAAAAAAAAAAATTCTATAATTTCGCTTGGAGGTTAGAATCATGAAAATTTTGGGTTCATCTTATTGGTAAAATTTCTGAACACATGCTAAATTTCAACAATATTGAGATATTCCACGTATGTTTTTTAATTATAGAGCTTTGAGAGTGAGTTAACTTGTTCTGTTCAACAGTTTCGTGACTACGGTGACTGGTGTGAGTGTTTGCACAGTATTATTTAATAGAGGTGACCATGTGGGAGCACAAAGTGGGCTAAAATATAGAGAATATAAAGTATCTTTCAGCTGTGATAAGTCAAAAAGTATTTGTTGGATTAAGCATACATTTTGAAGTTAGCTTATTGTTATTTATCACATGTGTGCAACTTTGAAGTCAAAAAGAATGCAGTAAGGAAATATTTTTTTATGCAAATTGCGTAAGGGCGGGTCTTGGAGCTAACTATTAATTGGACGTGTGAGATTTCTTTTTATCATGCTAAGCTTTAACAAATCGAGGGAATGCGGTTTACATAACACAAATTGTGACCCCATATATAATAAATGATATTTATTTTAGATTTACCTTAACCTTCTTGTGCTACGTGTTTACGTTTATTTGGAAAGGTTTATCTTGATAAGTTTGTTTTTCTTGCAATTTTTTGTCTTTATATTTTTAGAACTTAATACACTATATAGCCATTATTGTGCTGACTTGCCGTTAAATCGCATACATACATACATACATACATACATACATACATACATACATACATACATACATACATACATACATACATACATACATACATACATACATACATACATACATACATACATACAAACAAACATAATTAATATCAATATATGACAAATTTCATATTATAGTGTACTTCGTCATACACAACTCTCAGACCCATTGTATAGAGAGACATACGACCTGTAAACAGGTAAATCCAATTTATTGCTTGTAGAAAACGGCCCCGCTCACTACTTCTTTTTACACAGTCGAGTATTCCAGCTTTTTTAATCATCACACGTATGTAAAATTGTATTACACAGCTATACAATAATGATGTGCACATTTTCTCATAATCTCCTGAATTATCTCTATATTTAATGAAACGATAGAAAGATAGATATATACAAGGTATATATATATATATATATATATATATATATATATATATATATATATATATAATTGATAGGTATATAAACATATATATATATATATATATATATACAATATAGATAGGTAGATGGATATATACAAGGTAGATAGATTGACTGATACACACATATCGATACGTGCATTGATTTATTGATTGATTAATAATAGATAATAGATTGATTGATAATGGATAAATAGAAACAGCTAGAGAGATGTGTTCTCTATATTCTAAGTAAGGGACACCCAATGTTATGTCTATAGCATAATAAATCAAGCGATAGATGACAACGGATTTGACTTTCAATTACGACTAATTATATCATGAAAAATTCAGAGCATTCCAGACTACAAGCTTAATGGAGTGAGAAATCGCAAAGGTGTACAAATCAATTGCTGTTGATCCGATTTGCTGAATATTTACAATTGCAGATATTTCCTTTAGTTGTTGTACTTGAATACAAATAAAATAGAAACCATGATATGCGCTTTCATATATATATATATATATATATATATATATATATATATATATATATATATAGAGAGAGAGAGAGAGAGAGAGAGAGAGAGAGAGAGAGAAAGAGAGAGAGAGAGAGAGAGAGAGAGAGAGAAAGAGAGATTGTAAATGTGTGGCATAGAAAAAAAACATGGTAATTCAGAACAAATTGATGATCCGATACTAACCTGAAATTCGAGTCGTTCTTGACGACAAGCATGCATTTTTAAAATAAAAATTATAGTTGTTTTGTTTTGATTCTGTCTTTATTTTTAGATTTGTAAACCCATAATTGTTGTCATAGTGATTTGCGTAATACTGCTCTTTGTCTTTGATTTTAGAGTTATTTTTATTTAAATACTCTTTGTCTTAGTGACTTTTCTACATACTACTCTCACACAAACTCAACTTAGCCCCGTAGCGCCTCTCTCTCCTCTCTCTCTCTCTCTCTCTCTCTCTCTCTCTCTCTCTCTCTCTCTCTCTCTCTCTCTCTCTCTCTCGTAGATAATTGCATCCCAGGCACTCATTCATTGATAATATTTAATTCTATATATGATCTGGATCTTTAGTTTGATTCATAAATCCTCAGCTGATAATATTTACTAAAATTGACTTGATATTCATGTTTCATCAAAGTACAACCTCTATGCTCTGCTGCAACCAAACTACGACACATAGAAGATAATAAAGAATAAATACTGGAAAGATTATTACCCGACTTTATGGTACTTACCTAAATATAGTGACTGAACAAATACTCCAGATCCAATTAGGTAGCAAGCGCAATACACCGCTATTACATCCAGTCTGGTACACATCGTCTAACAATTTTAATGCGACACGATAAACCTTTGCAATGCATTGGAATTCATCCACATAGACACTACATTTTTCTCTCTTTCTTACAGTTTAATCATTTAATTAAATCCTCGTATAGATCGAATAAATGAATTATTTTTTATCCAGTAGCTAATTTTTTTCATCTTCACTGAAAGCCACAATTACGCATTTCTAGTACACTGTGGCTTGGGATAGAGAAACATTGGAAATGTATGGGAATTTTACGTATATAGGCACTAGATTTGGTCTCCTTAATCATATTTTGACCATAATTAAATTTGTGTATCCTTTGACTGAATGTTCTTTCATCTCCAATTGAAATATTGCTACCCAAGCGATGTTCCTTACACTACACTTTCTCTCTTGTGATACGATTTCAATAACGAAAGCATTATGAAGAAGTCGGTCCGTACCACTGCGATACAAGGGGTGACCAGGTTATCAGCTCATAGACGTTTTTCAATACACAGCAGCAGTACACTTCGTCTTTAATTACACCTTTTCAATAGTCTTGTCTGCAGCAGATCAAGAATAATTCTCAGCCTGTTATTTGTCGACAGGAGTCTATTAAGGAGCTCGAATGAAGTCCGACTTATCGACTTTCCTGCATATCTTTTTTTTTTGTCTCTATCTCTCTGAAGATGTGTTCCTCGGATGTGTCCATTTGAAGCTAATGTCAAATGGGGACCAGCTGAAATGTTATTCATGAGATGACATTAAACTATAACTCACGGGAGATAAATCTGCAATAACAAACACAACGGGACGAGCCAATTTTATATGTAAATAGGGAATATGGTCAACATAGAAATGAATTTCAGATCATTAGTGCGATCTTTATCCTCGTTATAAAGTTGTCACCTGCAAAGGTAAATTAGGTCTTTTGAGTCTTACATCTACAATACTATATAATTTCTGACTTATTTTTTTAAATCAAGAAATTTTCGAAAGAACAATAATTTTGCGTATTAAGCGACACAAATGAAATCACGAAAATGTAATGGCCACGTACTTAAAGTACTGAAAAGTTGTTAATCGGCAACATTTTCCGTCGCAAATAGCGCGAATTCACCGAGGGTAAAAATTAAGATTTTTAAATATGCATATGTCGCCTCCAAACCATGATACTTTGTAGTATTGTCTATTTAATCAGAATTAATATGGAGATATTTATTTCTTTACTAACTTGATTATGAATAAAAATTTAACTGGCAGTTGAATTTTACCAAAAAAAAATCTTTTTTGTATTCGGTTTTATACCTCTTACGTTTTAATATACTTTGCAGAGAATTACAAGAAAAGAAACCCCATATATTTGCGGAGTGCAAAACATAATCAGATTTTTTCAAAGCAAATTGTCTTAATGGGACTAATAGTTGCTTATGTTGACAATAATTAATCACGGGTATATTCGTACAGTGGATAGCTTTACTATTAGTAGAAACATCATATCTTTAGAGATATTTCGAAGATATGATAGCCCTTACTACCGATATTCCAAATTAGAATGCGTTAATGTGGGATCAATAAAATTGCATAAAAGCAGAACGAGAGAAAGAAAGAACCAGCAATCAACCAAAATAAAAAGGCATGCTGGTGAGATGGAAGGTAAATGATGCTTGAATCTCCCTATTTCTATATATATAATTACTTATCAAACACTAGATTTGGGCAGCACAACTGCATTGTTCAAGTGTAAGTTCAGTATCTCTGTACTGATACTTATACAGAATCTCTTAGCAACGTTACGTAATTGACATAGATGTTTATAACAAATGCCATGACAACGTTACTTAATTGTTTTCGTAATCCTAAAGTCACTTGTTGAGTGCGCCTTCACAGTCCTGTTCATCATAGGTTCCATATCTGGAAATATATATCGACTCTCTTTAACGCCTATAGAATACACTATCTTTCTTTACTCTTTTGATGCCATATATTTGAAACTCTTCGATAGATTATTTTTTTTTTATTATTAAATTAAAATGCATAGGTTCCAGTTAATATTTTTCTCTAGTATCGTACAGATGTCAGATGAATTTGGATTCTGTCTTTTAGTTTTCCTCTTGTCTCCCCTACATACTAGTAAATACTTACATCTAACAGAAAAAATCGATAAACGGAATTATGTGAACGGCAATTCATTGTTCTATCTGTCTTAACTCAATTTCCATTGTGATGACATATCTCTAATTGCACAAATCGCTCACATCGTTTAGTTATTACAACATATATTTAAATTCCTCTTATTTGCCTGATACCTAAGTTTCTTCCGTTTTAACGTGTACAATCAGGCCCCGTAGAATTTGGTTTCTTCGAACAGCGTAGAGCGTTGGGTTTTGGAACAGCGTAGAGCGTTGGGTTTTTGGAACAAATTTGGTATTCTTTTCGACTTCTGTAAAATCTTGAGACGGCTCCCTTACAATTTTTCCTACATCTGGCAGTGAAGTACTTTATGTCAAGACTAACGGTATACAGTCCATGTGTTTTAGTCTTCGAGACTAGAAGAATTAGTCTCCAAGACTACAATCTGTCTCTCTCTCATTCTTTTTGTATGGCTCTGTCTTTAATTCTGTCTGTCTCTCTCCCTCTCTCTCATCACTTTCATGCATCAATTCTCAAAATTCCATCGTTCTTGAAAATTCTTATAATTTCGGCTGTCACGGAAATTATCTTATTGGATTGATTTTGTAGAATATGTCCAATTTGGAAACGGAATCAAATATTTGAAGAATCAACTAATCTAAACGAACGAGATTAAATCGAGCAATTTGACTCTAAATCTTTTTATCCGAAATCAGCATTCGTTGTTTAAAAACAGCAGACCGTAAAAAATAATGCAGAAGTCAACGAGATCAGTTTCTATAAACGACCATTTAATTCTCAAGGAAAACATTTCCTGAACCGAGTCAGTTATCTTGTTTACCGTGGCAAATATTTTCAATTCCTTGTAATTCCAATCGTCGCATCTGTGCATGTATGCATTACAAAGACTTTCTTTGACAGCATTTGGCCATTCTGCCAGTAGCTATCACTAAATATCACAGTAACCAATCTCTTTAGTGCAGCCTGCAAATGCTTTTTTAAGTTATAAAAGCGTACGTGATACTTCCAGTTAACCCTTTCCCTCTGAATAAATATGCACTTTACGTCCACATGACCTCAATGACGATGCTTAGAAAAGATCCATTTCCACGGAAATTTGTCAGTATTTTGAATGATGAGAGTTGCCCTTAGTTGCAAGAATTTAAAATTAATAAATATAAAAATATGATTTAGATAAACCTTACAAATATTACTGAATACGTGGCACCATATAAACAGACTTTTTGAAATTTTTTAATATATTACTTTTTAGCATGGTTAAAGATTGGGCAATCAGTTGAAGGTTCTTTCAATGGAGATTGATTTCACATTCATCTAGATGAAATAAACAATGCAAAAACAGATTTGAGATGAAACAAGGAGAGATTAAAATAAGCAAACAAAAACTGAATATCTAACTAGAGCTATATGTCTCAGAACAGATGGAAAACTTTCCTAATCCATGCAATCGCAGGGTCTGAAATTGTACATCGTTGATTTGGCTTGTACATACATAATAGACCAGAACACAGACATAACGAAAAACAGCAGACCAAGTGATTTTGTTAATTTATGTCTGTCAAGAGAGATTATCAGCATTGGTTACCATAGTAACCAATTTGGCAGGTAGATCTGAATAGATACACAGAAATACAAAATGGACATCTTCAATCATATGCATTTGTTGACAGGTTTTCTTCTAAGAGTGCTCCAGATTATATTTTTGGAACGATTCTTATATTAAATGATTTATTTCAATTTTTTATGGGTTTGGTCAATGATATATGCTGGAAAAAGGGAAATTAAAATTTCAGCCTTAATATTTCATAAAGGTTGTGATTTTCAAGACAAAATACAATTATGTGGAATCTGAGTAAATATTAAAAACAAACAGTTATTTTACAAATTATAGACTGCATAATTGTTTTGATCCACTGTAAAGGATAGAGAGGGATCTACCTTAAAACGGTTTGATGAAATACGAAATCATTTTGAAACAACCGGAAATTCTGGATCCCACTGTTGAATGGTGCATTTCTGTATGCATACACATACTTTCTGCACGGATGTTGTGGAGGTTTAGAATCATTTCACAAGGACCTGACTTGTCATATTATTATAATCCATCTTTACAGCTGACTGTTATGAAATACACAGAACTGGGTATCAGATGATGTAATTTACGGCAGCAGAAAAGATGATGTTATGAATGATGCTGCGTTTGAATAATGGTAGAGCTCTATTTTACATGAAATGGAATAATTTGACCAACTTGGTAAAGTGTCAAAAATATATAAGTAACAGATGGACAAGCAGAAGAAATCTCCCAATGCTAGCCTTGTGGGAAAGTCTGTACATGGCAAAGGTCATAAGCATGCAAAGTGAACATTGATGGCAAAGGTGGTAAGAATGCAAAGTGAACATTGATGGCAAAGATGAAAAGCATGCAAAGTGAACATTGATGGCAAAGGTGATAATCATGCAAAGTGAACATTGATGGCAAAGGTGATAATCATGCAAAGTGAACATTGATGGTAAAGGTGATAAGCATGCAAAGTGAACATTGACTTCACTAGAAATATGCAAGAAGGCAGCATCTTACCCGTACTTTTCTCAGTTACTAGTCTCCCTTTCTCGTATATTTATTGGTGATTTGATTGCATTATTGTTTTCATATTACATCAAGATTCTGTGTACTTGAATCATCGATTGTTAGCAAGTTTCGATGGAAGAGATTCTTCACTTTTAGTCGTGCATCTAATTTACTCTAAATGCATAATTGTCGGTCTTCTTGCAGCAATTATATAATAATGCAAGTGCCTCAGTGAGGTTCGTTGGTTAATTTTTGTCCATTGCTATAATTATCTTTATGATCTGTTCAATTTGGATTGTTCATTTCAAGCATTATCTATCTATCTATCTATCTATCTATCTATCTATCTATCTATCTATCTATCTATCTATCTATCTGTCTGTCTGCATGTCGGTCCATCTCTCTATCTATCTATCTATCTATTTATTTATCTATCTGTCTGTCTATCTATTTATCTTTCTATCTGTCTGTCTGTCATTCTGTCTGTCTGTCTGTCTATCTATATATCCATCTATCTGTCTATCTATCTATCTACTATCTATCTATCTATCTATATGTCTGTCTGTCTATCTATCTATCTTTCTTTGTATCTATCTATCTATCTATCTATCTATCTATCTATCTATCTATCTATCTATCTATCTTTGTATCTATCTATCTATCTATCTATCTATCTATCTATCTATCTGTCTGTCTGTATGTCTGTATGTCTATCTATCTATCTTTGTATCTATCTATCTAGCTAACTAGTTAGCAAGCTATATGATATTATCATGATGTTTATGGTACCGAAGGCAAACAAATTATTGCGTGACAAAATATCACCTTGACAAAGATACTTTTATCAATGAAAGGAGGAAAGTTTACAATTTTAAGCTGCTGCGGTTCAGTGGTTGTTGTGCCAGCATCGGCCAGAAGGATGCGTGTTCGAATCATATAATGGGATCAGCCCGGGTCGGCTGCTGTAGTGTGTCCCTCGGCAAGGCACGTTAATCTACTTACATCGACAGGTTATAACTTGCATGTGATGCTGTGCGTCGAAACACCGTTCAAAGAAACAAACAAAGTATATTTATTTAACTTCTTCAGTTTAAGTATGTTACTTAGTTGGGTAAGATTTGCAATGATTTTTTAACGAGGCAGAACAATATTTGAAACTTACGACCAAAAGAATTTATACGAAATAAAGTATTTCTACTCGAAAAAAAAAAAAGAAAAAAAAATACCGGAAAGATTATAATGTACAGTGTATTCCTGCTGGAGAAAGTCAATGAAACAGCACTGAAATTCTAAAGGAAAAATGGGGATGGTCTTAAACATGACATACAAGGGTAAAAGGCAAAAGTTCCCTTTACTAACATTAGACTACACTTCTTGTATCCTGTATATGGCACATCATATCGGGAAACCATTTTCTAGAGATAAAAACGTCCATTTCATGATATGCAGAAATAAACAGAATTTAAAACTTACAATTGTAACTTAGTGTGTGTGACCCCTGTCCACCTATTGCCTTAGTTTAGTTGTATCAGATCACGCATGATATTTATTCATCTTATTATAACTTTGTGATTTATCTTTGTTGATACAAATTACAATAAATTGAATTGAAATTGAACAAAGCATAAAACAACTGATTTAATAGGAGATTTTCTATACTATGTTTTTGATACCTGAAGAAACTGTCTATATTTTCAAAGTATATCATTTACAAAAACTATCTTTAAAAGTTTTCTTTTTATCTACAATGGCCTGCCAAACTGAATTCAATATCTTACAGAGAGCTATGGACAACTTCAAACAATGCAGATATGAATGATAATCTTGGATAGCAAAACTAAATCAGTAAATTCAGAATGAATTAAGCCAATGATACTGTCAACTGGTCGATGTTATGCTAGGATACATCTACAAATGGTGACGGTAATTTCCCTCTATCAAAACAAAGATCTGCCTCCTTGTAAT
This sequence comes from Margaritifera margaritifera, assembly GCA_029931535.1. Classification (NCBI taxonomy): domain Eukaryota; kingdom Metazoa; phylum Mollusca; class Bivalvia; order Unionida; family Margaritiferidae; genus Margaritifera; species Margaritifera margaritifera. The sequence continues at coordinate 813,595 of JAQPZY010000993.1, read as the reverse complement.
ACTTCAGTATATACATCGATATATTTTGAAGAAAATATATATTTTATACTTAGGACATCTCAATAACGACAATGTAAAAGGTGAATACACAACGCAGAGGGAAAACGCATAACCTGCATGGTTTATCTACAGGTGCTCAATACTCAATGTTTTCATGTTTGTAGCTACATCGCTGCGTGGGGATACCCCCCACCCCCTTCCGAAGTCTGAGAAAATTCCAGAGTATTAATTTATCACCAGTCATATGAAAATTACCTTAACTACATTTTTTTTGCATTCCAAATGTTTCAGACAATATGGCATGTAGCCTGGGAATCGAAAAGAATGCTTTGATGAGTATACAAATGCAGGGCATGAATGTTTCGAAAACTGTTGAACTCCAGGACTGCTTTAAGTAACTTACAGTTGCATATGAAGTTGATAATTACTTGAAACTGGGGAGAAATATATTCATCACTACAGAGCAATGCTTTTCCGATGTAATATTTATCATACAGAACTAACAATTACCTTGGGAAAAGTTGTTAGAAAATGGAACAATATTTGATCTACTCAAACTACGGAGGCGGTCATTTATGCACACCACGTGACATGACTATGGTCACGGTCAACTCACTAATTAAGATATTAAAACAAAGTCCATAGATATGGTTGTAATTTTTAGTGATCAAATAGAGTTTATTTTGTTTTATAAACTTGGGCCTAAAGCTTCCTAATTTGTTCATGTTGAAACGCAGCACGTGACACATAGTTCTTCAGAGCTTTAAAAATAACAAGGGGATTTCCCAAGAATCTTTGCCTTTTTCTCAGGATTACTTCTTCAAAGTTTCACGGCATATATCAACTGAAAGTTTATTTGATATGTATCGAAGTCCTTACATATAATTTTTACATTATCTGTAAATTTCTTCACTATTTTTCTTGGTATTTGATGATTAAACTTAATTTCTTGATTGGATATCTTTCAAAATTCCTAAGACGTACATGTCGGCAATATTTCCTATTTCTACAAGATTAGTTTCGCATAATTTACCATTTAACATTTGTATATGTCTGAAAACACAGTATTTATTTTTTGCTTGAAGACTTCAGTTAGCATATTTATCAATTTCATGAGAATTTTTTTTTCTCAGATGAGTAAGCTGTGAATACGTGTGCTATTACAGACGTGGTCATTACCAACTAGATTTTCATTACAACTGTGCTTGATAAATTTCAGCGGATAAATACAGTTAAACTAACTGTTAGCTTATGTTAAAAGTTTACACATGCTTAGAGAAATATGCAATTTTTATATTTCCTAAGTCTGGGTAAATCCTATGGGTCATTATTAGTGAAAATAAATTTACACCAATTGTGGTGAAAATGGTACAAGTTATATCTGGGGAAATCAGGCAGTGATACCAGATGTATATCTGAGACTTAATGAGTTAAGAAGAAGAGGAATCACCAATGCAAATGAAACAAATTATCATTTCAAAATGTAAATCTATCTGCTTACGTATAAATTTTCAAATATTTACGAATGCTATTTCACCCTCGCATAACTTATCCTTTGTCGTCATTTATGCAATTTGCTAATGTTAAGATTTAAAGCCACTATACCTCGTGGAGCAAGTATGTATTTGATAGAATATGCAATGTGAATTATGCATGTCTGACACGTTCCATGCAAATGCTATCAGATTTGACTTGGCTTTACAGATAATTGAGGCACAAAATCTTCACATTTAGAATTTCTTCTGAGATGATAAAAGAAAAGTGATAAACGGGTCGAATCAAATTCTTAGAATTTTTCAAATCGATACGTAAAACGTGTGATTTCCAAGTGTTCTTTATTTTCTTCTGAAATATTACTGACGCTTTTGAATCTGTAATCTCTCTTCAACATAATCTAACACCCCATCTCACAGCTTTATCGACTTAGCGTAGCACACTGCATAAGAGACTGCTGGCCGTAAATTTGGCCCCTTGATGGTAAATTAGATGTCTTATTGTCTGAATAGAATACAATTAATAAAAATTACAGCTAAAACGTCAAACATGTTAGAGCATTCAGCGCTACAAAATGGTATTAATATTTACGTTAACTAGTCAATGACAGCGCAGGTACAATTCGGCCATGATGTCGCAATCCACTTAAGGCCTAAGGCTTGACGCATATGGTTTCCGTGAAGGATTATACTTTTGCCGTCATTGGAGCTACTTGATCATGAATTCTCCACACTATTTATCAATTGAAATTCATAAAATCTTTTGAAGATGACTATAACGATTACATTTAATGCAATCTTTAGGACGTAGTTTTGAAACAAATATGCAACAAACACAGATTGAAATGACATTCACATTCCAGATTCTTACTTAGTCAATAATTTTAGAAGAAAAATATCTTGAAATCACAAAATTCTCCTTTGCACTTTAACACTAGCGTTGACATAATTCCTTCTTATAGGCGCCAACTTTATTCTGCATTAAATTACTTGTTTCAAAACCCTTCTCTGCGTTAAGGTCCGAAATTCTTTCGTACAGGTTCCAACTTTGATTTACAAAAAAAAAAACTTGCTGAGTGTAACAAATCTAGTTAAGTTAAGGTCCAGTTTTAGAAAATGGGACTGGTCATCTACATCTCACAATGGCAATTCTTCTGCCTTGACGAATACATTGTCTAATTTACAGTTTTTATTTTCAAATGTCACACCATACCTATTTAAGAGCCAAATCATATATTTTTCCTACTGCTATTAAAAAGTTCTAGGTCTAGCAGTTCTCAACAAAAAGATACCAGTTCGACCAATTTACTCAACTTTCACCGTACACGAATAGATTTGAATAGTGTCCCCTTATAATCAAGGAAGAGTAACCGGAACTAGTTTTCATATTTGTTTCAGCTTTCTGCACGTGAGTATCAATATGTTCTGGCTCAATATGGAATCATATAAATGCAGAATTGTTCAGCTTGATGTCGATGATACTCAAAATGCTCAAAATAGAATTTTTAGTCATCATATTAAACTAGCACGGTAAGTCTTTAAAACAAATCGAACATGAAAAAGTCTAAGCTCAGATGGATACACTGCAGAGTTATATGCATTTTTGGGGAAATATATTGGAGGGGGGGGGGGGTCTATGCAGGTCGTTAAATGATCAATACACTGTGGGAAAAGTTTCAGATTTTCAGTGTCGAGAGGTAATCACATGTTTACCAAGGAAGATAAAGACAGTATATATATATTGATATATATATATATATATATATATATATATATATATATATATATATATATATATATGCATGTATGTATGTATGTATATATATATATATATGTATACATATGTATGTATATATATATATATATATATATATATATATATATATATATATATATATAAAATTGGACTTTGACTACTTTCGAGATGTTATCACATGTTCACCAAAGGAAGAAAAGGAATGTATATATATATTGCAAATTGAAGTCCTATAAGCTCTTGTAAATGTTGGCTATATGATTATTTCGACAGCTACTGCATCTAGGATTAAACATTTCTTCCATTAATAATCAGTAATGCTCAAAAAGGATTTATGAGAGGTATATTCACTGGAGAAAATACCAGGTACGATATCATGCATCAACTGGAGGCCGATAATAGATATGCTTATTGTATACAGACTTTAAGAAAGCATTTTAATTCAATTAACTGTCGCTTTGTGGAACAGTTTTACAATCTCTTAACTTCGGGGATTTTGTTTGTAAGTGGTTTAGATTTGCTTGTAATAACTCTAAACGTTGTGTTATAAAAGATGGACACATATCATCATTCTTTAGGCTTGAAAGAGGCTGTCGTCAGGCTGTCGTCAAGGAGATCCCCTTGCACCTTACTTGTTTATCATTGGTGTTGAAATTGTAGCGATAATTTTAAAGCAAAATGTGGATGATTTAATGTCAGTGAGTATAAATAGAGTCAATAAGCCGATGAGGCTACTATTCTTCTCGATGGATCTCAGAGTTCTCTCAAAGTGACTACGAACACCTTACAAGGTATTGTTTAAAATCTGGACTTAAATGAAACATAGCAAAAGCAAAGGTTATTTGGATTTAGAAACAATAAATCTTCTGATGAAAGAATATGTCCCGATATGGACCTGAACTTGTCTTTTTCTAACTTTACACTCCTGGGCATCGGATTGTTTTATAGATTTACAACAAATGGTTGAAAATAATTAATAATAGGAAGAAATTAACGACTACAAAAAGGATATTGGCAAGCTGGAGTAAATGACATCGTTCAGTAATTGGTAAGGTAATTGTTGTTAAACCCCTTGTTTTGCCCATATTCATGCATCTTTTGCAGCATTTTCAAATCCAACAGGAAAAGTAGAAACATAAATTAATCGTACTTTATTTCAATCTGTTTGGGGGCAATAAAGCTGAGAGAGTTATACATAATATCTAGGTAGCTCTTAAGAATGAGAGAAGACCAAATATGACTGATATTCATTAACTCTTTAGCTACATTAAGATATGATGGGTTAAAAGATTGCTGGAAAATGAAAATGGTTTGTGGCAAAATGTAATCAATACAGCTATATTTAAAAATAAAACGGATATTTAGAGGTTTTGGAGAAGGAAATTGAAAGAATTCGGTTAGGTCATCAAAAACAGTTTTTGGATGGATGTCATTTTGGCATTATCTTATTGGAAAGTGGAACCATAAAGTCTAGCTAAATATGTATCCCATAGTATTTTAAAATTTGTCGCTCCTACACTTTTCTATCAGTAAAAGTCCTGGACAGAAGTTGTCATTGAAATACTTAATGATTTAGTAGATGACCAGGATAATTCAATACCATTTGAAATGATAAAAGGAACAATTAGATGCAATGATTTCTTGAAATACGTCTCTCTTAAAATCCAAAAATCCAAAATTATGGAAAGATGCTATTAAAATTAATTCAGAGTACTCAATAGTTTTGATAAACAAGCGGATAAAGTAACGAACTTGCAAAAACAAAATTTAATTGTATTTGTTTTACAAAGATCTTTTAAAGAGAGTAAAAAGGCAACATATTGTTAGGGAAGAATTTTGGGCCCAAGTATTAAATACTAATATAAGTAGCGAGGAGTGTTCTGATATTTACAGTCGGGCGAAAATTTGTACTAACGATACCAAATTTATCTCATTTAATTTTAGATTAATTCATAGAAAAATTGTTAATAATACTTTTTTGAAAAACTTAGCATATTAGACAATTACAAATGTATTTTCTGTGAGCGTGAGAATGAAAGTATTTGTACATCTCTTCTGTGACTGCAATATTACTTCAACATTTTTGAACCGTTTAACTGAACATTTTGCACACTGTTGCCCAAATATTGTATATTTGTCCAAAAAAGAAATATTTTTAGAAGGTGAACAATTGTATTTTTTTGTGTAATTTCTTGCTTATATTAGCTACATATTATATTTACAATTGTGGATTCAATATGCAAAATGCTTCCATTTATATTTTTTAACAAATAATGGAGAGATAATAACAACATTGAAAACTACACTGCGAGATTAAATAAAAAAGAGGACCAAATTATTCAAGAATGTGCCGCAATCACGAATACGTAACTTTGTGTAAGAATCATTTTTTCTTGTAATTGTTTATTTTTATTTGGGTCTGATTTGATGCAAATCAGGGACAGTTAACACAAAATACTATATCACCTAGACAGACTTTGTATACTTGTGTTTGTGTATCTTAATTGTGTACCGAAATAGTGTGCGTACTATATGGGTGTGGGCGTGTTCTTTCGTTTTCTTTTTATGTATAGCATTTTTGTTGTTCCTAGATTATCTGATAACTAGAAATGTCTGATTATATGGTGGCCTTGAGATGGCGTTCTTTCACCCAGTGGTCAACCTACTATGGGGATAATAATAATAATAATAATAATAATAATAATAACAACAAGAACAACAACAATAATGATGATGATGATGATAATAATAATAATAACAATAATAATAATGATGATGATGATGATGATAATAATAATAGTAATAATAATAATCATAATCATAATATAATAATACTAATAATGATGATGATACTAAATATAATAAGTTCTAGCTCAATCTGAACAATCGTGACTTTTCTACAAGAATCCATTTCAGAATTACTTCTATGAGCGCAAAAAGGCGGAAATCGCTGAAAAATGGCAAATACTCAGTCACATACTAAAGTACTCTAGGCAAGAAGTAACCACGTCAAAAACATTATGATACCTTTTTTGGAATTATCTGCATAAGTCCAGTGGCAAAAGGTTTTCAAGTGAGATCATGCATGAAAAAAGAAACTCGGGAATGTTTCGGGCAAGACTAAATTATCTCAGTCAAGTTTTCGGTAATGAACGCTATGATGGTATATGATATGTACGTAACGTCCTTTTGGTAAATAAGGTACATGTATATGCAATGGCAGCTACTGTAGTATTTCCGAGTTGTTTTTTCAAACCTTGGTGGGTAGTCCAAGCTTGTTTCTATTGAGTTTTGGCTCATACCGACTTCTTCGCCACGCTAATAACAAAGGAAGAAAAGAAAAATTGGGGACACTTGGACCTATATATAAGAAAGCTTTCACTAACTACCAACAGTATTCCTGTATTGATCTGAAATTGAAGGACATCGAAAATAGACGAGGAAATAATGAATATTTCTCTTTCATTTACAACTGTAATTTTAAACTAATTATACTCAGTTACTCGCAATTGCAAATCCCCCTTTTTGTATTACATGTGCTCCCCCCTCCAACCTTACGCCCCTCCTCCCTCCCCCTTGAAAATGTTCAAAATGTTACTCTAATTGCAATTTTGTATATTTGACCCTTGACCACTTTCCACGGACCCCAGGGGAGAGACCCAAAAGTCATACCCCTCTCTCAGATGGTCGCCGCATAGGTGACCTATGTAGCAAGTTTCATGTATAGATTGTATGCCAAAATCAGTAGACACAGAGGTATAAGGTTACAAGGGAAACAATACACTGCTGCTTCCAATGTGTAAACAAAATTAAAAATGCATGCACATAACACAATACTTACAATCATTCATTTACACCATAGTTAGGTAACAAAATCATTATTGTTCAGTATAAGGCTAGTAGCTAAATGTAGGATATTCACAGAAGAAAGAGAAGCGATATGACTCAAGGTACTAATTCAACTCCCATAGTAAACCTATGGAAACACCATGGTATTAAAAATTCAATAACTTTAAATTTCTAAATGCTCATGATCAAATCTATATTTATCAGTATAGACCCATCCTTGATGCAAGCTTCTGTGTTAAGAAAACCACATGAGCCACGGCATATTTTGGATCTCCATCTGCATGAAACATTTGTTATCCATTCTGCATCGAATGAATCAGGTGCTACTGTTATTATTGACTGTTCCTAAGTCAAGCCTGTAAACATACTAAAATTGCATCAATATAATCTTGTCTCTTTTTTTAGGTACAGATAGGATAAGCTCTCAAAAGAATTTTTTTTGCTAAAATTTTACTTTTCATTATTAACCAATTATGGACCAACAAACCCGTATATACTCTATTGTAGCGTCACCCATTTCTAGACTGGTTCACAGTTGTTCCATATAATTAGTACCGTGAGTCCCGTAATTACACAACAAACTGAACTGAACAATACATTTTAGCCCATGACTCCCGTTTCGTCTTTCTTAAGACTTAAATCATGGATGAAAATCTTCCCATTTCTATACATAGAATATTCCCTATTTAGTATTTTTTTTCTGATATTTTGAAAAGGGTTTTCTAAAAATATTAAAAACACCAAAATGTCCAACAGCCTTAAACATTGCAACATTATATACGTAGCAGCAGCTCACTAATTACTTTTTGTTTTATTTGTGTCCACATCAAAACCCATGTATATATAGGCTGCAATGACGGTGGGGGTCTCGTTAAGCCATAACGAAATTTTAAAAGTGTTTTTTTTTTAAAGCGTTTTTTTTTAGAAACCAACTAGTGAAGGATAGTATAAAAAATATAATCAAAAGGATCTTATAAAACAAACACGGTGATATGCGCTTTTAATATTTCATACAAATTTTCTTCTATAATAAAGTTCAGCGCCCGAAACATAAGTTTAAATTTCTCAATTTATGTTGTATTTTTCACATAAATTGTTGAAAGTAATTTTTTTTCCTAATTGTTGCTAAAAATGTGACTAATTTTGTTTTACATTTTCACTCGAGCTTTCATGCCACGAAATCTTTTTATTGAATCAAGCAAAAAAAAAAAAAAAAAAGAAAAGTGCGGGGAAAAAAAGAAATAGAAAATACTTTTGTAACGAATCAGGGATTATATACGGTATCTCAGCTTATACGTTTACTCTTTTCACTGTCTTGATGAAAACTTTTTGCAGAATGCATGGGAAGGAAAACAAAAGTTCTGGTCAGGGTTGCAAGGGTCAATGTGCCAGCAGTGGTTGTTTTTAGGATCAGAAATGTCATGAGTAATATATTTCAAAATCAAGAAAAAAATGTATGCAGCGAAGAAATTGCACATTGGCATTCCCGTATTTATTGAAAGATCATATTTTTACGATGCGGTATACCGTGCTAGCTAAACAAAGTATGGTTTGCATAAAGAAGAAAGCCAAATACCATGTCAGAAATAATACATCTTGTTTGCTTACACGACGCTATTTTATCACCTACTTAAGCTGGAAAAGAATCAGCATCACATGTACCAATAAACATTTTGGTAGTTCTGGATCGGGATCGAGAATAAAGTACTTCCAGTGGCACCAGTCTCTCCAAGAAAAGCTTGCCCCGTATTCTCGAAACCTTTTGAGCACGAGACTCGAGCTCAGCTCACAATCACAAAATCAGATATTTCACTTGCAGTAAATCTATGTCAGTGAAATTTAGCAGTGTGGGGGAGGCACTCAAGTTATAAAAATCATTAAGGTTACTAAATCCAGTTTAGTGAAATTGAGCTCTCTCGGAGAAGGACTCACGTTATTTAAAATATTGAAGGTTATACAATTCCAGCGTAATTAAATGAAAGTTACAGACTGTCAAAGATCTTAGTTCCTTGAGCTTAATCTCGAGTTTCGTGTTAAAAAAGCTTCGAGAATACGGGGCCTGGGCAGCTTTAGATAGTGAAGGGCAAGGTGTAATGATAGCGTTATGCTTTTAGGTTGGGGACAGAGCGATATTAAGTTGCAACGTTTCTAGACTTGTTCGAAGTATTCGGAACATCGTCGACTCTTTCCGATGCGAGTCGAATAATTTCGACTATCTGAAAGAGACTCGGAGGTAATCTTAGTGATACTTCCCATATTGGTTAGTTTTTGGGCGACGAACATCCATGTAGATATGAGAAGAATAGATCCTAATAGAAAGATAGGTTTTGAAAATAACACTAGACGACGTTTTATCCAGCAATCACATACCTTCAATTTTAATTTGTGACATTATTCATGGAACTTTTAAATGAAGAAATTGAAAAAATATCATTTACTTCCATATCATCCAACTATTGCTTACGTTGGTATTAGTGCTTGCACATCATCGAGTCGTGACTTCAATGAAGTTATTATGACTTAATAACAACCGTGGGCTTAAGGGCAGTTGAAAGTGTCCACTATTTACATCAGAGGTTTTCTCTTGCATGCAACGGAAAAGGCTGAGCATCTTCCCTTTGGCTTTGAAGTACAAATTCAGTTTTATTGTGTAAGAAGATAGATTTATTAAAGAACTAGAAGCTTTTGGATGTACAGCACTGAACATGATACACGCACTGTTTAATATCACAATCACATTTAGATGGAAACTAATTCTGTTCGAGATATGATAAATTTAAATAACATATATTCTTATAATGGCAGTATACAACTAATCTGCCTTTTCTGTAACTCAGGCCTATATAATGGGCAAAAGCGTACCAAGGCGCAACCTTAGAGACCTTCAATTTCATTATGCAAATACTGCTACATTTCTTCGTTCCATAAAAGGTGACTGCATTATAAATCATATGAAAAGATGTTAATTCAATTCCATATTGACACACTTTAACAAAGCTAATTACCATGTAAGGAAGATAAACTTAATTGGGCCATAATTAATGATCATTTGAACGTGTACAGAGTAAACGAAAAATGGTTGAATATATTCTTTTTTAAAGCAACCTCCTGAATGAATTATCATCGTAATTTCAGCTAACTTCCTATTTACAGTATTCGGAGTTGTTTTATATTGGCATTCACTTTTAATTACTGGGACATTAAATATCAACCGAACAGAGTCTAAGCTTACGCTGAGGTTACTAGTGTTGAAAAAATATCCAAGAGTGTATTGGTTTAGGTAAAAAAATTATACATGGTTTATAGTGGCATTACATTATTACATCTATTTACATCGATACACTGAGAGGTTTTCCTTTTTGCTTCATTGAATTAATTACCTGTGTTGCTTCGCATTATAGGTACTCTGATAGAAAACAACCAATCAAAGTCAATAATGACATTCATTTAATATCAGACCATGGCCCTCCGTGAACTAGTTGACCTTAGCGCACGCAATACTACCTTTGTCAGAGATGTTTAATGGTCCTAAAATGCCTTTCTCCCATGGAGCTTATAGTAGTTTTACAGTAAAAAGTTTGTAAAATGTTAATAAAAAAATGTAGCTAATCAGGAAGAATACTAAGTATTAAATTTCTAGCACATTTTCGTAAATGGCACACTTTATCTTCTTTAGCAGCACGAGTTTGTTCTTAAATCGTATTGTTAGACAATTTTGTTACAAAGAGTTTAGCAATTTATAAAATAAAATCGGAAGATATATTTTTCCAGTAAAGTATTAGATAATGGAATTAAATTCTACTGTAGAAGAATGAGAGTATCTAATGTAACCACCACCAAAGTCCTAACCCCCCCCCCCCCCCCCAGATATCGTATCGATGGAGTCGTACTCTATTCTAGTTTTTATTTCCAATTTATTGTGATACGAGACTTCTATCGAATGACAATATATTTTATTAAAATAGTTTGATTCTATCTGTTTTGTTCCCGAACAGAAATTCAAATTATTCTCCTAAAACACTCAAACACTGAGGAGGAAAATACTCAAGTATCAAGATGTTTTCACCCCTAAAAACTAAGAGATAAAATAATGCGATTACGTTTGCACGCCTTGGGTGTCCCCTGGTTGCTCGAAAGTTGTGTACAATCCATGACGATCCACTTGATGTAAGAGTTTGTTGTAAGACTGTATTCTTCGACAGTTTTGTTAAATAGAGTTTCGCAATTTATAAATTGAAATAGGAAGATGTATATATATAGTAATGGACTGTATAATCTAATTCAATTGCACCACTAGAACGTCGAATGTAACAACGAAACAAATGCCCTAACTATCCAGGTATGTTATCGATAAAGTATTACGCTGTTGAGTAGTTGTTATTTACAATTGATTGTCATAAGAGACATTTATCGAACGATAATATATTTTATTAAAAATAGTTTGTTTATTTCTTTTTTGTTCCCGAACATAAATTATAATTCTTCTCAGAAGCAAACACTGAGGTGAAAAAAACTCACGTATTACGATTCCCCTTACACCAAAAAAACCCCCCAAAAACTAAGAGATAAAATATTGCACAATGCAGGACGATCGGCTTGATACAAAAACGGTTGAATCTTAATTTTTTTTTTCGTGAAAGCTTTCATTAGATTTTATAAGAACCAGAACAACGTTCTATTTCGGGAGCGTGTTTTGTTATAAATTCTATCAAAAAAGATCAAATTTGTTCTCTTTTTGAACTGGTGAAACTCTACAGTTTATTTGAACCCGATTTTAGTGTCTAGAGTCCAATGCAATCCATATTTACAGGATTTTGCGGAAAGGGAAGCTATTTAATAAAATAGAAGATATCCATGAGTGATGCCGCGTGCAGTCAGGTCAGACTATGGTGCTTGGATTATATGTTAATGATAATTGTTTGCACAAGACCTGTGTCTAATTTATAAAGGATTAAAAGAGTATCATGCTTAATTGACACTGTTATTCTAATTTAATTTTTTTTTTTTTTTTTTTTTTTTTGGGGGGGGGGGTGAATTTTGCATTGTAGATGTGCCGTACTCATTAGGAGAAATCTCAGTTTATCTTGCATTTGGAAGGAAATATTATCTATTCAAGTTACAGAAATAACTGGCATATATATCATATTTCGTTAATCCTTTCGCCGCAAAATACCATTTTCCTTGCCACTCCCAACAAACATTTTTATTTTCTTATTATTTATATATTTTATCTAGCTTGAGTGTCATACACGATTGAGGTGCCAGGACTAGCATTGCTTATATATCAGAAAGGTAGATATCAATTTCGTATCCCCAATATAAATCAAGTCGAAAAGTGATAGTGCTGCATAACAAACCGTGTTGTATCAGGAACCTGCTTTCTGTCATAGATAACATCTTTAATTGTTGGAAGGAAACCGGTCTAAATTTTCGGGATAATTCTATATGTATTTACATCTGGACACACATGTTTTATGTGTCACTGGGGATACAAAATCGCTCTTTTACTTTCAAAAGTTTAAGTTGATACGTATACAATTGGTAAATGGAAACACGACCATTGTTTCCAGCTCAGATTCCCCTTGTGGCTAACAAGATAATTTTCAGAGTGTAACTGCATGAAAAGATTTTGTTACGGTCATCAGAAATTATTTTTTTTTTACGTAATTCTTGCAGAAACTCTAGCTTCTGGTTTAGTTTAAGATTTGTCTCTGGGACGGAAACTACAGTTTCAGAAACAAAAGGAAACCCAACCTTCTCCTAGAGGTGTCAGGTATCTGTACAGAAACTGCAAGAATCAAGTAGTTTCCATACTGCTTTATTGCAGTTTCCGTCAAGTGCTATTCTGTTAGTTTCCGTGCCAGGAAACCAACGGAAACATTTAGCCAATGTTCTAGATGAGATTCATCTCAGTTTTCGCAGTTCTAGGTGTCAGATATTATTTCAAACGAATGACACTCAGCATATTATAAATGCTTATTTCCACACCTCTTAAACATAAGACAGTGTGGAATATTATCAGAATGAGTTCTTATAGAAACTCCTCTGACAGACAGGTTTTTTAAGAGAATAATACGGTGAAATAAATAATCCGTGTCAGAAACTAATCTTATTATTATCGCCTTTGGCCTGAACATGCCATTCCACATTTTAATTTGGAACTGTCGTGCACAAACGCACGCCGGATAGAAACTGCCTAGTGTGCCGAGTTGGAGGGAATGTTGTTACACTAGCATTTGTTTTAGATTTCACAAGTCGAAAGTAGCAACTAAGGTTGTAACTTAATACAGCCCTGGACCGGTTGTGAATAATGAAATTTCTATTAAGAAAACAAAAGGCCAAGACATTGTGTCACACGAGTGTAGTTTAGTTTTATTCTAAATGAAAATAACGTATTTTTTCGTTCCGACTGGGATATTTTTTTTACCACAATATATTTTATTTCTCAGCTGTTACGATGGATAGAATTAGTTTTTTTTCCTACAAATCAGTGCCATAGTATTTTTTTCAAGCCATTTGGGAACAGGACATTTTTCTACCCCCCTCCCCTTTAAATGGTTGGTCCCTAATGTATTAAACGTCCCGCTAATTACGAACCAGCCAACCCCGATCAGCATTCATAGAACTGTCATAGTGCTTAAAAACAGGAAAATAATAATCCACAACCACAATACGGAACTCTTGTACCACTATCAGCACCTTTTCTACTGATGATGAAGGAGATTGAAGAATAATTGTGAAATGCTCTGAGAATACTGGTATGAACTCTTGATCTTGTACTTTGAAATCAATGTGAGCAGAAAGAAGCATGATTAAATACTTTACGGTCGTTGTAGTCCATTTGTTTTCTAGTCTGATGGGTCCCATAATGGAAATCACTGAAAGTAATTGTATCTGAGACAGACGAGAACGTTTTTCATTTGAGTGAATAGCTTCCGAAGAAATGAAGCGAGCCAATTATGTTGAAAGAATCTGTCTTTTCATTAACACTAGAAAGTCGAATGTACCATGGATCAATAACTAAGACAGCAGCCTAAATCCTTGCCTTTTGGTGCAATCTTACCGTAATACTCGGTTGAACTCTGTTAACGTCGTACACTGAAATCATTCAAAGCTAAAAAGAAAAGGATAGTTAGCAGTTATTACAAACGACATCCAGTACGAACGACATACGGCACGAACCACATACGACACTTGCAAATGAAAGTCTCTATGGAATATTAGTTGAGAGTATATTTGTATGACGGTTTCTTATTTTATGTCTTTGCTCTGGATAATGGGCACATAAAACTAATTCAATTCCGATAGACCGTAGTGTTAATATGTGGCCAAATTACTAATATTTTATTTGAGGTAAGATTGGGAAATGACGTATACATCTTATGAATGCTCTATCTAAGAGAAAACTTTGACAAGGATGAAGATGATATTCTGCGAGCCGAGTTTTGGACAAAAACTCCTTTGTAAGTGCCCATTATATAAAAACCAGCACAGTGAGGTCTCTCAGTTTACATCCAGCAGTACCTTTGTGGCCACAGCGATAAAATAAAAATGGTTGTTGGTTCAAGCTTACTAATGGCATACAATTTACAGGCTTCTTCTAAAAATTCCGTTAATTATTTCCGGTAATTGATTTAGCCTTTATTCTTGTAAATACAGTATTTAATATACCACCACACATAGGCTGGTTCCGTAGATCATACAATAATTGGTTGACTGTGACCTAAATAACTACGGGGTTGTAATTTGGAATAAATCATTTGATATTTAAATTTATTACACTTAACAATTTACGAGGAGATAATATCCTACTGATGACCCGTAGCACACTTCTACAGATTTGCTTGAATCAACTAAAAACAAGGCTCCATAAAACTGATTTTAAAAATTTAAAAAATGTAACCCAGTTTACGAAATGTGATTTACAATTCAAAGCACCTATTCTATTTTGAAGAATGTTGAGTGATTATAGAGCGAATTCGTGAATTACACTTCAAAGCACAAGCGGCTCCATTTTAAAAAAAAATGGTTTTGCATTCTCTTCTCCGCAGCTTTTGTTTCATAATTCAATTGACTTGCATGGCTTTCACACGGCATGACATCTTTGATCTTAAAACTAAGATTTCTCGTGTGCTGCTGGGCATGTAATGAGAGGCACTCTAATGAAGTGCAATCTGTGATTAACTTCAGTCTTTTGTTTTTCCAATAGAAAGTAAACCGACTTAGCATGATTGAAAAGCAAGCCACTTTCAGAATCTCCTTTCAAATGAAACGTACAACATGCACGTTAGCGAAGCCAGTATGAAGGGCAGCATTACAAATTTGATTTAAACCAATTGCATTCTTGTCGCATTCATTTATCATCGTTGACTTTAATCAAATTATTCTCATGAAGAAATAAATTTAGTTTCGGTTTTAAGGAACAATTTTATTGCATTATTAATTTGGTAAAATGACTATTTTGGCCCATGGGATGAATACACACCAGAGGATTCATTATATTGTCGCTGCTTCCGAAAGATTATCCATTTATTTCCTCATAAATACTGACCGACCCATTCTTTTCTCGATATAGGAACAAACACTATTGTGGGACCATATTGTCATATTGGTAGCGAGATTTGTGTGCTCTTCCCAGTACCAGCTTTCTATGTGAACATTCAATTAGATGTAAAACCAGGAAACTTGGTAGAAATGTTAGTAAAGACCGTGTGCCCTCTTCTTCGGTTTCTTTAACCCCTCATGTATAACTTACTGAATCACCTATCTGTAAACCTATTTATTTTCAAGTTTTGGACAGGTATTACAGAGGTTTTTAGGCATAAACACAAATAATCACCATATAGAAATGTAGGGTTTTGACTTATAACAATAATGATGTTTTCTATATATGTAAGTAGAATTAAAAGACAGTGGAGACAGGGTAGAATAGGCCCTACTGGACAAGTGTAAAATGTTAACCAAGATAAGACGAAGTATATTTCATACATTTTCATAATATATACAATTCTTAATCTTGTGAAACATGTATATTTTACAGGAAATATTACAGTAATGACTCTCTTTTGTAAAATCAATACTTGAATGGGAAAGAAAGTATCCCCAGTCTTTATCCAAGGTATTACTCAGTGCACTGGACGTCATACTTGTTTGGGGACGGTGGCAATGTAAACCTAGATTTTAGGTATTACTACACTAATGAATTTCTTATATATTTGCTTCATTTTACTTCATTTTTGATAAACTCCAGTGCATTAGTTATAAGTTCTGATGCACCGAGACTATCCAACTTACGTTAGGCGCTAAATAGCGCACACTATATACAAAGTCAGGATAGGTTATGTTGCATTTTCGAAAAAAGAGTTGCAATTAAATGAGCTGACTGAAATGTTAAGTGCGAGTGACATTTCTGGAACCGGCCTAATCACACGTGTTTGTTTGTCATCCGAGAGAGAGAGAGATAGAGAGAGAGAGAGAAAAGAAAAAAAAAGAATCTCACGAAACATTTTATTTTCTGTTTAGGATTCCAGGCTGCTTTATTGTTTAATGCGAGTTACATTCTTCACACATATAATCTACAGGAACAATCAGAGAAAAAATATATATGATTTCTTAGGGACTATGATATGATGCAATAACATCTGATTGGCTCACTTACTGTAGTGATACCTGTATTGATTGGCTCACTTACTGTAGTGATACCTGTATGTGCATGCTGGTTACTTCTTTATGGAAGGATGATAAATATGGCACTTTCAGTATCAATATGGTCCAACTGGACGGGATCGTAAAACGATTTATACATTGTGTTTTCTACATTTTTCTGTCGTTTTTGAATTTTCATCAGTTGATTGAAAGTCATATTCAAAAGTCAGTTCCTATAACTGTATAGTCTAATCCGTCGCTCTCGTCTCTATCAAATACAACAATGATACAATACCGATACAACACGGATACAATATCGATACAACATGGATACAATACCGATACAACACGGATACAATATCGATACAACATGGATACAATACCGATACAACACGGATACAACATCGATACAACACGGATACAATACCGATATTACCATTACATATTAAACATATTTTCATGATAGATGATTCCATTGAAATCAATTATTACCAAAAATATGGACCCTAGTCAGTGGGAAACAATAGTAGTGAATATTACGTGCTAGGTGTAATTCGCGAATGTGTTTAACATATATTTCGTTATCAAATTCGGTATAATCTTCCTTAATAAACCAAATGGATTTACAGTAAAGACGTGCACGAATGTACTCAAATCCAAAGATATTAGTTTGTTATTTATTGATAAAATGACATGTTCATTTTTAAGCCTCAAATATTCCCCAATCACATCAGATGGCTTTACGTTGTAATTATGATAATTTAAATGTTTACAATTGATGCGAATTGATGCAGCATGGGAAATGATGCGGCATTTTTCTTGCTTTTATACCCTAATATGATTAATGCACATAAAGATAATAGTGAAAGAAAATTTATTTTATCTATTGTCTACAGGAAATATAGTGTATCCTATAATTACTAATACTTATGTACGACACTTTATATATATATATATATATATATATATATATATATATATATATATATATATATATATATATATATATATAACTACATGTCTTCCATTAATATAATAACTGATTCATATACAAACATATTGTATGCAAATATCTATTTTATGTGTCGATTGTATTATGGAAACGGACAAAATAAGCTTTTCCTGATACCCAAGCCCATTTTAAGAAGTTTCAAAAAAATATTGTTTGCATTGAAATGAAAGTCTATAACAGTTCTACTTCATATCTCAGTAATTACCTATTTTTGAACCTACGTCTTTAATTAAGGACTTCTGAATTCTACAGTAATGTAAAAAGCCATGATATCAGACAAAGACAGAGATTCAAATAGATATTTTATTTCATGATATGACTACTGTGTAACTTAGGCTAATAAATCTATATCATATACAAACAAGTGTAATAACATCATATGACGTCACAAGTGACGACATGATGACTTATTATACAATGGCGTAATGACCAAAGCATCCGACTGTACTCGAAAGAAAATCAGTTCGTTCATGCACGAGATCAGCGTAATCAAGAAAATTATTTATAAAAAAAACCCAAAGAAAACTCTCGAATCCAATTTTACTTTCAATATTTGAGATAAACTATTAACATATATTATATTTAGCAAATTTGATGCAAGAAATATTTGTTTAGTTTGCAAAATTACTCATACGGTTATTTTATTCTCAATTTATCGACGTTAAACGGGAACGATAATAAGTTCTATTTTCTTATTATATCTATCTATCTATCTATCTATCTATCTATATATATATATATATATATATATATATATATATATATATATATATATATATATACGATTTTAAACTGGACAGTGACTAGACCAATACTGTTGGCTGTTTTAAGAGGTTATATTAGTATTAGAAAGGTATTATAGGGGCTTACTATGTGCCCAGTCTGCAAGATGAATTAGGGTTTCAGAGAGGGCAAGTTAAGGAAAAGGAAAAATTTCACTGTATATATTTTCAACGGGTTGCTTCAAGGCAGTCATTAAATTCTAAAGCACGATGGCGATAGTACTGGCACCATACTGGTTAAGTTTCAATGTCTATCCTATCAAGCGCTCATGATCAGGTAAATATAATATTCCGCACCTTACAAGTGGAATTATTTTCAGATTTTTGGTTGTAATGGGAAACCCGTGCTAATCCGCTAAAAATGACTCTACTAATCAAAGGAAATTATAACGAGGAAAATGTGTAATGCAATATGAAAGAGATTATTTGATTTTTAAAGGTATTGATATGAAAGAAAGAGGTAAATGAATTGAACGGAGTGTACTTTCATGTGTTTGCAATAAAGTAGCATCATTAAAAGTAATCGAATACAGGAATTTAACGTATAATGCCTTACACCGCACGATGACGGCGTTGGGATGATGAAGGGCAAATCTTCTGAGGAGCGGTAGAATAGAGGAAATGAAATTCATTATATGAAACCGTTATTAGTTAAAATAAACTATGCTTTATTTAAATAATTGAAAAAGTACCCCTCTGTAGCGAATATATTTTTTGTAGGAGTTTAAATATTGATTATATTGTAGCAAAACATCTTTAAATGCAAAAATTATAGAGGGACTAAAATATTGAAATATTTATATATAATTTAAGCAGAATTGTGCAATTTTCACCCTGACTATGGAAGTGAATCCAAATAAGCGCCTGATTAGTTAGTGACATGCTTGGTTGTTTTGACAGACTGGCATCGCATTACACCGGTAGAGAGCATGTCTTTAAACAAAACTTTCTTGTTCAAGAATGCGGATGCGCCAGGTATATCCTCAGACAATATTTGAATTTAAGAGTTAGAATGTTTGTGAAACACATCTCCGTGCTCCACTGCTTTGTCCCACCCAGCCGTAATAGCTGCCGCGTGGTCAAGTCCGTAGTGTTAGAATAGTCCCTGGGGACAAGGTCAGTTGCATACCTGATTTTATCTTTATACTGGTACTAAGTGTCTATAAAGTTATAAGATAGGGTCTCAATAGTTTTAAGTTCTGACCCAGATGCCACAACTTTATGTCCCCGGGAATGAGCCAGTCCAGTGGTCCCAATCAGAACTACATTGGACATGTATTGACATTTGCGTCGTTAATAACACACTAATTTTTTTGACATTTTAGTCTCATGACAGTTATTTTAAATTCATAAAAAAACCTGTCTCGCCAAAAGAGGTTGCATTAATATTTTAAAACCGTTGTGTGCATGTACATACCACCTTCAATCATATTCCAAGGTTTGAAGTCCCTATCATGAACGGTGTAGCAGTAGTTGAACTACATTGCTCAGGGCACTTAAAAACTTCGGGACGGGAACAATTACAAATCCCAGCATTTCCTTTGAAAAGCGCGGGGATACAACGCTCATTTTCGGTCACAGAAGATATAAAACACTGTACAGTATACAACTGCAGAGAGACCGCTGTTGCCAAGGGTACACTTAAAAGTGTGTTTATCTTATTTTTCAAAATATATCGCACCCGCTGGATATCGATACGAAATTTGTTGCATCGATACACTTTTCATACAAAACGTCCTAAGCTGGGTAGATTTAGGTAATCAAAATATAATCTAATCAGGTGTCCACTATTCACTGCAGGATTACTTTTTATCTTTTCAGTACGTTTTTTTATATGTATGATCTTGAAATTGATTTCTTTCAAAACTTTTTTAAGATTCAGCTGCAAAACGTATCATCTTTCTAAACAACAAACGCTTGAGTTAGATACAGTGAGGGTTATAATTAAGCCGAGTTGCTTTCAAAGACAGAAGTATGTCTACACCTGTCCAGATCGATGAATGCACCTGCTACCTTCAAGAATAGAAAATATAATATTTGATACTCTAGCTATCATTGATACATTGTAGAGAAAAAAATCATCTATCATGCGAAATCTTGCCATTGTTGAATAATTAGTACACATAAGTCAAGTATGGATTAATCAAATAATGACTGCATTGATTAGTATCAGATTGTATGTATCACACAGAAATGACCTACAGTACTGGAATTTACATAGCTGACAATTTTTGTAAAATTTACATCCAATGACTTGGTTTTGTTTACAGAATAATTCAGAAGTTTTGTGTCGAAATCTTGAATGTCTGCTTGGCATGGTCTTGATTTCACCAAAAATGCATGATCACAAATGACAATGCACTTATTCTGAACCATCGCATCTGTATTTTGGATTAACACGTATCATTTGGCGATCATCAACATAGTACGATCGATTCAGAAATTGTTTTTTTTTGTAATCCAGACTGTCTCACCAAACGTTCTAAAACTTCTTACCGTGTTTATATCTCGTGCACAGTATTTTTTTTTGGTTCATTCCATCGTACAAAGATTTGTTTATTTCATAGTTCTCACTTTTTAAAGCTTTGCTACCGACTTTTAAGCCTCAGGGACAAAAATGATAGTGATGTAAGATCTGAAATCGAAGAATGAAGACCATACAAGTTTTTAAAATAAGATTAATTAATTCATAACATATACTCTATTGACCCGTTGAAGCGCTGATGTGTTTTTCTTTCTCTCTGTGTATCACAATATTTGTTTGTCTTTCTGTTAGGTTAACTGAAGAAACGTTTCGTGTAGCCATCATTACCGTTTAAATAGATCAGGTATGCTTCCAAATTTTCAGCTTGTGTCGAAATTGTCACGTCAGCATCTCTCATTGTAAATTAGAATAACAGTGATACGTTGGGCTAGACTAATGACTACAGTTTGCCTTCATCTTGGATCACAAACTTTTTCCCAACATCTTTTTGGAAGAAACCGTGTGGCATTTGAATTATATTTTTCCTATTGGTTACGTCTGGTTTCTTTCTGGCAAGAAACCTTTGAAGTTTGATATTGCTTTCGGCAATAGCACTGCGTGAAGAGATGTTTCTAACTCCGCTTGCATAACTATTGACCACTGAGGTTACTGTAAGATACTCTACAACTTAGCTAAAAGTCAAGAACGAAAACTAAAAGTAGAACATTTAATCTTTCAGATGGATCGATCGATGAGAGAAATTATTTGGTTCTTCTTATTATATGATTCTTAAATATATGGATTATCTCTCTCTCTCTCTCCCTATATATATATATATATATATATATATATATATATATATATATATATATATATATATATATATATATGCATACAGACTCACAAACATACATGTAAGTACAAAAGCACACTCCTGCGCATGTATCTATGTGTGCTAAAATGCTTTTGTTTGCTTGTTTTGTTTGTAATAAACGACAGAATAATTTATATCATCGTGATCGGCAGAGATGATCGTATATTGAACAGGTTTATTTAAGCACCGGGTCAATAAAACTAGTTCAGCACAGTGTTAAGTAGCTTTCTCTTTGTGACAACTTCGCTGCCAACGCTCATTTTGAAAAGACGAGTAGTATGATTTACTTATTAAACGAAAGAAGAGTTTAAGCTGAATTTTGAAAAAGCAGATAGTTTATAATAATAATAATAATAATAATAATAATAATAATAATAATAATAATAATAATATCTTCTTTTAAGCGGATAACATATTTAGCATTAAAGCTATTCTCCCATATGATCCTCATAAAAATTTATGCAAACTACATACGTATATACATCAGTTAAAGCTAGTAATCCTACAAAAAAAGAAGAGGAAAATATGTGTACACAATACAATTGAATATAAGTCTGGATAAAATGAGCGGTGATCCAAAAGATAGTCATTATACAAGGACTTGAATTTACATTAAGAAGCTGAATTTCTAATTTCAGTAGGATATTATTTCATAATGTTGGACCCGACACAGCGAGAGATTTATCGAAATAGGAAGAGCGAGATCGTGGAATAAAAATATACTGTTTGGAAAAAGAACGAAGGTCACGATCATGTATTAGCGGTTTGATGAGATAAGATGGATAATCAGGTACAAGGCCATTTACAGTTTTGTACATCATGCAACCATTTTGAAAAGCAACACGTTCACAAAATGGTATCCAGTTTAATATCGAAAACATTTCAGACGATGGTGTGAAAACATCAGTTTTTAGACTTATTCGGGCAGATCGTTTTTGCACACTTCAGTTGCTCCAAATGGTGTACCCATAATCTATGATTTGTATTGCAGTTGCCCCAAATGGTGTACCCATAATCTATGATTTGTATTGCAGTTGCCCCAAATGGCGTACCCATAATCTATGATTTGTAAAATATAGCTATTGTAATACAGTTTAAGAATATTTTCAGAAACATAATTTGAAATTGTTTTCATAAATGCAACATCCGTTTACTCGGTAAAATACAAATGTAGTTAACTTGGGTGTACAATTGAAGATTGTTATCAATAAAGATACCTAGCAATTTTTGAGAGCATACAGAGACATGTTTCAAGTCATTAAATATAAGTTTGAGTGCAGGAATTGTCGACAGTTGTTGAGTGGAACCATTTGTCATACCGGTATCTTTGATAGATTTGTGTGCATTTTATTTGGCGTTCACCACTTTTGAACAGATTGGACATCGGTCTGAAGATGATAATCAACAACGGATGTAGAGCTCCCGGTATAGTGGATAGTTGTGTCATCGGCGAATATATCAGAATTATTATATATTAATATTATACTTTAATAAGATAAGTAAAACTATTTCTTCTGGTAATATTTTGAACAGAATTCAGTGCTCACGTCAGTATTCAGTATATTTAATAATTCTGCATGGATTGCATATAATATAATTCGACAAAATATAACGAGCTTGGACCTGTTACAGTATTATTTCATCGAAGCTGCCTCAAGATAACGAGCACACAATAATTTCCAACCTGCATTAGATGTTAAAAATGATCAAATACCCTGTCACGGAGAAATTTAATTATAACAAAAGCTTTTTTGAAGCAGACGCTATTTGGAAAGCTTAGAAAAAATTAGGCTAGATATCACGTGACATATGTCTGCTTATCAGACATTACAATTGTTGTCATGTGAATTGGAATTTCCTGACAGGATTTACAACTCTA
Source organism: Margaritifera margaritifera (assembly GCA_029931535.1). Classification (NCBI taxonomy): domain Eukaryota; kingdom Metazoa; phylum Mollusca; class Bivalvia; order Unionida; family Margaritiferidae; genus Margaritifera; species Margaritifera margaritifera. Next base: position 789,841 of record JAQPZY010000993.1, on the reverse strand, counting down.
TTCCAACTGCATGTAACGTCAAATCTACAAGCATTAATCTATATCGAGAGCGTGTTATGTAAAAGATGTAGCCACTTTAAAATGCCACTGGTAATTTTTTGATATCTCATTCACTTTAATGAATTCCAAAATGACTACAAAGACATTGAGGAATGAAGCACTGTTTTATGCATATTTTTAATAATAAGGTAAATGCTCTACTTTTTCTCTAGAAGAACCTGCTGTTTTACATTTCTCTCTTGTATAACCATGGCCATTCAATATTAATTTGTTTCTATTTATTCACGTTTGCAAATCAACAGATGAAATGGGGTGTTGGATCAACTATTAAGTTGAACCTTCTCAAGAGTAATACGTTGCAAACAAAGTTTCGCACTTTCGGCACGTTTATTTGGGTAATGTCGGTGCACGATATTTCGTCGAATCCGATATCTGATCAACTAATATTAGTTTTCAAAAGCGAGAATACTTTTAAATGCGACAGTCCTTTGGAGTGGATAAGAGGCTTACTGCAAAGGATCAAAGCAAAAAAAAAAAAAAAAAAAAAAGATCAGTATTGTTTGGTCTTTTTTTCTGTATGCATATATTGAAAACTTTTGCAGCAGAGCCAGTATATACATCCCGGCTAATTAACTTTAATTACATCCATTCTACATCGTCGTGGTATCCCTAATCTCCATAATGATTAGCATTTGAAGAGGTATATTTTGGTGATTAAGTGGTAAATAAAGTTCACTTTCTTTCTGCTCTCACGTTACTTTTGCATTGAGGTCTCACCGGATAGTTTCGTAGTTTGACATCCCCTAATTTTTGAAGGTAGAGGGCATGACCCTAATAAGCATAGGCCTTGTGTTTATAAATTCACACAGAAACTAAATATGTAATTTGGTTTAAATTTACTTTGAGTTAGGCTTGAAAATGGATTGGTTTGCTCGCTGAGTTCCTTTGACAGTTAGACTAGCACAGGAGATCAGATGCGCAACTTGGGTTTCAAATGAACGGCCAACTTGATTTACGTGTTTATGTATGTCTGCTACAGATGTTAGTATCTCAAAATTGAGGTGGTTGGGGGGTACTTAGAAGCATGCCAATCTGTTATAATAACAGCGAACTTTAATCATGCATAGGGCCCATGTTGTTTGTTTTAGCCGCCTTGTTAGAGAAAATATTCCAAATAGCCCTTGACTGTCTGAAATGAAGACTATAAAAGAGGGGTTGGGGATAGTGTTGGTTCAGTGTAAAATATATCAGCTGCACAAGGAATTAACCTTAATCCAAGTCTTAAAAGCATACTTTCTACAAAACGCATTGGTTAGTTTTTATTTGTATCTTTAGTTTAGAATTATTCTCATTTTCTGCAATCTGTCATTGTCCGATGAAAATTCACTTAAAAAAAAAACAACTGTCCAGTGAGACCAAACATGTCCAAGCAGATTAGAGTTGAGTACCAATGAAGCACTGTCGAGAAGCCGAAAATTTTCTTCAAGTTTTGAAAATTTTCTTCAAGTTATAGGGGTGGTAGACAATTTGCATTTAAAGGATTTCAGTGCGCTAAAGAAAAAGAGCTTGTATCTAAGTCGATTTCTGATGCAAGAATCGTAATTCCTGGAGCAGAGTACATAAAGTAGATGATTGTGTTTTCAGGAAAAAAACCCATAAGATCTGCATAGTCCTGATGCTCTTGATATTGAATTTAAGAAGTCCCTGACCAGACCTAAAGAAATGACTGGTTCTTCTTAAAAGACACCGGACCATATTGTACGTTAAGATTTGTAGACCTAACTCCATACTTCAAATAGAAAGAAGCTACAACAGAACGCAAAATTACTAGTATGCATGAGTAATATGAATATGGCAGTTTATTGTAACTTTGTCTGTCCCGAGGTGAGCTCGAAAAGAGGAGTTTGAATTCCCAATGTGCTGTATGAGTTATACGCAAGATATTTAGAGAATATCTAAGTTTTTCATAGTAGATAGAAGGAAATATTTCCTTAGTAAGGTGGAAGCATTGTATTGATACGAGTGACAGAGCCACTCGTGTCTCCACTCGTGACAATACAAGAAATGTTTCTACTTCACGAGTGAAATAGTTCCTTATATCTACTAGAATAAAGTACATTTTCTTTTTATTACATATTTTTGAAGTCCATAGTTGTCAATTTCCATGGAGTTTTAAATTATGTACGAATGAGATTGACGACTGCATTATTACACCGATAAAAAGAAGTCCAGAAATTGTAGAATAATGTAGGATAGTGAATTTTACAAATTTAGATCCTTCAAATAATGTTTTAAATTGTTTATTTTGTCAAACTAATGACTGCTTGCTTACGAAAATGAACATAATTGTGTTTTCGGTAATATTTTTTTTGGGCCGATTGGTACAGTGAATATTTGTTGGGGGTGGGAATACTGTAGAATCATTACAGAGCCGTTGTATCAGACAGGCTTCAGAGAATAACATCTTTAAACAACATTGTTATTGATTGTGAGTTTAGGTATAAGAATTTGGGTTAATATTTTGTTTATGTCTGCACTCAAACGTGAAATGTGGCCTTGGCAAGCTTGCAGTCTAGTTCGGCAACAGACACTACACCCAGATTTCGACTATCACTTAATTTCGGTTAGCAGTCAACACGCATCTATCCTCGATTTCTGCATCGTTTTCAAAACATGATTGTGATTGGAATTAAAATTGCTAATTAAACAATTTTAGTATTATATTTAATCAGGAGCATTTCCGTACAAACTTGTACCTAACTGTCCTTGAGTGTGACAGATACTGTATGGATGACACTGAATATCTAATAGAAACAGGTCGTGTAAGTTCAGTCACCTTCAGTTTGCACGATTCATGTGGAAAACTATTTTTTAAAATAAGTTATTACTTGAAACCTACTTTTTGTTGTTTGAAGTTCGTTTTTAAGGCATAGAGAGAGATAGAGTTTTAAGATCTTTTAATCCTGAGAGAGAGAGAGAGAGAGAGAGAGAGAGAGAGAGAGAGAGAGAGAGAGAGAGAGAGAGAGAGAGAGAGAGAGAGAAGAAGAAGAAGAAGAAGAAGAGGAATCAAACAGGCCTAACTATGGAAATATAAGTTTTAATAACATAAGAGTAGATATATTTCATAATGTGAAACTAACGTAGTTCCAAAAGTGATATCGCCATTTAAATTTTCTTCCACTGATGATACATTTCAATGTCTCATTATGAAATATATAATAACGCATTTTTTTATTTTCTGTTCATTTGTGAAATACTACATAGTTACACACTTTGATTGAGCGTAACAATTAGATTTCACCGTATATATATGCGATAAATTCAGTTACTTCTTATACGACTGTAATGCATTTGATTAATTGAAGACAAGTACTAAATGGAAATAAACACTTTCTATGGCGGAGAAAAGTAAAAAATAATGACCACATAAAATGAAACTGGCCATTTTAATGAGGTGAATAAGAGTTTATAAAGGAGTTTTTGTTACACATTTACTTAAGTTACAGTAATTATCACAAGTAATACATTATTGTTTGCATCCTTAAGATTTTCAAATGAAATATTAATACCCTAAAATCATCTTTTAAATGAAAGAAAAAAAAAAAAAAACAATTAAAAGCGCATAAAATCGCAATATTTTTTTCATTCTGGAACCTAGACATTTGATTTTAAAAGGTTTGATTTTCAAATGGATAAGATGGATAGATTGCATAGAATGTACCCCATGATAGTAGCTAGAATATCGCGGGGACGGACTGTATCGAAGCCCATTGGAACAACCGCGTTTCAAAGAAAGAGATATAAAACAAATTCTGTAGAGAGTTGGCATTACCGAATAAAAAGACTGGTTGCTATGATTTCCGTAACTTTGTAAATATTATCCTCTGTATTTGGCATTCTTGGTACATCTGTTAAACATTATATTTTGCTTAACTATCCATAACGAGATCACGATGAACATAATTACATCATGAGATAGTACATTACTTTCCTGGTTGCAATTTACACAGCCAATAAAGTTTTTGAGGAAATTGCGAGTCGCTGTGTTCAATTTGTACAGCATTTCTACGATCTACTTTAAGGTATTATTCTAATCTCAGTGGCGACGCGAGGGTTCGAGGCGCCCGGGGGCAATATTCTTTAGTTGCGCCCCTACTTTGCTACATATAGCATTTTTTTATGTCAGTTACTCCCGACCACTCTCCCCACCCATCCACTCCCGTTTCTTAGTTATACGTTTTGTGAAGAATTGCCCCATTTACACTAAGGTGAAGGTGAAATACTATCACAATTCAGCTGCAAAAAAAAAAAAAAAAAAAAATCTCCCGACTGCGCCCCCTTCGCCTAGCATTCAGGGGCAATTACCCCCTCCTATCAACCCCCACCAATCTCGCGACACCACTGTCTATTCGTGTTTCATCCTTTGTGCTTTGAGAAGGTATATAACTCAAATAAAAACAATACAATTTAACCATATTTGTTTTACGTTACAATTTGTACACGGAATAGTTTGTGGTTTTTATATATTTTCACAGTGATTAAATATTCAATCTGAATCTTAGCGAATGCAATGTTTGCATCGTTTTATGTATGAAATAACTGAAAAGGCAAATATTCCTTTATTTTTTGTTGTTCGTTCTTCGAGTTCGAAGATGACAATGACATGACTAACTGGTTTGGTTTCTGTGATTACGTGAGTGGCTGATCAGGCCAATTTATACTCTGAACTGTATGTGGCACACTTGACAAGAGATGCCGCTTGGATTTGCTTGATCAATAGAGGACGTGCTGCAGTTCTGAGATTTACGCTGTTCACACTTCTGCGCTGCCTCTGCAATTATCGTCAGTTCAAAGTCGGTAGCTCCAGTATGAAGGAGACTGCGCTAGGTGGTGCGAGCCTGTGCGAGATCTTCCCAAGACTCAGGGTCAGTGTTGAAGTGTTTCAAGAAGGACTTAAGGGAACCTTTGAAACGTTAATTCTGACCACCCAGAGGTCGCTTTCCTTCCTTTAGCTCGCCGTAGAAGATCTTCTTTGGTAGTCGTTCTTCTAATTTCCTGGTGACGTGGCCAGTCCATATCAACTGTGATATCATCAGCAGAGTGTGGATGCTTGGAATGTCTGCCTGTGTGAGAACCTCAGTGTCTGGGACCCTGTCCTGCCATCTTATCCTCATCAGTTTCCTCAGCCCACGTGAAAGGGGTTCAGTTTCCTGGAATGGCGTCTGCACACTGTCCAGGTTTCGCAAGCATACAGCAGGGTCCGCAACGCAATGGCTTTGTAGACCTTCAGTTTTGTTTGTAGACTGATGCCTCTGGGCTCCCATACATTTTCGCGTATTTTGCCAAAGGCCACACTTGCTTTAGTACTTCTGGCGTTGGGTTCATCATCGATATGGACTGCACGTGACAGTGTGCTTCCGAAATAGGTGAACGTGTCTACTGCCAGGATGGTTTGGTCATTTACTGTGATGGTAGGCTCGGCTTTACGTAAGCTTTCCTGGTGCAGGATGGTGCATCACATCTGTCTTCTTGACACTGATTGTGAGACCGAAATTGTCACAAACTGAAGAGAAATTATCCATACTCTATTGCATACCAGACTCTGATTTGGGATCCAGGGAACAGTCGTCAGTAAATAGGAGATCACGAACAGTCACTTCCTGTACCTTCGTCTTCGTCTGTAGTCTCTTCAGACTGAAGAGCTTGCCGTCAGTCCGGTATCTGATGTCGATCCCAGTGTCATAGTCACAGAATACATCAGTAAGCTTGGCATAGAACATCATACTGAAGAGGGTTGGGGCCAATACACAGCCTTGCTTGACTCCATTGGTGACTTTCAATGGTTCAGATGACTCTCCGTCGTCCACGACACGAGCGAGCATGAGCTCATGAAATTGCCGAACCATTACGATGAATTTCTCTGGGCAACCAAATTTTGCCCTGATCTTCCAAAGGCATCCACGGCTGACTGTGTCAAAGGCTTTTGTACGGGTTGGAGTTCTGTTGCTGGCATTTCTCCTTGAGTTGACGAGCTGCAAACCCGATGTCAGTGTCCCTCGTCCTGAAGCCACACTGACTCTCATGCAGGAGCCCTTGATTAATGTGATGCAAAAGGCGATTTAACATAATTCTGGCGAGGATTTTGCCGGCTATTGACAGCAAAGAGATGCCTCGATGGTTGTTGTAGGATTGTCTGCTGCCTTTACGCTTGTACAAGGGGACGATGGATGCATCTTTGTACTCATGGGGTATAGTTCCTTGAGTCCACATGGACTGGAAGAGTTCAGTCAGTTTCTGTGCCATGTACGAGCATCTGGTTTTGTAGACTTCAGCTGATATATCATCTGCTCCATGTGCTTTGCCGTTTGACAGTAGGTCAATTGTTTTCTCAGTTTCAGTCAGAGTTAGAGGATCAGGAAGTGATATGTTGATTTCCATTTGGAGCAGTCTGTCAGCTGCCTCCTCACTGATATATAACTGTTGATTGAGGATGTTGTTGAAGTGTTCTGCCCATCTTTGAAGTATCTTTTCTTTGTCAGTGAGCAGTGTGATGCTGTCAGCATTCAATATTCGAGATGTTTCTGATGACTGTGGCCCGTAGATTGTCTTCAAAGCATCATATAAGTTCTTCATGTCATTCCTGTCTGCTTCGGACTGAATCTAATCTGCCTTATTCCTCAGCCATGAGCCTTGCAACTCTCTGAGTTTGCATTGGACAGTCCTCTTGGTGTTGTTGAAGGCTGCCATCTTAGATGATGAAGTGTTGTATTCTAAACAGGACTTCTATAGCCGATGTTTCTCATTCAGAAGTCTCTGTATGGCAGCATCGTTTTCATCAACCAATCTCAATATTTATGTGTGATGGGACAAAGGGTTTTGCATGTAACTGAGTACACATAGTCTCTAAAGGATGCCGAATTTTCCTCGAAATTCTCGGAGTTCATATCAATTGTATATACTTAGCTGCACAGTTTTTCCTCAAATGTATGTTTCACATTCTCCTGTTTCAATTGGAGATATTAAACATTTTGGGCACTTTTTTCTAGTGGTCGTCTGCTAGGCTGAATCTGGATAGTGAATTTGGAGACTGTGAGCCAGCTAACAATTCAACGTTGCACTACAGTTGTGGCAATGTTGTTGATTTGGTGAATTTGCTGAAATGCTGCTACAACGTTGTTCTTTAACGTCATAATACAACATTCCCACAACCTTCTGACAACATTCAAAAACTATATTGAAAACTGTGAAGAATGAAAGCTTCTTGTGTTTCTGAAACATACATGCCCCACTGCTGGCAAGAAAGTCTAATTCTACAATTAAACATTACCAAAATGTTTATATGACCATCCATCTTTGAGGAGTTGCGAGATATTCAGGATGGCTGCCATGGTGGCCGTACTGAATGTCAGATCAGCACTATTTTGATTTGGGACAAACAAAACATCATAAGTCATTTGATGAAAACTCCGTGTCAATATGACCATCCAGCTAGGAGGAGTAGCTACAAGATTTTCGAGATGGCTGCCATGGTGACCATATTGGATGTCAGATCAGCACCATTTTAATTTGGGACCAACTAGACATAGGAAGTCATTTGATGAAAATTCTTTATCAATATGAATATCCATCTAGGAGGAGTAGAAATAAGATGTTTAAGATGGCTGCCATGGTAGCCATACTGATGTCAGGTTGGCATCATTTTTATTTAGGATCAACTCGACTTCATCACAAGTCTTCTAGTGAAAACCGCATATGATATGACCATCCGTCTAGGAGGAGTAGTGATACGATTTTCAAGATGCTCACTGTGGCTGCGATATTGGTGCCCGTGCGGCACCATTTTCATTTAGACCCAACTAAACCTTAGGCCGAATCTGTATGTAAGATTCCTAGCATTGCTTCAATTAGTTTAGTAGAAGTAGTGATAACAATGTTGTGTTGACAGATGTACCGCCCATCCCATAAGCTCCTCTGGTGTATGCTGAAAACAGAAGTAGTATTACATTAAGATGGCAGACGATTCAACAGCAAAATTTGGTTAAAGAAGGTGAACACCATTTTTCATGTTTCTATGGTGAAAATTTTGGGAATTTTTGTAACAAGAGGGTTATTTGATTCGAGTTTATGTGTATCCAATATCGTCAAACTTGCTGACACTATGCAGAAAGAGCCCCCGGTGTGAAATTATTACCCAGTCGACAAAGGAAGTAGGGTACTAATGTTAGTACTAACTAAATTACTGTCGTCTTTAATTGTCTTTGTGCAATCACACTTGATGAATCTGTAGGGGTGGATGGCATTAACAAACAGGATTGGCAAGATCCAAGTTAGATGCTCTTAATGCAAGCAATGGGGATGTTAGGATACAGAAATGAAATTCAAAAAACTGGATACAATTTACAGATCATCTAGTTATGAAGGGGTATACTCTTTCTGAATTTGTTTGCCTAAATCAAGCAGTTTCTGTGCAGTTGTTCTAAAATTGTTGAAACGCAAAGATTGTTTACTGTATGAAAACCTTTTCTATTCTACATAAGCATAGGACATTACTTGCAAAATATTATTTTGCCTTTACAAAGGTTTTGTCATCAAATAGTTATGCTAACAAGCTTTACAGGCATAAGGTACAGACATTTGTATTTAAGAAGAGACAAATGAGTGTTCATTTTCAAGATTTTATTAATATTCTGTATCCTCGTCAGCAAAGTCAATATCGGTCTTTTTCTTTTTCTGCTCAGGCTCCTGCAAACTGAAAAAAAATTTTAATGCTTGAACAAAGTCATATATCATCTCAGCACTACTTACATTATTTTGAAATAAAGTTAACTAGTTAGTGTAATGAAACTTTATTCTCTGTACTTGTCGTCCCCTTAATATCGTTAAGCAGGTTAAGACGCTAACTTTTGGACACGCTTGATTATCCAGGCAAAAAGGATGGTGAAATCAATTTGCGCAAAAGTAGAATTTACTTGTCCGAACAGCACATTTCCTCAGTAGGAGGAGTCCGTTGTTGTTGCATTTGCCAAAGCCATTTTTGCTAATGACACCTGGCCATGTCTGGTTTGTGTGCCAATTCTAGCATTGAAGTCACCAAGGATGATGAGCTTGTCTGCCGTCGGTACTTCTGTGATAAGATACTCCAAGTCTTTATACAATTTGACCTTGATCTCATCTGGGTTGGTCAAGGTAGGTGCATAGGCGCTTATGAGAGTTGCATGCCTTTTTCAGAAGAAGGTGTAGCCGGCTCCCACTTCGGTGAGTTGTCCTTAATCAGCTTGGAAAGTTTCACTCAGGGCTGCTATCTGGATGTTGAATCTGGCCAGTTCTCTACAAACTAGAGCTATTCTTCTCTCTGGTCTGGCTGTTGATGTACTGTTCATTAGTGTGCGCACTTTCCAGGCACAGATGGTGAGTTGAGTCACATTTGTCTTCTTGTTAGGTTTTCGACAGCTAAGGTGGGAATTTCCGTCACCCGCGGTACTCTGACCAGGGTTAAGGCGAAGCAGGCAATGTTTAGGGCACCTTTTCTAGCCCCTTACTCGTGCTACGGAGGTGAGCATGGTGATCCTAAAAAGGGCTGCTCAGTCACCCAGGGGGCTACCGAGTTCCACTGCTGCTTTGGTCCAGTGAAAAACGACCCTATGACCTGAGCCGCCTATGTGCAGTTCTGCAGCTACAGCTCCATGTGTATCCACACCTGATGCTTTGCTGCTCGCCCATCGCCACAGGACTTGAAGGTATCTGGTGGGAGGGGGGAGGGGAATAATGTCACGACTTGCGCGTGAGTTGGATTTAGGTGAGGGAGTGTTGCGCAGAGTCACCCATAACTCTCTCGTACAGGCTTTCTAAATCCAGTGGCACGACAGTGTCGAGTCGACTGGAGACGCGTCCGAATGCAGTGGATGGACATCAGTTCCTACTGGACCTGATCTGATGACCTGCGCTGTCCACAAACTCTTGCCATCTGCCTTTACAGCTGGGGGATGAGCATATCTGCTCGGCCGCTTGATCCACCATAAAGGACTTTCCAGAGGAAGCCAGGTGTAGCTGTCCACTCTGGGTCAAAAGTCAAAGGTAGTACTACTGTTACTTACGGTAGCAGGCGTATCCTGACCTGAATGATATGGTAAATCTGAGACTAATCGTTTATTTTAGTATTTCGTATGCACCAGTTTCTTTAGGAGTCTTCTTGTTCAATAAATTCCATTGAATGACCAAGTGCATCGGTATGTATTTAATACAGGTCTGGCGCTATGTTTCTAAATGCAATCTTTAGACAATCTTAGGCTTCAATTGTGATTGCTTTTGAAATATTGGAGTATTTAACGTTTTGTACACTTTAGATTTTTGCACAGATACAAGTCCACGTGATAAAAAATCACATAGAAGAAGAAGTCCTAACCACGTCCAATCTCCCACAACGTTCATAGCGCTACGATACTTTTATGTAAAAGCAAGAAAATAATTTGACAACATATTGAGAAGAAGTATGGAGTCCACTATGCATTTACTGATCATTCTTTTCTTCTTTACCATAGTTTGCTCTTTCCTTGTAAACCTGAGACTGTATGCTGGGAAATGCCGACCAGAATCTTTTGTATTGAAAAAGACATACATATGCCCGCCGGATTTAACCTAAATGCAGTTTTCATCTAAAACAATTCGGAAAATCAATCTGGACAAGAAATCTGGGATATAACTGCGTTTAGACACATCGGAAATGAGATCGTATTTCTCTGCCGAAAAGGAAAGCTGTGATGCATAGACGCGCATTGTTAGCAACTTGACCAAAATGTCTCTGGTGATCCTAACAGCATGGCAGGGTTTTTCATAACAATTGTAATTGTGTTGAAAAATATAGAAAATCTCGCGAAAACCGAAGAGTCAAGCGTGATTCGATTATGTGTTTTGTATATCGCCTAAACAACTAATTCCTAATAAACATGTTTTAATGTTGTTGTTGATCTTTTCATTTCATTTGATCCATCTACGCACGTATGAACATTGCGTTTAAATATAGCGTGACTGTTACACGTACATGTGTACCTTTTACCTTTGTTAGGTGACGTTACACTGGACAGCAAGGAATCTAACCTGTATCAGATACGCAAGGTTGACATATCAGCCTCGGGAAATTAGCCTTTATCATGAGTTGCATAATGATAGGGATTATATATATATATATATATATATATATATATATATATATATATATATATATATATATATATATATATATATATATATATAAGGGTGCAACAGGAAAGTATCAGTTTGGACCTACGTACACTGAAATTCAAATTTGTTATTTTAACAGGCGATATAATCTTTGTCTCTGATTAGAAAGCACTTCAACGATGTAATGTTAACACTTCTTTTATTTGAAAGTTGCAATTGCGACATCCCAGTGCGTATATGCAAGAGATAAAAGGGATATCCAATCCATTATCGGGCGAGAAATATCATGAATTTTTCACTTTCGCCCTCGCAAAAGAGATCAACTTTCTGAAAAGTGTGTGTAGAATATTAGAATCTTCACTCTCTTTACACTTTTAGCCTTATGGAAAATTATTTGAAGAGGTTAAAGACATTTTCAAGGCGTATGTGCAGCTTATCAGGAGGCAAACAATCAGCTTTAAAACAATTTAATTTCTCATCTACTTCAATGAAATCGTGTCGAACCAAAATTTATGTCGGTAAGTGCTCTGAGATATCAAGTCCTCTAATCAAGATGTTTTCCATGCTCGGCAACGACTATTCAACATTGGTTTTTCCACTTCGATTGGATTAGAAAAATAAAAAAAAAAATAAAGGAAATAGTGATGAGAGAAGGGACTGAGGTAAACTATTAACTGTTTATCCTACATCATATATTCATGGAAGCCGCGGTTGTGCAGTTGGTAGAATGTCAAATTCGTAATATGAAGGTTCGCCGGGTTGATAGCAAATATCAGGTCGGCCGCCTCGTGTATCCTTGGGAGAGACACTTGCTTGTCATTTTCTCGGCATGATTTATAGCTAATAATGCGTTATAAGTGCCGTTAAAAATCCATCAACCAACCAACTTTCATTCTTCGGTAAAATATATTTAGTTAAAAAAACGTGTATAAAATGGGTCAAATCTTTTCAGTGCAATTAGTGGGTTTTGTATTTTCTTTATTGTAAAATAACACGCTCTTCACAGCTCATACTCTTTTACAATATATAATTTAAATAAGACTGTTTTGACCCCTGGATCATAGAAACCTTAGTCCATCATCTCTGTGTATTAGCACACTAGCTTATTGTCTGGATCCTATCTTCCTTCTCTAATCACATATTGAAATCCAATCAAAAACAAGGTTGTTATGTATGATGTTTATATAATATTATAAATATTTTAGGAAATTATAAATGTTTCTTCACTTTAATATTTGCTTAAATCTTAATGTTATCAGGAAAAACATGTTTAACTAGTGTTCTTGAATTAGGTTGTTTTGATCAATATGTTTTCTCAATTTGAAGGTCAAGGTTGATTTTTGTTTACAAGTAAAAATTCCATTAAGATGACTCATGTTCTAGAACATTCTGTCATGTGACCAATCTTTACATATGCCATGTTTGGTGGACATTTATTCAGTTTTGACATTACCATCAGTCTTGTAAAGAGCTATTACAGTTGTGAAAATTCATTCCAATTTCTAAGAGAGGAATTATTTTAAATATTCATTGGATTATAACAGTGCTCATAAACTTTTGGATTTTTGATTTTTAATTGAATATTTTGGAATTGAAGTGAACTTATTCAGATATTTTGGAATACTTCATTTTGACATCAGCACATCAAGATTTCTAGTACATCAGGACTTTGGAGACCATTAGCACATCATAACATTCAAGGACACAGCCGTGAATTCGGAACATTCTATATTTAGGACTTGTGATTAGAACAATCATTCTTATTGGATTATTAGGATTTCAAAACACATTACTGTAAGTGACTTTTTGATTTTTCATTTTAATTATCTAGTAATAAATTGCTTGTTGATTTTTACTTCATTTGTTGGTTTCACTTTCTTTCTGTTACATTTTTCTTAGACCATAGAGTCGTAACAGAAATTGGGGGCTCGTCGTTCCGGGATTGAATTTCTTTAAAGCATATTAGAGATATTAAATTTATCTTTGAAATTCATATTGATTTTGTCTTGGAATTTTTTTTTTTGTCTTTGGCAAAGATTTTTAAATAGAGAATTTTTTTGTGTGAAACCAACAAGCATTTACAATGGCATCTAATGTTCAGAATTTCATTTCAAAACCTACCCAGGAGGGGTTAGAGTGCATGAGAAAGGATGAGTTGCTCGAGCTTGCCAGAAAATACAGTCTATCTGAGGCAAAAGCATCATTGACAAAACAGGAGATAAAGATTATTTTAATTCAGTATTTAGTAGGAAAGGGAATTTTTGAAAATAGTGCTTTAAGTTTGAAGAGAAAGCCTGTATCTGGTTCTGACAGGAAATTAAGGGAATTAGAGTTAAAGAACCAGATGGATTTAGAATTGGCAAAGCTTCAGATTCAGAGAGAGAGAGAAAAAGAAGAGAGGCAGATGGAGAGAGAAAAAGAAGAGAGGCAGATGGAGAGAGTGAAAGAAGAGAGGCAGAGGCAGATGGAGAGAGAAAAAGAAGAGAGGCAGATGGAGAGAGAGAAAGAAGAGAGGCAGATACAGATGGAGAGAGAGAAAGAAGATAGGCGGATACAGATGGAGAGAGAGAAGGAAGAGAGACAAATACAAATGCAGATGCAAAGAGAAGAAAGGGAAATGCAATTTAAGTTAAGAGAATTAGAACTGGCAAACAGAGCACACTCCACTCCTTTAAACACAAGTTCAGGTTTTGATGTTACTAGATATATTAGGTTAGTACCCCCTTTTCAGGAAAAAGAAGTAGATAAATACTTTCTTTATTTCGAAAAAATAGCTGAAAATTTGAAATGGCCCAGAGAGCATTGGACTTTGTTATTACAAAGTGTACTCATTGGCAAAGCTCGTGAAGTCTACAATTCACTGTCAATACAACAAAGCACTGATTATGATGTGGTTAAGGAGTACATCTTGAAAGCTTATGAGTTGGTACCAGAGGCATATCGACAAAGGTTTAGGAATTGTAGAAAAGAAACTGGACAAACTCATGTCGAATTTGCAAGGGATAAAGAACAACTATTTGATAGGTGGTGCTCAGCCAAGAAAGTTGATCAAGCTTATGATAACCTCAGACAGCTCGTATTAATTGAAGAGTTCAAGAGGTGCATCCATAGTGATGTTAAAAAACCTATCTTGACGAGCAGAATGTGGAAACTTTGGAAAATGCTGCTCGTATGGCTGATGATTATTCCTTGACTCACAAAATTTCATTTGGTAATAAATCGTCCTCTCAGCAGTTTTCTGGTAAAAAACCATTTCAATCTCATTCGAGTACTTCCAAATTTCACAACAGCACAACTGTTAGGAATCAAACATCTGATAAGACTGATCAGAAATCCTTATCTCTTCCTACGTGCACTTATTGTAAAACAAAAGGGCACGTTATTTCTGATTGCTTCAAGTTGAAAAATAAGCAACAGAGAAAAGACAGAGCTTTTCCAAATGCTCTTATTTCTACGAGGTCAAGGTCACGGTCTTGTATTGAAAGCAAAACATTTGTTGGGTCAAACAAACCCCAGTCTGATTCTATTTTGGAGGCTTATGAACCATTCATGTCAGAAGGTTCTATATCACTTATTGGTGATTCTGCCAAATCTATCCCAATTAAAATATTAAGGGACACTGGAGCTTCTGAGAGTATTTTATTGTCAGGTACTTTGCCTTTGTCTGAGGAGTCTTCTTCAAGTGAAAGTGTTCTTGTTCAGGGAGTAGAGTGCGGGTTTGTAAATATTCCTCTTCATTGCGTAAATTTGGCATCAGACTTAGTTTCTGGACCTGTGATTGTTGGGGCAGTGACTTCTTTACCCATAGAGGGTGTTCATTTATTACTAGGCAATGTCCTAGCTGGAGATAAGGTTGTGGTTAATCCACTTGTAACTGACAAGCCTTGTTTGGATCAGAAAGTTGATCCTGTCGAAACTGAAATCCCTGATTTGTACCCTGCTTGTGCAGTTACTAGAGCTATGGCAAAAAGAGCTCTTGAGAGTGATGTTGATCAGGATATTATTCCTTTAGCTGACACATGTATTGGTCAGTTTTTTGATGAGGTCACTTTTTCCTCAGGTATTGATCAATCAAATGGTATTGATCACAGTGATCCTCTTTTGGCAACTCATTCTCTTTGTCCTAATCAGGATGATAAACGACAATCCCTTGTCGTTGAACAGGAGCAAGATCCCGAGATATCTTGTTTGTTTCAGAGGGCTATTAGTGAAACTGAAGCCACACAAGTTCCAGTGTGTTACTTTGTGAAAAATGGGGTCCTTATGAGGAAATGGAGACCACCTGATGTACCTGCTGGTGACGAGTGGTCAGTGAGTTATCAAATTGTTATTCCTAAGTCATATAGACAGGAAATTCTTAATTTAGCCCATGAAACTCCTTTGGCTGGTCATTTAGGAGTCCGTAAGACTTATCACAAGATCTTGAATCATTTTTATTGGCCGAAACTCAAAAGTGATGTTTCTAAATACTGCAGATCTTGTCACACTTGTCAAATGGTAGGAAAACCCAATCAGAAGATATTGTTGTCAGCCTTGCAGTCCATCTCTGCAGTTAAAGAAATCCTTACTTTTTCATCTTACCTATTAGGCAAAATCTTCAAATTCTGCATTACAGCCATTGCAGAAAAAATATTGCGAAAAATGCTATCAAAATTTAGTGTGCTGCATATATCAAAGCGTAAGGTTTTCTCCAGGTGGTATTTTACTACCAAAGTTAAGTGGGGTATTATCCTTTCAAAGGGAGGTAACCCATTGTGAGGAGTATAGACAAATAAAAACGGAGAATTTTGTTTTTTAAATTAAAAAAGTACATGTAGCTAAGCTACAGTCTAAACAGATCACATGGTGTAATCGAAGGGGGGGGGGTAAGGGGGGGGGGGTAGTGGAGTCCAAGTATTTATCAACAGGGGACTCTGGTTGCTAACAAAATGTAGACAAATATGTTCACTCTGTTTGGAACAACTCAGCTGCATCACGAGTTGTAAGTAGTAAATACTTAGATTTCTCGGGCAGTAAAGCTTTTTTTTTGTTGTACCAACTCACACAAAATAAATTTGAATATTTTTTTACACAAAGCTACCTTGTAGTGAATTGGACAGTTTCAATGAGATGAAAGAGAAGTTTAAGAAACTTTTGAAGAGTTTAACATGAAAGCAAGAATGTCGGCATCTAGGGATAATGCCTATTTGTTTACAGGTTTGGACGGGATAAAAGTGTGGTCAATGTTAGCTATGTTGCAAAATAGCATAGAAGAGAACACAAATACTAATTTATTCAAGTTAAATATATAAAAAAATGTACTCAAATGCTTTAGAGAAGATACAAACCAACATATTACTTGCAATGTTGATAACATCGAGATAAGGGGGCGGGGTAATAAAGTCGCTTTTATTCTCTCGGTACAGAGAGAAAATGTATTCCAGTTAAGTAAGTCAGGTTAGAGGTTTGTCGTGTAAATGAAAATTTATTTAAGTATATTGCGGCTGTGACGGTTGAACCTGAATAAATAAAAAACTATTCTTTGGCTAATATTAAAGATGCGTTTTAAAACAAATTAAAAGGAAACCATTTTAAAAAAATTATAATTCACTTCTAGCAGCTACAGGATATATTTTACAAGTAAAGCGTCCGTATGTTACAAGTAAAGCGTCCGTATGTTTGCCCTAATCAGGTCAGTGCATTTTAAAAAAGTGTCTCTATTTTGACTTGAAATGACCAAATCTTGTTTGAAATGCCTTTATCAGAAATAAAGGTAGCACCAATTTCATATTCCTCATTAAAAAATAGGCCGTAAGATTACCGGGACGATTGATTCATTTCACATATAAAATTGTAAGAAAAACAACAAATAATTTAGACATTGCCCATTTCGAATCGGAAAAAGAAAAAAAAAATGGAAGAAATTCGAAAGATGAAGATGAAAGGATTTAGGGTGAGAGCCAGATCAATTTGGTTGAAGAAGGAGACAAAAGTAACTAGATATTTTTGTCATTTAGAAAATATAACTTTTAGAAGTAAAATGATGCCTGCGTTTTTAAAAGCAAAGGCTCATTTACAAAATGGCAATGTAAGATTTCAGATGAGACAATATTACTCTCTATGAATTTGTATAAAAGCGGGAAGTTGAACTTTGTAATAATAATAATAATAATAATAATAATAATAATAATAATAATAATAATATTACAATAATATAAATACAACATGAATTAATATAAAGTATATAAGGTTAAGATACTGTTTTCACTGCTACCACGTACAAATGTTATATGTTCATAAAATCAGGTTTGCTCATTAAAACATTTGCAGAGGTATAATTTCATAAGAGAGGAAACTTTAGCTGCTTGTTAACACCATGCTGAAAACTGTTGCAAAAGCAAAAATACCATTTACTTCTAAGTACAACTCTATACATTTAGCTGCCTGTTGTGCTGAGAAGATAAACATTAACGGAGTTTTCTGTACATTTATGCTCATTTTATTGGCATGCATCCATCTGATTGCACATTGTAAATCTCCATTTAGTTTATTATCAACAATGCTAACTTCTAAATCACTATCATATTGTGATTTATCATCTGCATACATAGACACTGAATACTGTTTCTAACACTTTGGAAAATCATTTATATAACAAATGAAAAAGAGAGGGCCTAAAATTCATCCTTGTAGTATTCCAATGGAAATTTCCTTAAAATCCGAAATAGTACCTCTCCAACTCACAGCTTGTAATCTTCATTTAGATAGGACGAAGACCATAAAAATGAGTTTTTTTTTGGTAACATTATATGCTGACAATGTATGGAGCAAAAGTTTAGTAATAACAGTATTAAAAGTTGTATGTAGGTAAAGAAATAAAACTCAAGTTCATTTCCCGTCATTAATATCCTTCAACCAGTGATCAGTCAAACAAGTGAGTGCTGTCTCTCAAAAATGATTTGGACAGATGTCTGATTGACACGAGATAATCAGATTATTTTTTGATACAAAGTCACAAAATGAATTGAAAACATTGTTTGTAGAATTTTGCTAGCAATATGTAAAGTCGATATAGGTTTATAATTATTGACACTATATTTGTCTCCTGACTTAAAAATGGGGTTACACTAGCTTGTTTCCAATTGTCCACAAAAATATTTCTTCCTATGGACGTATTAAGTCAGTAAGTCAGTTGTTCACAATACAATCTATTGACAGATTTAAGATTTTCAACGACAGCCATAAAATCGGTAGACTTCGATGTAGACATTGTTATAATTTCCTATTTAAACAAATCCTCAGTAATACTTGATATCTGAAACAAAGTTTCATTTGACATACGTTCAACACCCGGTAGTGATGAATACAAGTTCTTACCAATATCAAACGCAATCCTGCTGAAGAAAGCATTGACAATATTTGCAATTTTAGTAAAGTCAATAACGACTTCCCAATCTACAACCAGAAGATTTGTAGATGAATGTGATTTGGATGAAGGTAGAAAATGTTTTAATTTTTTTAAAATACATTTCATTTGGTTTGTTTGAGGACATTTCAACAGTTTAATCTAAAAAAAATCTCTTTTTATATATCTTATTTGTTTAAGAACCCTTTTTAAAAAAAAATAAAAAAAAATAAAAAATAAAAAAAAAATAAATAAATAACCCTTTTCTACATTTGCTTTTTCTCGAGTTCTCATGTTGGAAATCCCTTGTATGCAAGATAATAATTTATTAAAGTCTTACCATGTATAACTTGTATCATCATAACTCTTATTTGTGTCCCAAGGAACGTGCCTTTATTCTTACTTGAACTTTTGCTAATTTAGGTTCTAAATCGCGATATTCAGTAGTTGATTGCTTTACTTAATTTTGTTTCTTTTCATTCCTGAATATACCATATGATGATCACTAATTCCAAGGACAATAATTCCAGAATCAACATAGATATGGTCAATTGAATGTACGTGTGTCCTTCGTTTGACGACTTGGCTTTCTAATTAATTGATACGTCCCATAAATATTCATCATGTCTTTTAATTTAGACGTTTTAAATTCATCAGTATCAAAATTCCACATCACATTTAGATTGTCGTATTCTGGTATTACAGTCTCCAACGCTACCACGTCTAGTTTGGCTGTAGGCGATATTGCCATATTATTCAAAGCACATTGTGTTCTAACATATACTAAAACACGACCTCCAAGATAATTTAGGTCTTTAATCCAAAGCCTTTTGGATTTCAGCATCAGCAACCGAAAATCCGATTTAATTCCAGTAATGGCAAAAATATAAAATGCCTGTTTCCTGACTAACATTTTTACTTGATCTGGTTGGTTCATGAGACTACATATGTTGATATGTGCAGATGTTATTCCTTTTGGAAATCCCTGAATAAACTGATCTGCTGACCTCTCGGAAATCATAATGAGATGCCAAGTTTTGTACACATTCATTAAAATCTGTTAACAGGTAGATTTAAAAAAAAAACTCAATACAGCTTGGGTGAAGTTTCTGATAATACCAATGCAACTGACTGATAAATTATCACCAATGTTACACTTTCCACAGGAAGGTAGGTTTATATCTTCAGGGTCTGGGTTCACGTTCACATCGTTAGATTACAATATAAATTTAGAAAAAATTTAGACAAGTGCTCATTTTTCTTTTATAGATCAGAGTGAAGTGTTCACACTCGTTCTGTGTTTGATATAGATATATATTCAATTTCAGATGGACAAAGTCTATGAACACTTTCTGCATAATAGCAATCGATTTTCAGATCCAGAAGCGGCCAACTATTTCCTGAAAGTATTGCAAAAATCATCTGCTGGTTCATAGTGATAAAATACCTATTTGAAAAGACAAAGACTTACGAAAATCAGGAGCAAAAATGAAACACAACGTGTCCCAGCGGCCATCTTAGACAGCAGACTAGATAAATTGCTTAATTTTCCAGATATTCTTAAGATAAATACATTTATCAGAACATATAATGTGGAATCCAGGGATAGGCTCTTTGCACTTTTGTTTGGTATATATCTGCCATTTGTAATTATGATTTCATGTGTGCATAGCTTGCATTTCTAAATGGAAATCCAGTGGGTTTGTGCATATGGCTGAGTCTTAAATTCCTCTGCCTAGCGAGTGAGTTCTCAGGCACCTCGAGTCGTTTTCTTCGACATTTTTCCATTCTTTTTTGGGGATGAGCGCATGGCAGTGTGGAATAGAGGCTGGTGCATAAGAGCTTGGTGATGTTACTGTTGGCACGGGTTCAAATCCTGCTAATAAGTAATTATAATTATCTAACCTGTTTTATTATATTGGTGTATTTATATCATATGGCATAATTCTTTCCAAGTACGCTGAATTTCGGACGGTCGCATTTGTCAGAAAGAAAATGTCATCTGAAACAAATTGACCAAGGACAGTTCAAAACTAATTTGGAATAAGTCTGAGCGCTTATGTGACCTACGGGTTCCTTTATCAAAAGGCAAACAATTACAGAAGACGTACACATTAGAGATAAGAACCCACAAGACAATGAACGCCAAAAACTACGTGAATATTGAACAGTCTACAAGGTCTTTAATTTAGACCCTTACCAAAGATAAAGTATAAGTTCATATAATTTCAGTGGACCATTCTCGTTAGATCTTGATCACGCAAGCGCACACATTGAAACTAGTTTCGCTATAATAAAAATATCAGTTCATCTGGACTCAAACTTGAGTACATGTTGGATTTGCATAAAAACTTTATATAGTCTGATTAGTTGAGAAGACGATCTGTTTATCCAACCACTGGCACACTGTTCGACAAGGATGACCTGTCCGTTTGACCGTTCACCAGACTTGATATAAGTGCCGATAATTCTACGCATATATGACGACACATACTGGTTCTGTCAAAAATAAACATATATGTCCAATAAAAAGAAAAAATGGAATGGTTTGTATAAAATGTGTGGACAACATTTCTGCATGAGCAACTGTTACGACTAGGAGTATGGTAACAAAAGAAAAGACTGAAACAAGCTTTCAAGATTTAAATACAAATATTTAATTTCCTAAAATATTAAAATATTTCAACAAACAATCAAAGTGAAAGAATTAAAAATAACTTACAGTATAGAATATCCTTAAACGTCCAAAATTGTTCTAAAGTTCACTGATCCGGAAGTTAATCCAAATATTCCAAATGAAGTAGGTTCCGAATGAAGCCTTCACTGTACTGATGTACTAACAAGAATTAGTTATATTCAAGTGTTATAAATTCCAAATAGTCCTTGTGAATATGGAATATCACAACTTCTAGAAATGTTTCTGATAATAATTCCACGGAGCTGTATAATAATTAAAGTTTAAGACACAGTACTTAATCCTAAATGTACTGTATTAATATATATATATATATATATATATATATATATATATATATATATATATATATATATATATATATATATATATATATATATATATCACTGAAGTAGAATATTCACACACAAAATGAACCAATCTCGTTTTATGACCTCTCAGGCTGAACGAACTATGAACGAATGCCCAAAAACAGTAATACATCATATTATATAGCTTCTGACTGCGCAAAACAGAATAAGGAAAAACCAATTTAAACTGTATTGTGACTTAAAAACAATTTAATCATTCTAGATTACAACCCTCTCCGAACCAGTCAGAAATTAGGTTTTGCGTGACCCCGCTAACGTACCTATGCACTAACGTTTTTTACCAGTGAAAAAAAAAATATTGACTCTTAATGGAACATAGAATCTAGGTCAGAAGTTCAACAAATTCTCACGCTCTATATCACGTGATATGATTCATGTTTAACCAATATTTTCCAAGACCTAATGTACTGAGTCACATTGAAATACCGTATATGTACTTTCTGCAAGACGACAGCTGTTATACTATTATGCAGAGATCATGAACCTATACTATTATTTAAAAACGAAATAATACATAATTCCGTAACAGTAACAGATGCCAGATATGTACCGCTTATGCACATGTAGACATATATGTAAGACAGATGTGTGCCGATGATTGCTGATATTTAGATACGCTATTATTCTACTATGTATGTTACACTATTTATATAGTTCTTAGTTCTGTGAACATCAGTTGTGCAATATAGAGGGAGTGAATTCTTGTTTAAATATTTTGTTCACCCTATGTTCTCAGTTGACTAAAACTGTGACTCGCCCATATTAAAAATGGTGGATCATCAGATTTGTGTAGACCGATGTAGAGTATTATGTATACAAAGACGCAGGATGCACACGGAATAATGTATCCAGACCATGCAAACGTGATGCACGCATACTAATACCTATTTTGCGAAATGGACCAGGCCCTCATGAATATTCCACTGAAAGGTCAAACGGTTACGTCATTCTTATAGATCTATGCTTACTGCAAACGAGAGTGACGTAACAGTTATTGCTGATACACATTACTGCACATGAAACGTTTTATACATTATTCCAACAAACAACAATTGTCATCATGAATTATTTGCCTTGACACTGATTATCTCTTTTTTTTATTATACATAACTATAAGTAATCAAATGTACCCATTTACACGTAATCTCAAATCTCATTTTGTGGCATTTCTTAAGAAGATCACTGAATGCATATGGACTCAGGTCGCAAATACTACCCACGAATGTAGTACCAGTCTATTTTTAGAGCCTTGTTTCATCTCTCTCGTTTATGGTGGTGATACTTGGCTTAGATTTAGGCGTTGTTGGTATTGTTTATTCTTTAGAATATGACCATTATGGTGTGATTGTCTGTGTGCATTTTGGCGACAGTGCACGGTGGATAATCAATCATTGACGCGTGCCCGGAAGTGAAATATGTGACCCATTACACGTTGTTTTCTTTACAGTCCTGTCTCTAAAAAAAAATCGGATAACCTATTACAAGAACTTCACCTTGAGTTCATCTTTGAAGATACTTTAGATTAACATATGATTTATTAGGATTTGAACGCACTGAAAAGTTCAGTACTGACAAACAAATGTAGGGACTATATAGGGAAAATAATTGTGATTTGAGT
Organism: Margaritifera margaritifera; assembly: GCA_029931535.1. Classification (NCBI taxonomy): domain Eukaryota; kingdom Metazoa; phylum Mollusca; class Bivalvia; order Unionida; family Margaritiferidae; genus Margaritifera; species Margaritifera margaritifera. The sequence continues at coordinate 766,595 of JAQPZY010000993.1, read as the reverse complement.
CTTGTCAGTGTATTAGCATTAAAACTTTAAATTAGAATGCCAAGTTTATTATTAAAAGTAGACACATGACATTTTGGCAGTTTATGTATATTCACATTAGAAATTAAACTATAACATTAAAAATAAAAACAATAACATTTTCCTTTAAAAGTTAAAATTTAAAAATAAAAATTAAATGTTTAAAATTTGGCAAATATTTGAACATTTATAGTCTCTTTGGGGTTGATACTCATTATTATAATTATGTATGTATTACCACACTAAACTTCAAATGGTGGATATTTTTCAAATTCTGTCAGAGAAAATATCTTTGAAAGTCATAACAAGGTCTTTATTCAAAGCACACGAAGACATCTTTCTTGTTGATTTAGTGTCTGTAGGTCACTTGCACTATTTATTAGGGGATGTGCTTATGATTGTGTGATATATGAGTAACACATATCTGCTTTTATGGCTTACAATAATTGTCTATAAACATAGCTACCTAGTACTTAATGACAGGAGGGAGTTGAAAACTCTACAGTACAGCCCACTCAGGCAGTTTACAACGAAAATTTTTAAACTGTCAGAAAATGAAAAATGTCAAAGAAATATAGGTCAAAGGGATAAAATGTACTTTCTACAGATCTCTTTACCTTCGATGTAGCAAAACAGCAAAATTAGGCAAGTTTAACACAAAATGCATTCTTTTTTCTTTCTGATATTTGTTAAGACATTGATTGACATAGTGCTGCATTGTAGCATAAGCTGATATCCCATTCTAATGAATGTTTCAACTTTAAATATTATTAATTACTAATAATAACTGTTAAATACACTCTAAAAACTCTCACCAGAAATGTTCTAACATATCCTTTCAATTAGCTTTGTACAATTGATCTTAATATGGTTACATGTCCCACATGAGCAAATGTCCATCCTTGTTTAGAAATTTTGGGATCAGAATTTCACATTTAGTGAATGATATAGGATCTAATTGTACCTATAGTTGCTCTGTCAGACACATAATTCGCCGTATGCAGTTGAAATATCCCCAAATAGTATTTCCATCATGAATTAACTTGCTTATGGCAATATTGATTAATTTAGTCACGTGACACAGTGCGGCATTGTAGCATACGCTGATATCACATTCTAATGAGCCATTCTAGTTAATAACTGTTAACTAACGCTCTTAAAAAATACACTAGAAATGTGTAAACAGATCATTTGAATTAACTTTGTATGCTTGATCTTAATAAGTACACGATTGTATGTCCCAAATATGCAAATGTCTATCCTTGTTTATAACTGTGGGGGATCGAAATTTCACATTTAGTTGATGATATAGGATCTGTTTGTACCTATAGTTGATCTTTCAGGCTCATAATAGGATATATGCACTTGAAATATTTGCAATTGTTATTTCCATCATGAATTAGCTTGCTCATGGTAATATCTTTAAATTTAGAACGTTGCCACCGAACTTTCCTGTATACTCTAATGTACTAATCGTTGCACAAACAATCAAACCTCCCCCTCGCCACATTGCCTTAAACTTCATGTCACCTTGTGTGCCTTATTAGCTATTTAGCCTGTAAATGGCTAAACACACACTGATAAACATACTTCTGGAAACTTCATATATTTTTGGGATGAATGGATACTTTTGTATATGTCCATTGCTTCGTTTTTCTGAGTGTCACTATGAATAGTTTAATGTTTTTTTCCTGTGCTTGTACAATTGATGTCCTTTGGACATCTCCATATCTAGCGCATTTTCACTTCATTTACCTATATCTTACTGATCTATGACATTAAAAATACATATATTATCTCTTTTCAGTTCTAGCCTGGTATTTGGAACAAGGTGGAAGAGTTGCATTAGCTTGGAAGCTCCCCAGAAGTCAGGTGGTGATACCAAGGTCCTATTTGGACATGTCCAATGTACTCGCCAAAAGTCACAGGATTAGTTCGTAATATCACACTGACATATAGAACCTCAAAGACATGGTTAAGGTCTTCATGAGAGAGATCAGCACCACTGTTCAATAAGGTAGAAACTCACTGGAGCTGTATTTTCCTATTACATTGTCGCCTTTTTGGTTATTGACATTGAAAAACATTGTATTTTTGCTATAAAACATGGTACTGGTCACATCAAAATGGGAAATTTGAGTATGCTATTATCTATACTAACACCTGGCTCAGTGCCTGACACAATAAATCTGGAACATATCACTTGTCCTTGTTTCTTTAGTCTGTATACCTATATACATTTGAAAAGGCATAATGCAATTTCGCTCAAAAATCACTGTGAGCTAGCTTGCTTCACTATCCCTGGACAAAATGTTATAAGTTGCACAGACCCAAGCTACCATTTGTCTTAAATATCATTCATTGGTCAAATTTAAGGTCTGAAATTTGTCAGTTTCATATCTAATATTTTTTTGAAAATGTAATGTAACGTTTAAATTTAGTTTTCCAAATTTAATTGTTTCCTAAAAAATATATTAAAATTAAATTTATCAACGCCTTTTCTATTTCAAACACACTTTTAAACATAAATTATCTTGTGTTATAATTAAGTTTTTACTGTACTGAAAAATTCCTACAGTTAGGGAAGATATAGCAACTTTAGTTTTGGGGTCTCAAATGCGTTTGGTCCAAACATTGCAACCTGCTGAACACCAATACTACACACTTTCTAACAGTTGTCACACACCTTGTTTGCGATTAAAATCAATAAGACTTCGTGAGTAAAGTCGAAATAGGTGTGGCATGCAGCTATAAGAGTTTGACTAAAATTGGCCATAACAAAGTTGGCCTGATAGGACTCAGTTCACAATTATTACATTCTGGGTCAGTACACACAATTGTAGTCCCGGTCTATTTTTAGAGCATTTTGTCATCTCTATCGCTTTTGGTGGTGATACTTGGCTTAGATTTAGGCATTGTTGGTATTGATTTAAAGGAAATTGTTTATTCTTTAGAATATGAGCATTATGGTGTGATTGTCTGCGTGTATTTTGGCGAAGTGCACAGTGAGTAACGAGGCGTTAATGCATGTCCGGAAGTGTGACTCATTGCACGTTGTTTTGTTTGCGGTCCAGCCTCTCAAACAAATGCCGGATAATCTATGGCAAGAACTTCACCGTGAGTTCATCTTTGACGACATTTTAGATTAACATATTATTTATTAGGATTTGGGCACACTAGAAAGTTCAGTACTGATAAACAAAGGAAGGGGCTATATAGTGCAAATAATTGTGATCTGAGTCCATATGCAACAATTCGACCTCAGGGATAGTTTTGCTCAAACAGACTCTCGCGTGACCCCGAGAGATCTCCGCCGACCGAGAGTCTGTGCAATTGACAGTTACCAATACTTGCCCTTATTGAAGGACACTTCATCGAGTAAACAACATTTTCCATGGCTTGATTTGTCTTCCCTCTATACGAATCCACTGTAACCGTTGAAAAAAAAAACTGTGTACATACAGTGCATAATATACTCATGGAATAAGAACTTGATTGCAGTCGTGTTCATGAACAGAGTTTATCTCAGCTGACCTTAATCTCACGTTGTCTGGAATAATGACCAAAATGATAAGAAACAGAACTTCCTTCTTGCAGTAAGCACATAGAAGATTTGCAACCAGACACAGCATGCTGAAAATTTGGTTTCTTTTTGGTGTGGGTGAGTCATCCTTTTTTGGGGTTTTATTCTTCACCAAAGTTGACAATTGAGTAGAAACAATAGTTACGGGGGAGGGGGGGAGGGGTCGGGGGGGGGGGGTAGGAGGCTTTTATCAATTAATTCACTTCAAGTTAATTATGACTTGGAATCATGTCATATAAATTGATAAGAAACAAAACTTCCTTCTCTCAGACAATGGAGACGGGGGAGAAAATGGTAGCATTATGGGCTCTTTTATGTGTGGCTAGTAAGTAGTATATAAATTGACAGTTCTAGACAACTTAAAATGCAAAATTCTTGTACGAAAACATTTATTGATTACCTATATTTTTTTAAAAATAAAAATGCACTCGAGTCCCTAAATAGTAGTATATATCGGTACTATCAACACGTTGACATGTAAAATCTAGTATAGAGATACGACAACATATCTGGTCCGGTCATATTTATAATTAAACAAAAAAAACCAAAAAAACAAACAAACGAGTCCATGCACCACTCATACCTTTTATAAAACATAAATACCCCTGAGTGCCTGGACCATTTATATTTGTATAAGACAAAACTACGCTGAGTCCCAGATCCACCTACTAAGTTCTTGATTGTGGATTGAGTGGGGCCCAAAAAGTTTTATAACTTTTCACACAACATAAATAATTTCACAAAGCTATATATATTCATTGAAAAATCAGCAAACTAAACTGAACAAATGAACATCCAATAATATAGCTATTTTTGCGCCCAAGTTTTGATGCTATTTCTCTTCATGTGCATTTGAAACTGTAGACTGACTGGGTTACATATTGCAAATAGCATGATATTCCGTATGTATTCTCAAATGTTCTGTATTATATCAGCCTTATTCACAAGGCCGTTGAAACGGATTGACAACAGACGTCAAATTACAAGGTTTTGGATCTGTATTTCACATTTACAAACTATTAAATTTACCTTTGTGTCAACAAAATATGATAGTATTTGCAGACAGCTCAATAGAAATCATGCTCTGTATTTTTGAATCGGTTAGCTACATTGACATGGTTTGTCAGCTTACTGCCCCAAAAGATTCCATTTTTATTCTAATTGTATAGCTTTATTATCATAGTTGAGAAAGACAAGTGATTTATATTCTATGTAATAGAGAAACACATACAATGGAAATGGAGTATAGAACAGTTCACAATATGTTAGTGGAAGCTTCTAGGGCTGAACAGTGACGTCACGACATCAAAACCTGTAGGAAATAAAAATAGAACCACATTCCAGAACGTATGTGATTCATGCACACACCACATCTGTATAGTGTATAGGACAGGACAGGGAGAAAACCTTAGCCAGTTTTTCTTTGGTAAACAAGAGTTGATGGTGATTTAAAAATAAATCAGTACAGTTTCCTTTCTCATGCAGTCTTATGAAAGAATCGATGAACGATGACGATGGTGACGATGTCATGAATCTTCCTTTGCGGTAAAAGAAAAGAAAAAAAAAAAAAAAAAAGGTTGCTACAGAACAGAATGAGAAAACGTTAGCACGCTTTTCGCTTGGCAAATAAGAATTAAAGATGGTTTTCAAACATTGCAGCGCCAACTGAAATTGACTCATTTTATCTTTAGGAGTTAGTATTCTCTTGAGCCAACCTAGGGGACACCTACTCATAACGGACACATGTATAGAGTGAGTACCTGCTCCTCTCGAACATCTTTTTTTTATAGTAGACACAAGCTCATAACGGACATACGTACAGAGAAACATCCTCTCATAATAGGCAAATGGATTATTAATGTGAAATGCAAAATGATTGATATCAGTTCAGAATACTGTATATGTTTATATTTATTCAATTTCACTGATAGCAAACGTACATTTTATTCTTGGTATCTTTCCACAAATACAAACAATGTCGATAGATTTTTCCTTTCTGTCTATCCAACACACATGCACAATATATGGATATATAGTGAAATAGTTCTACTTAAATAAATCAAAACAGTAAACTATATTGAAATACTTCTAGTTAAATAAATCAAAATAACGAAATACATATTGAAATATCTCCACTTAAATAAATCAATGATGAAAACTTCTATAATCGATCACAATAAGTCAGAAGAAAGTACAAACCTCTTTAGCGCGTGTTCCAATTATAACGAAATTGAGACGTGTGAATGTACAAAATGTAAATAGAATTGTCACATTAAAATACTTACATATTCTTTAAAACGAGACTGAAATTAATAGATTTTTCAGCGGTAACAATCCAGATGTGTACGAATTTGTCTAGGACACTGAATGGTATTTGCAGAAAATGATCATCAGAAAAAAAATCGGAAATTTATTTATGTGAAAGTATAGTCTAACGAAACGACTTATAAAACGGCCTACTCATGGAGTATAATCAACCTGAGCTACATAAAGTTTTACCATAGAACAAGACCTATAAACATAAGGAATATATATGAAATGGAGAATGTCATTGAACGTTTATTCGACAGTTTGCATACCACATTTGAACAGGACACAAGTGAATGTACAAGATGGATGTACGTTAGGATTGAATATTTGATATTACACATAGATAAACACCAGCCTCTCAGAGGAAAGTGGTACAAAGATTTAACTGAGTGGGTTAAGAACAAAAAATCTTGTATGAACGTAATTTTAAAAGACAAGTGTTTCTTTTACGCGATATAGAGTGTATTAAATACAATAAATAATCATGTAGATAGGCCATCAAAATACAATTTAGATAGATACAGCCAATAGCTCAACAAATGTCCAGTCAAAGTAGATGGCATATGGAAAATTGAATATGAATTGAATATGTCCCTAAATGTGTATGAAAAAATTAAAGGGGAAGATACTGGTATGAAGATAAACTGCATTAAACCAGTTAGAATAATCGAGAAAGAAAAAGTCAGACACGTTGACGTATTCATCGTATTCGCTTCAACCAGTGCTAAGCATTCCAAATGCGGCAGATCTAATACTACACAGAAAATGCCCATATCCTGTGAAGATGATTACAAAGATGGAAAGTGTTATTCTGTTGAAATAATAAATGTTTCAAAATTGGTGTCATAACAAATAAACAAACATGACTGTAAACATATATATGCAAAAAGTGTTTAATTTGTTTTCAATACATACTTACAAATATTTGAACCTAAGAGACTATGTTATAGTGTAGACAATTCGATAGATATAATACCTGGAAAAGGCTCGGTGATAAATTTAAAAACTGTCACATCAATTAAAAGTTTGGTATGTTGTTTATTGTGATTTAGCAAGTATCTCAGTACCATATATGAAGCGTCTATACTGCAAGTCACTAACATAAACTTGTAATAGTGCTATGCAACAATTAGATATATCTTGGACAATGCAAACACCTAAAGACATTCCATCAGTGTTTTGTTTGTAGGTCCAGTCATTCATAAATATTACAAACCAATCGTTTATACAGGTACCGATGGTATTCAGGTTTTCTACAACTGGTTGGGTAGGAACGAGAAAACCATATACCACGAATTAAAGCAGAAAAGAATAAAATGATGATGAAAGACATTTTAAGTCAACAAATGAATGCCATATATGTGAAAAAAGCACTAACATGCAAATTTCGCGATAACAATCAGTAACTGGCAAGCACAGAAGGAATGCGCAAAACGAAAGTAATTTGAATATGAGTTATCCTAAATATAACCCATTATTCGTTCACAACTTGTCAGGTTATGACAGTCTTCTGCTTATCAAGACGTTTGTAAACAATGATCCAGATGAAGTCGTAAAATTCATACCGATTAAGGATTTGAAATATATTTCATTCAACAATTGTTTCATAGTTGATAGATTCAGGAAGGATCGTAAGGAAATAACTCTGTAGAGAACCTTTCATTCGTTTTGATTCGCTTGGATCTTATAATTCACACCTGTAAATCGTTAATTGTTTTTATAGATCTAATCGTACTTTCATTCATATTCATTTTGTCTTTGACGTCCTCTATTTGTTTGGCTTTTTGTTTTAATAAATCCATATTTTTCTGCAACTCTGACAGTATATTAGTGTTAGCTGTTATCTTGTTGTTCAAGTCAGTAATTTATTTACCATAATCAATCAGCATTTTAATGTATGGATCGCTCTTTTAGATTTCATTATTCAACTTTCTCTGTAACTTTTAAAATTGAGATTGTAAAGTACCAATGTTTTTTTCAGAGATTTTTTAAATTATCCCAAAGCATTGATTTCACTGTTTATCATCTGATCGGTTGACTGTTAAACAAATAAATATCGGTATTATATCAGTGACAGCGAGGGCTCAGATATATGTTCAATCCATTACTGTGTGTAAGCATTGAATAGCAGTAGATAAGCTTACTCTCTGTCTGAACAATTCCTATGCATCAAAAATATATATTTTTTTGTGTTATCATCAATATCTTTTTGTCGGTCAAGGGTTTCATTAGCTCATTAGTTCAAACCCTGTTCAATAGCAATTCATTTATTGTCTACATTTTCCTTACATCTTTTGATATTGTTTAATTTGTTCTCCTCCAGAGTTTTACATATGTGAGTATCAAGTCGTTTGTTTTGTGCAAAATTTGTGTAATTGTTACTCAGAGTGATTTTAACTGCTGCATTATGTTTAAATCATTCTACATCAATACTTTCTTCTTCGTCACCATTTGCAGTCATTACATCTTTCACTTTGTCCATGTACATTTCAAGGTTGTACAAATTGTAAAAATCATCAGGTATTAAAACAGTTATTGCTTCATTCTTGTCGTTTATTTAAGTGAATATCTTGTTTTTGAGTTCATCTGAAACATTGTAATACCCGGTAACAAAATCTATTATCTGTAATGAAATGGATAGGTTGCCATTTCTGTTATCAATTTAAATGGTAATACTATATTTTGTTTTCAGAGAAGCCATCGATTATAATATAGCTCCCTTGCTTCCCAGTTTCTTTGTTTGGGTTAAGGTTCGCTTATGCGAAAAGAATTGTATTGGAGAAATTAGCGCAGGCAAATACTAAACAGACTAGAGTTAAATTTAGTATTCAGAGAAAATGGTGTAACAAGAGCTGCTAGAGCTACTGCGATAGCAATGACAATATCAACAGTTGCTCTATTTATTGTTGAACAATTTTGTCAGGTAAAACTGAATTTTCGATTAGGTAGTCGATTGTGAAGTAGCTAAAGGAAACTGGAAGTATTAACCGTAAAAAAATCAATAGCCCAATTGTAAACCTCGCTTTTTCAAAACCACGCTGTAGGCAACAGTAACATCAAAGTTTAATGTTGCATGGTAATTTATGTTGACAATTTTGTTTGTTTCAATCGAAATATTTCTGCTATTTATTAACCAGAGAGTTAAAGCCTTTATCAATGTATATTTGATTTTACGTTTTTTGGCACGGAATTTATTTTGTTCTATCAGATAGTCGATTGTGAAATAAGTGAAAATAGAATAAGTAGCTGTTCAATTTCTTCAATGACCATGTTTAATGGTGGATCTATTGACATCTTAAACAACTTCTTCAAAAGCACGTTGTGTGCAACTGTGAGAGCAGATTTAATTGCTGCATGATACACATAGTTAATCATGTTTTGGTTTCACCCGACATCTTATTATCTACTACCTGAAATGTTAAAGCATATCTGGGATTGGGTTGTAAGATACCGACATGATTGGATTTTGTTGACTTTGCTAAATCCGACATCTTTAAAAACTTGATGATGCTGTGCACGTGTACAGAAGACACTCTGTTTAAGACTACGTGATGAAACAATTTTACGTTTAGATCCAATGAACAAAATGCCCCCAAACAGTTATACCACCAGCTATCAAATGATATAATGTGATGTTTGAATTTGTTGCATTCTTTCAAGTCATCAATTTGTAATTTTGTTGACTCTTGTTTTTCGGCCTTCAAACGTTCAACTCTATGTGGGTCTCTTGGCTTTTGTGAAGATATTATTTCGGATTCTTTGCTAACCTTAGACTAATCTTGCTTTTTGTCTTGTTCAACTTCTAGTTATTTATACTGAACTTTTGAAAGTTAACTAAACAGGATTTTAGGATATTGAAAAGGTTAGTTAAAAAATGATTTACACTGTTTTATTCAATAGTTGAAATAATTTTAAATTTAATTTGTCAAATAAAAGTTGAATTGCAAAATATGTCACAGATGTGCAATAACAAAAATCAATGACATTTACAGAACTAGCGCTTACTGCTAACCTTGTCAAAGAGAGCACTGCAAAACACAGGCTAAAATGTAGAGAGATGAAAACAGATAGCAATATAAAGAGCACAGTAAAAAGTGGCACAAATAAAACAAAAGGCACATAAATAATTACACTAGACAAAGATACCACAATTATGCAAATTTCAAATTAATTAAAATACAACAAATCTAAATTTATACGCATTGAAACTAAATATCAAATCAGACAACACATTGCAAATGCTTTATGCTCCAGAAATTGATTCTTATCGTAGATGACTTCAAACCTGAACACGTAAGTAAAGATTTAGACTTAGATCATACAATAACATGCTCCCCTTTTGGTCTATCCGATGCAGGCCAACACAAGACAAGTTTTAACTGTTCAAAAGCTAGATATACAACAGCCAGAAAAACAGGTCAAAATTGCAAAAATGCAGTCAAGAAATGTGATAGACGAGCAGAAGAAAAAACTGAATCATTCAGGATAGACAACTTCATCACTGAACAGATTTTGAACAGTATTGTTTAATGCATTTTCCCTATGAGACTTGATTGCATATTAGACAGAGACTCCAGTAATGACAATTATTTAACAAGTGTGGTTAAAGGCACAAACGCATCAACAACATCGCAACCGATACACATTTATTTATTAAACACATTTTGAACATTTTCACATTTCATACTTTCTGTTGGCCTTGCTAAATGTATATGTTTGAAGGTTATTAAACTGGCACTCAATACAGATAGAGGCAATCCCAATGTAAACGGCAAAATACAACGAAGCATCAAATTTCGCTTCATTTTATGTAGTCATTTACCAATTATTGATGTCACAGTGTAATTACGGTATCTTACAATGATTTGGAAGTTTTATCAGCTCCATCATCTACGATGATTTCATAAATGATCTTGATTTGTTCTAGTCCATTTTATCCAAGTCATTTTAGTCACGTGTTACCGGTTATCTCTTTATATGTTCCATTTGTAATAGCTACGTTCAATTCATGTTTGTATCAATTCATGTTTGTATCAATTCATGTTTGTACCCTTCGGTTTCTATTGACTGTAGACTGTTTGAAAGATCTAAAAAAATTAAAAAATAAAAATTCTTTTTCAAGTTCTGCACTCTCCATTTATTTGCTATTTGAAACATGAAAAAAGTTTATTGATGTTATAAAACTCAACATATAGTGTGATGAGGCTGACATCAACAATTGTTATTATGTCCTTTCAAGCATAATAAATGTCTGAGGGTGGTGGAGATTTTCAATTGAAAGAATTGGAAAATACTGTACAAGAAGATGATGTTGTAAGAGACATTAAATTGGAGAAACTTTCGGAAACTTGGTTTTAAAGTGGTGCAGTTGAGTTAAGGATCACCCAAAGTGTTTGTACAAAACATTAATGACCTAGCTCAAGAGGGAGAAATCTGCAGCGATCTGGTTTTATCAACGAATTAAAAGATGATCATTTAGCAAACCGATATTTTAAACCTATTTATATCATAACAAGATAAATTTCAGGATACATTAAATAAACTTATAGATAATGGAGAAACTGAAGAGACAATCTAAATAGCCAGTATAACCGACTGTTATGCAAAGACAACCAATAAAGTACCTGAGGAAGTAGAGATGCAAGAATTGGGTCTTACAAATCAACAGCTTAGAATTGACATAAATCAATTAAAAACTGAAACAGATTACTTCTTTGGTGAAACACAAAGAGTACAACATATACCTGCAGATCAAGAACTAATTGTTAGAAGGTTACTTACCATACAAGAGGGAAAAGAGATGAGAGGATATGACGATATTGTTAAAGTTTCCGTCTCAGAAAGAAGCTTTTCAAATAGAACTCGAACATTATGACAAACAGATTAAAGACTTGAAGAAAAAAAAAGGAAGAAACCAATATTATAAAAATTATATTACAAAATTAATTTTACAAAGTTATGAGATCACAACTTATTTGAAATATCGAACTATTTGAACATATTTACAAGTTCAGCGTTGAAAACAATTACATAAATAATAAAAGTACCCCCCCCCCCCGCAGGGAAGGACTAAACTGGTATTCAGAGAAAAGAGTGTAACAGTAGCTGATAGAGCTACTGCGATAGCAATGACAATATCAACAGTTGCTCTGTCTACCGCTAATGCTGAGCAAAGTGCTGTAAATGGTGGCGCGGAGCTGTTCTATCAGGAAGCAAAGATCATTCGTTCATAATTGAAAAGGCTTAGAAAATATTTGTAATTATTTGTTTGGTTTTAGCAACAAACAAACAAACAAACAAACAAAAAAAAAAAAGAAAAAAAAGCAGCATCAGCTTTTACATGCAATAATTGGTACTGTTATAAATTGGCTGCTTGGGAGTGCTTTACACATGGTTTCTTTCCTTACTAAACGGGCAATTTTACTTGTTTTGGCATTAGCAGATTTTTGCAGATTAGTTCTCTTTATAAATGATCAAAGGTGTACGCAACGCTTCTAAAAGAGTCAGAGATTTGTCAACGCATTTGAGGTCCTTCTACAAAAGAACATAACATATTTAAAAAAAGTATACTATAGTAACTCCTGCAGCCATTATTATTATTATTATTATTATTATTATTATAAATGATTGTTTATTTATTTTGTGGTCAGACATTTTCTGCACTCGGCGGTATATATTGGTTTTGGGTGTTTCGAAATTACCATGTGTCCTTTGACCGTCTAAGAATCGGATAGCATTGGCAGACCTGACAGTAGAAATATCATAATGCTTGATATCTGCATAACATTTGCTCATTTGGTTTTATTTTTTGTCATTTACAATTTCTTTTCGTCGTGTCACAAATTGTCTCCCAGCCTTTGGAATACCGTTTCTTGTTACCTCAGTATTAAAGGTAGGGTTTAATTATGTTTAAAAGAGTCAATGGGTTTTTATAAATTGTTGTTGTATCTTACTACAACACCCGTTTTCGTAATCTTGTCACTCGGTAGCACCAAGAACGTAGTCTAATTTTACATTTGAGTCTGTTATCTATAGTTGGAAACTTACCATAATGTTTTCATCTTTGTTGTAATATTGCTCTCATAAAATGAATGGTTCTCTGACCTTTTTAACAGTGTATGTTACTGTCGAAACAGACTGTGTGTGTGATAGATGTTCTGTTTTATATTTGTGCACCTTTAATCATCTTACTTGCAAAGTTGTCGCTGCTCATTTTAATGTTATCATCATTGAATGCAATATAAAAATCTGCATCTTTTCCAAAACATTACAGGATATATTTTTTTTTTGTTAGAAAAGGACAATTCAATATTTTTATTATTCTGTATGTTATTTTGTAACACAACTAGCTTTAAGCACGCTTTTATCCCATCCAAGCTTGGAAACAAATACGCATTATATCATATTACTGATATTGTTACTTTTATGTTAACTCATTAAAAATTATATCACTCTCTAAAACCTTTTGAGTTTATCATAATGTGGCTTTGTGCCATTTATTTATGTGTGCCGAAAAGTTTCAAATTATTTTTTCGCTCCACTCAAAGCAGAATTATGAATTAGTATGTGGTCCAGGGACTCCATGGTGCTTTTGTTTTATAAACATATGAGTGGTCCAGAGACTCGAATATATTTTTGTTTTATACAAATATGAAATGTTATAGTATCCCTGTACTAAATGTCAGATTGTGAAAAAAAAAAAAAAAAAAAAAAAATTCAGGTTTCATCTCGTTTACTGGTTCTGTATATCAGTTTGCGGTCATCACTAATGTGAACTAAGGTCCAGGGACTCGATAGTATCTTTGTCCTAGAACAATATGAGTGGTCAAGAAATGCTTTCGTATAGGGATACGAGATTTTAAAATAAAAATGTCAAATGCTTAATTGGCCTAGGACTGTCCATTTCGATACAACTATTATCAAAGTAGAAACACTAGTTGCCATCAGTCGGAGGAGGGGTGGGGGTGGGGGTCTCCATGCTAAGCATCCGAAAATATCAAACTCAAGAAATCCGTGTATTTCGGAATTACACGGGACATTTCATTTTAACTTTTTCAAAGTTATTTTGAGATTGTTAATGAAATTTAAATTGAATTTGAATTAAAATATTAACATAGATGAGAAGTCTTTAGTATCATTTGTAGTGACAGTAACTATTGTCATAAAAACATAAGTATGCAATTTTGCTCATGTTTGACCTGGATCCACCATAATGTTATATGTATCATGTATGTCATCAATGATATAAGCAATGCCTCTTTGAAAGTATAGCATACAATATACGATGATATCTCAAAGTAAATACAGATTGCATCGACATATTCAAAGGAAATTATGTTTTGACTGCATATATTCCAAAAAAGAGTACATCGTATTTGTGATGCGACTATTACCAGTTTCATTTCAAAATGAATAATCCCTGAAATGAAACCTAAGCTATATCATTGGAAAATACTATAAAACATACCTACGCCAGAGTCCAAATTGTATGGGGTGTATGCATGTGTTAGAACACATGTTCGATGGAAAATTAATAAATAATTTATTTATTGACTTGTTTTCCGATCCCAATACTTATCAAAACACATTAACACTCTCGGTTATCTTTATCTTTTCCTGGATAAAAGTAATACCGTCAAAACCTGTAGTAAGCAGCCGTGTCTTGTAAGTGAGGAAAATGGCCCTTTATTACAGGTGGCTGGATAATTAGGTTTATTTCTACTTAAGTTTAGTGTAAGGGACCTCGAAAAAGTGGTTGTTGGGACAGGTAATTGCAAAATAGAGCAAACGAGCCAGGATATTCTACTGTTCTTGTATATAAATCTATGGTTCATACATATTTGCTACATCATCCATTCAGACCATCTTATCTCTATTATTATTCCTGAAATTTGCGTGAAATAAATTGCATTATATTCAGGAAAGAGTATTCTTTTCGAAATGCAAAAAATTTAAATAATTCAATTTTATCCAGAAAGAGACGTTTTCTCGCTTCGCACACACACACACACACACACACACACACACACATATATATATATATATATATATATATATATATATATATATATATATATATATATATATATATATATATATATACACAGGAACATCGCAAGTTTCCGCTGGACTAAACGGCGCCCCCCATTTGGAAGAAAATACCGAAAACTCAGCGAAACGGCGCCTCCCGGACTTGGCGCCACGGGTGGTCGCCCGTATCGCCCGCCCCTTACCACGGTCCTGTATATATATATATATATTATCCCGTGATTCTTTTCAGTGTTACTACTGGGATTCGGTGGCATTGAAAGCAATGTATTGGCGAACAGAGAATGTAAGTTTTCCAAAGGTTATATTTCTCCATCGGCAGATTTTTTTTATGTAGCACTTACAATCTGAAGTCATCAGTCAAAGGCATAACCAGAGAGATATAAATCGATAATTTTGGTGATTGTTTTATAATCTCTTTTTCGCTTTTGTTGTGTACTTAAATATTCGAGAAGGTCTGTTCATTTTTGACGTTCATACTAGTTTTTCATATGTCACTGTTGTTATTTCTATCAGCTACCTTACTAATCTTGTTATTTTTCGTCACGTCTAAGATCTCAGTTTCTCAGCATTGTGTGTGATATATAAATTAATGGGGAAATCCGGCCTTCAAATTTCTTATCACTGTGTTAATCTTTATTTGAATTTAGGTCAAAGTGACATTTCTTCGAAGATTTTTCTAATCAGATAATAAAGATTCAATCATTATAAGACTGCACCATATTCGCTCTATTCGGGTACTCTGAGAGGAACTGAATTAACTGTCTTTATCTTCCGTGACATCACACCGGCACATATCGCTGTGATAATTTTGGGATGTACACGTTTAAATGAAAGCCTATCTTCCTCAGATTGCTTGTCTATTTTTGTAGCTAAAAAATTTGTGTACATTGGGTCTTAAAAAGGTTAGTAAAAGATCACCTGTAGACCAATCGAGAAAAAACAATGTCGAATATGGCTTGAGGTCGTTTTGTCTCCTCCTTCTAAGGACCACAAGACAGCAGTTGTTGTAAATTGAAGGTTTCTTAAACGTGCTAATACCGCAGGTAATTTTCCTATAATTACACTAACGGCTACACATTCACCAGACTATAATTTCACACTTGTGTGGTTTTTCTTGCTTCCTATTGGTATGATTTAACAATACGCAATCCTACACCGTAGATCGGTATTTCAAACTATGTACTACAAAACAGAATCCACACACCTAATGCACAGAATTATTCCTACCTCGAATTATTAAACACTTATGTGTGAAAATGTCCCAAAAATTCCTTATATTAAAGTATTTGATGGGGCCCATTTTACGAAACTAATCCGTGCTATCATAAAGTCTCGTGAATACGTTTCAGTATTACACTTGCACCTAGTATAATAGGATAACCGCTCGGTTTGAGAAAGATCTTCCCAAAACCGGTTCCCTTATAATAAAATAAAAATAATCACAAAAATCTAACAACCGTAAGCATAAAAAGGTTATATTTCAACTTGTCAAGAGGCACCAAATGATAAATTCCATTTCAGACCTTCATCTAATCCCTTCCTCTCACTTTCTAGAGATAAGAAAACTATTTAAAGTATAACCGTATGCTCTGTAAATGATCTAAATTTCATTATTGCACCTTATCGTCAGTCGTCCAAATCATCATCATTTTCTTTTCTAATATAAATTTCATGTGGAAAACTATTATCACTTCTCTTTGATTTAAACACGCTTTGTTCCGCACGTGAAACATAGAATAGTATCTGAAATTTGGACTCATGGTTTCATTACTGTACATTGCAATTTTGTTCTGAAAAATAAAATTCCAGGAGTTCATTGTAATATTGGAGAGCATATTATAATTATATGCATACTGAAGGCTTATGCAATGATTTGAAATATTATTATCAACACAACACAAGCATTATATATATATATATATATATATATATATATATATATATATATATATATATAATTACTTTCATCAAATCAGACTTACAACAAAAACGTGATATTACAACACTAATGTTCTGAGAAGCGGAGCGAAGAAATTGAATATATAAGCACTGAATACATAAGACAGCGTTGCCAATCGAAAGAGTGTATTTTGCGTATAAGGAGAATTCATTCATTTTTCATTTCTCCCGTAACCTTGTTCGTCGTAGGGGCGCCACTGATGACAATCTCTCTCCATTTTGCCCTGTTCTCCACTGATCTTTGGGACTTTGCAAAGTCCATGCCTGTCCACTCTTTGATATTGTCTTCCCATCTCTTCTTCTGTCTGCCTCGTTTTCTCTTTCCTCTCACTGTGCCCTGTAGGATTGTCTTTGACAGGCCAGTTGAGCGTGAGACGTGACCATACCATCTTAGTTTGCGTTTTTTTACAGTGGTGAGCAGATCTTCATAAGGTCCAATTGCACCTTGGATTTTAGTGCGCACCTCCGTATTAGAGACGTGGTCTAAGTATGAGATTTTCAGGATCCTTCGATAACATCTCATCTCTAAGGCATGGATTCTTCTCTCTAATTCTGCTTTTAGGTTCCATGTCTCACATGCATATAGGAATATGGACATGACGAGGGAGCGCATAAGCTTGATCTTGGACCCAAGTGGGTTTGTTGCTGTCTTTCCAAATAGGCTTCAGCCTAGTCAGAGCAGCTGTTGTCTGCGCAATCCTGGAAAGAACCTCAGGTTTTGAACCTTCATCAGAGGCGATTTCACCTAGGTACTTGAAGCTTGTTACTGTGCCCAGCTTATGTCCATTCACTCTTATTTCCTTTTGGATGCCACTCGGGTTGTTTGTCAATAGGTTTGTGTTTTCAGCGTTGATCTCCATTCCATATTTTAGTGATGCTTGATTGACACGGTTCACTAAGGTTTCCATTTCTTCTTCATCACCTGATATCATCATCGAAGCGCAGGTTGTTCTGCCTCCAACACTGACACTGGCTTCATGGTCTTCCAAGGTGTCGGACACGATCCTCTCCAGGTAGATGTTGAAGAGAGTGGGTGAGAGAAGGCACCCCTGTCTGACTCCGACTGTGGTTCTGAATCAGTTTCCTATGTTGACGAGAACTGTACTAGTCGCCTTGTCATACAGGGTTTCTATAGTGCGGATTAGTTTTGCGTTTATGTTGTCGAAAGCCTTCTTGAAGTCAGTGAAGACATGATAGAGGTTCTGTTGATGTTGGATATATTTTTCACAGAGGATTCTAAGATTGAAGATCTGTTCTATTCATGGAAATTCCTCCTGCTTGAACAAGTTCTGCTGGTATATTGTCTGCCTCAGCTGACTTCCCCTTCTTTAGTGCCTTTACTGCAGCCTCTACTTAGTCCCTGAGGATCGGGTGGTCAATCTTTATTCTACGATGATTGCCAAGGATCTCTCCGGCTGTGTCTATTACTGCCTTGTTGAAGGTGATGATCAAGGAGTCTAGGTTTATTTCTTTGTGAGTGGTGGATCTTTAAGGTCGAACCTGATCCTAACTTGTCTTATTGGTCATCATCAGCAATACACTGGTCGACAACTCATGACTGCACCATAAACTCATCCCACTGAAGTAGATCCTGTGTCCGTCATCTGTTGATCTCTCTCCGAAATTTTTCCAGTCCAAGGATGTGCCATTAGTATCATCGAGTTTCTCTGGTCTAAATGTCCTGACATTCCATGTTCCATGTTCCAATGGTGATGTTATCTCTGTGATCTCAAAGTATCTTTCCCGCAGCATACTTGTCATCTCCGTCTCCCGGTCTTTGGTACTTGGAAGACTTCCGCCCAGTGTTGTCATGTTACCACCACCCTATTTCTCCCATAGGTGGAGGCGGGTGTGTCTTAAACCTTCCCTTGTAATTTTTGCAAAAAAATATTTCTTGCGCGTCCAGCCCAATGAAGTTCATAGTGTTGAGCGTCAACGATGTAGCTCTTGGTGCTATTTTTCATTTTATTACAATGGCTTAGCCGGGATTCGAACCCGGGACCGCTTGCATACGAAGTCGATGCTCTAACCACTGGACTATTGGAGTTGTACAATAGGAAGAATATATCTGACTAATTTAATACGTGCATGACAAACAAATGATTATTACTCCAGTTATCGCTGAGAGTGTAACATCTAGATCCATCTTATCAAATCCTCATTAATAGAAAATGTTGAGTATTCTTATCGAGCCATGATTGTTTGTGGATGTGCCGCTAAACCACACACATACGAAATGACATTTATGAAACAAGTTTGAAAATGTGTAGACTCTCCTTGCTAAATTTACGTTATTTAATAGTCCTGGCGACAAAGGCATGTGGTTCTTACGCATTATATTAGTCACATACTGTTGAATCTTGTTAGTATTAAATAGCTTTGGACCGTAAATAATAGTACACAATGTGAGATCATTAAAAGGCCGCTCTTCCATTTAATCTATGTTTCAGAAGCCAGCACTAAATTAAACCTCACCTGGCCATATTAATGCTGCAGCTATTAGTTTGACTTTTAATTATTTTTATTATTAATTATTGCTATTGTTATTCTTAGTAGTATCAAGTCTATGAATTGGAAAAATATGTGTTTACAGTACGATACAATTACATGAGAATCAGCTCCACAATCAGTTTATGACAAATATAGAAACGAAATTGCTTTCTTTTGCGACCACATCACTAGGTTATAATTATAGACATAGCAACCAATAGAACTTTAAATAACCCAACACTTGATTTTGCCAGAATGAGTTTAAATGGTGCAAATACTGTGCAAAATAAGTAAAAGAGTAAAAAGGGGAATAAAGGTGGAAAAAGTTATCCATACAAATTTTAAAACTGAGCAATATAAATAATCTCAGTGACTATAGAAGGTTTGCCAGACGTGGATTACTGTCAGAGTTTCTATCTGAGGCAGCGGTTTACAGAAGCCACAAAATATTTATTTGATGAACACCAAAAACACACAGAAATCATTAGCCCAAGTTGGGAACAATTCTTACACTGATACCTATTGTATCTGATTTGATTTAAGAATAACACATGATAACAAATTGCACTGTAGTGTCATTGAATTTGCTAATGTGCAACAAGGTATCCACATACAGATCAACAATATGTATATATTTTATTTTTGATGCTCAGGAAACATTAAAAGCAATCAGCTAAAATCAATTATATTTTACGAATGTTGGGTTTTCAACCTTGTTTCACAATGAATACATAGCCTTAGCATAATCTATTTGAAAGAACCCCATATCATGATAATTTATGGAGTGACTAATTCTGGGAAAACAAAGTTTGCACTCAATCTAATAGAGACAGAATATGGAAACTTCTTTTATTACATCATTATCATCTGTCCATCTTCTCTGTTAAATAAGACCTACAATAGAAACTGGATAATCAAAGATGAAATGGTGATTGTGAAAGATCCAAAATATAAATTCGATAATTGGTTAGAATTAATGGTTGATTTTTACCAATGTAAAAATACTTTGTTTATGCTTGATTACCATGGCAATCTCTATGATGAAAAAATAGAAAGCAACGAATCTAATCAAACTATCTTTTAGTGGCAGACATTTTGAGATACATATTTAGCCAATTGTATCAAAGTTCAACTCTGTTATAAATCATTGCAGAGAGAATACACGTGTGTGTGTGTGTGTGTGTGTGTGTGTGTGTGTGTGTTTTACAGCAAACACGAAAAAGGAATGGAAACCACGTTTTAAGAACCTTGTTATTCCAGATTAACGAAAAGGAGCAATTAATGAAACTCTCAAACAGGGCAAAAGAAACAAACTGTTAATGAGACCTGACAATACCTTTGGCTTAATCTGCAAAACGTTGAAACGAATGATACATGACAGATTCGTCTGGTATCTTGAGTCCAACAAACTACTATCAGACTCTCAATGTGGATTGAGACACTAAAGAAGTACAAGTGATGATTTAGTTACAATGTTTTTACTTGAAGAAAGCTTACCCATGTAATGACGCAGATGATGTCGTCTTTTGTCCAAAATACCTAACAATGTATCCACAGAAATCAAACTTCATTCAATACTTTGCCATACAAATTCGTCTGCATCTAGAAGTAGCAAAAATGAATTTTGCTAATACTGCAAAATTGTATGTTCCAAAATCACCGTCTTAGTTATTAATCCTCTACCTCCACCACCTAAAAAAAAAAAAAAAAACAAGAAAAAGAAAAGGAAACACATTAACAAACAAACCAAAAACAAAAACAAATCTTTTATTTTTGCCATTTCAAATGTTCAGAGTAAATTCAATGAAATTAGAGCCTTCTATCGTGACCATGCATCCCTCTATACAGATGGTTCGAAAGAAGGAGATGAGGTTGGAGCTTTCGTTGCAACACGTCATTTTCTAGCCGGTTTCCGGATAAATCCTCCTATGTTACCGCAGATATTACAGCCATAATCATATCTTTGATCGACTTTGAACCCAATCCCCCCCCCAAAAAAAAAAAAAAAATCATAATCTTTCCGGATTCCCATTCTACATCAAAAATCTTAAATTTGACAACCCGAAAATATACCAAATCTTACAGAAACATGATTTGCTCATACAGTCTGGTAAACGTTCTTCTGTACTGTTAACTGCTTATTCATATTGGTATTAGGGCAATGAAAGGACATATAAGTCAGTCAAAGCCGCCTCGCAGTCACCTGTTTTTGATAGGAAGATTCCTTGTAATGACTTCAAACATGATATAAATAGACCTGTTCTATATACTTGGCAAAATATGAGGAATAAAAACTTCACCAACAAACTTCAGAACATCAACCTCATCATGGGAGAGTGGGATCTCGTATACAGAACAAACCACAGAGATGATCTGATATTGTACCGATCGCGCATAGGATACGCATACCTGACTCATGCATACCTCCTGAAGGGTGAACCTCAACCAGAGTACATACCGTAGTATGGTACAATCTTGTCGAACGTATCGACTTCCATTCTGAGAGACAGACATTTTCTTTTTTTTAAAATGTGAATTTGATGTAGAAGGTTTCTGATGATGTACCACCAGATAAAATCTTGGACGTTTTTGAGGTATGCAGTTTATATATAACAAATGTTGGCCGTATATTTTAAGGATTGTATATCTTTTACCTTTATCTTTTATTAGACATTTATGTAACATTTGTACCTTTTATGTGTTATCTTGTAGTATTATATATTTATGTTTATTTGGAAGGCGTTATCCTCATAATTTTGTTTTTGTGAATTCTTTATCTTTATATTTTTAGAATTTACATTTTAACTCTATACTCAGCACTATGTAGCCAGTATTGTGATGATGTGCCGTTAACCCCTATACATGCATACATACAAGGGACATTTTACGCACCAATTCGAGAAGTTCGACTGTGGTGTCCGAATCACTTACCACCAACCCATCTACCGCAGTCTGAGCTGTGAAATATATAGCCATATTTTACTCAAACCCACAGCAAGTTTAAAGATATGGCGAACTGATTTCAATCATTCACGTCCATAGTCTGGGCTACTAGAGTCGCCATGATGTATATATTTGTGACGTCAGTAGGTGACATCTGCTTTATCGCCGATACATTGGTCTACTGATTTGATGCAATTACATTTGTTTTGGAACTGTTGGAAAGAGCAATCACAAAGAACACTGGGGTTAAAACATATAAGAAACAATTAAAATAAATTCAGATAATGGAGATGCAAGACAAGACAAGACTTTATTTACTTCAATTAGCCTAAACTCGGTACAAAACTGGCAGATAGTGCAATACATACGCGAGGAACTAATGTATAAGGGTATCAAATTTGTTCAAACTCACTCGGGGAAGATGCTCCTTATCTCTAAATAAAGTTAACTATTACTGATTCGATACGTTAGCTGAACATTTTCTCAATATACTCCAACGTACTACTGAGACGTGTACTTTTTAATGTGAAATAAAATTGCATATAAATCAGAACCAAAACTTCGAGTTACTTTCAAGCGACTGTCAACTTGTCGCATAATCGAAATGGACTAATCGACGTCACGCTACGGTCTATTGATGTTTTTCACATGTGAAGACCTTTCAAATATGGCGACAGCCTATGCAAAGGGAATGTCGCCGATTGTTGAAAAGAAACCTAGAAATTATTCCCTTCCAACAGTGTCATAAAGCAAAGCTTCAGTAGATAGTGAAGTTTCAACATATTTTACATTAAATAAAATCGTTTCATGAGAAGCATTTCGTTTTTCTTCAAATGTGCGCCGATTTTTGCCGGATAAAATCGTACCTTTGGTTAATGACATCTAGCCTCGTTCTCTTTAATGCTTTTTCGTTTCTGTAACCTTTTTCTCAACAAGTCCAATGTTTAATGTCTTGCAAAATGTCTGTAATGCATTGTATTTCCTTATGCATGTTACCAATGAAAGAATTTAGTTGTATACAGTTTTTATTGTGTAGGATGTTCCTATGATGCCAACTTACACAATTGCAATTTTGTGCACCTATCCAGTAAAGCCATTTATATGCATACGATTTAGTTATTTTAGGCCTTATCAAACTAGTCTATTAAGTTTTTTTTAATGATTTTCAAACCACCCCCAAGTCTGACTGGTCCAGTAATTTTAATAGCTTTTCAAACCGGTTTCAATCTGACTGGTCCATTATTTTTTTTTTATTATTTTTTTTTTAAACAATACGCTTGAGTCGGAGTGCTCTAGTAATGTTTAAATTCGATTTTTTTTTATGGTAATACACGAAAGGATGCATGGTCCAGTAATTTTCAGACGAGTTTTTAAAGAGTTCCAAGTCCAGCTGTTCTCTCAATTTTTTAACTTCGACTTTTAATGTTCTCCTATCCCTATCTTACCATACCTTAATATGCAGCCATTGATACCTTAGTTGCGTTGATGGGGATGGTGGTGGAGGGGGGTGGGGAGAGAATGATGTATAGTGGTGACACTTGTACTTAAAATCTCTAGGAAATCATAGCAATATGCATCGGTATTCCTTTTGCCCTGCATTTTTTTCGGCGTATTGCACATGAAGCATTGCTAGGCTGGTCCCAGTTTCACAAAATTATTCCTAAGACAGTTCATAAGATTTGTTTTACGGATTTCAGATGATATGTCAAAAGCTGTTTCCCAAAGCTCTCTTAGGAGTGTCTTTGCTTTGATATATCTTATAAACTATTTTAGAACCGGTGACATTCATTTGTGTTGATAACTGGAACCATTAGTAGTAAATAACATACTTTATGGCGAGTGACGGGACGTTGTGTTAATTATTCTTTATTACGTCTGAGTTATATTAATATTATTATTATTACTATGTAATTATTATTATTATTATTATTATTATTATTATTATTATTATTATTATTATTCAGTGGGGTAACTTCAAATTTCGGGGCCCCCTGCAAAATTTCAGAAATGCCGTCACCCCATGTAATAAAACTTGAGATTTTTGGCCCCCTTCTTCGGTGACCCCATCCCTCTCCCCCTCCCCTCCCCGCCCCCACCACCACCGCATTGCAGGAGCCGCGGGGGCGTTAGTTACGCCCCTGTTATTATTATTATTATTATTATTATTATTATTATTATTATTATTTCTTTTGGAAACACGTATTGAATGCTTTCATTAAAAACTGCATATCCTTTGTATTTAAACTATGTGTACTTAGATTTGTTTTAATTTTGCTTTTGACTCTCTCTCTCTCTCTCTCTCTCTCTCTTTCTTAAAATCTGATTTATTTTTAAAATTTAGGGGACATGAATCAATAATGACAGTTTGCTTTGTTTCATATATAAATCATTAAAAAATGTAACTTGTATAATGGCTGGATAAATGTTGACATGAGAAATCAAGGGAATTTCAGAAATTAAAATTAATTTATTGACCATGAATCCTCATAGTGTAATATTATTCAAATGCAGACCAACAATGCTTTCACCTGATTTTCAGATAAATTCTGAATATTTTCTTTACTTTCTAATATTATTCAGACAGAAACTACCAATCTGTTCATGCATAAATAAGTATTTTCTTTCGACTTTTTAATAAGGTATGACAGTAATATATAACAAAGAAATGGCAGACAAATATGTATTTGCACAGATTGAGAAAAAAAGCCTAAGTTTACAGACAATTTCTTCGTCAAAAAAGAAATCCGTTTGCAGAGGAAAATCAGTTGGACTTAAATTGGCAATTCTATGCACACCAAAAGCTATTAAATCCAACTTTGTTGTAAACGGTTGTATATTTGTACACTTGAAGCTATCACAGATGAATGTAAATACATGCATCTTTTAATATGGATATATTACATATAGAAAGTACATAATCTGATTCTGTGATATGGATTTTAATTATTTGCTCAGTTACATATAGCCGCTTTGAGGGTAATTTTAGATGACATATAGTCATGTGATTGGCACTTGACTGTGTGCGGTTTGAAATGCTTGAGAAGTCAGGAAAATCTTAATACTAAAAGTCGACGCGAATGTCATAAATTAAATGGAAGCTCTCATAGGCATAACGCCCATTCCAGTAACAGGAGTATGTATGTATGTATGTATGCATGTATGCATGTATATATGCATGGATGGATGGGCGCCATAGGTCACAGAAGTTCCGACAGCAACACTGCCTCAAACAACACGCATGTAAAAAGGAGTAACCTGGATCGAAATGGTACATATGAATTCTCTGTCTCTCTCTCCATGTTTGATATTTTTGGATATTCCTACCTTTCCGGCGTTTGAAAGAGTATTGTTACGTTTAAAACCGTAATAATGCTGTTTTGATCTAGCGCAAAGAACTCGATTTTTGTTTAACAGTTTTTCCTTTCGCAGGCGGAAGCGCATTTTGAGTTGTCACTCTAATCCTACATTTTATTCTCTCTTTCATTTGCATTTGGGCAAAATCAAATATCTGGAGAAAGCTAGCCATAGGGCATGTCCTGCAGATCTCACTAATTGTCATTCATTTAGTATTAGCTTATAAATAAATTTATAAAGTGCGACATTCTCACATGTTGCAGGTAATTTTTTTAGTAACATGTTTATGTTTAGCATTAAATGATCAAAGCTCTGAACAAAAAAACAGTATATTTTATTAAAGATCGTATAAAGTCAAAGATATAAAATGTATTGCTTTTTATCTACCTTTAAAACTTCATGCTGCTAAATAATTGAAACTTGTTTTCCATTTAACAAATATATTCAACTGGAGAATTCTTGAAGGCTTTTGATAATCTATCGTCTCATAAGGTTTCAGATTCTTTTTGCAACGATCTTACAAGTTGCAATACCCTATGAATGGTAGTGACACAAGAAAAAACTCATTTAAAAAAAAAATCCTCTTTAAATTCAAATTCCGTTTGATAGTTTTTATACTTTCGATGAGAACAAGTTTTTTTATACTTATTTTTGAGTAAGTGAATCTGTTGAAGTTAAAGTATGCCATTGTACGTTTATCTGAAATGCATTTTGTTTTTCTTAAATTTTGAGGAAATTGGATTCCATAAAATCATGTTTAGTATTCATTGTGATGTTTATTTCCAGATCGAATGCGACGGTCGACATCTACTAATGTTGGATTTACTGCACGGTTTACATATACTATAACTTCAAGTCTCAATACTCGTCAAACTCTTGTCTTTGACGACGTTTATATAAATGTAGGAAATGGTTATGATGCGGCAACTGGCGTATTTCATGCTCCGGTCGAGGGAATGTATGTTATTTTGGTGTCGATTTCTTCTATTGCTGTACCTGTGAGCGGTGACGTAGAGGTAGTTCAAAACGGGTTGACAGTGTGTCGTGCCGTGGCACCACACTATACTTATGGAGGATCTCCATGTACTGCAGTCGTTCATCTGGCAGTCGGAGATGCTGTCTGGGTGCGAGAGTACTTGCATCATGGTTCTTCTGACAAAATACGTGGCGATTATTTCACCACGTTCTCAATGGGGCTCATGCTCAAGGACGATGCCACAAGCTCTTAATCTTGATTTTTGTTGGTAATATGCACTGCGCATACAATTAATGATACAATTGATACAGTTTGTCATTTTGTCGATTTGCCATCTCTCTCGTGTTTTTCTTTATAGTCACCTGGAAGATCTTTTATTAGCATTTCAAGAAAGTTTTTACCCTTTAGCGATGCAAGGAAGAAGTAATATATATATTTTTTTCCCAAGAAGAACAATGTGAATTATTATGTATGCAATCAACCGTTTTATAGCCCAAGCTGCTGGAGGAATAATCGTTATGAACATAGTTATCTACTCATGTGAAGATGACAGAAAGTGCACTTTCAAAACAGAAATGATCCGTATTGGAGTTTAAATGCAAAGACGACACATTGAATGAAAAATGGAAAAAATCTGTAAACCCCAATCGTATTACAGTTATTTTATCTAAATTTATAGAAGCATTACAATAAGTTTCAACTGATATGACAAATAAAAGAAACTTGTACGATCAGTTTGTTTTGAAAAGAGAACCATGCAAAGGTATTTTAATTTCTCCTTCTGTGTCCTCCAATTACCCTATTTGTCAGCCGTTGAATGCAGTGAGTCAAAGAATAAAACAAACATGTATTGAATATTTATCCTCATATTAACTTTAAGAGACCTGTTAAATAGAGCTGAATTTAAATTAGAGTGTATGTATTAGAGTACATGTAGAACATGTTAATGTATGCTGTCTGATATCTTGTGTTGATTCGTTGTTTTTGCGTAGCCGACTCTCAAGCTCATCGACCACACCCCGAAACAACTTGTCCACCCGAGAAATTATATAATTCAATAAATCTACATAGATGTTTCTTTCGATGATGGAACTGATTTATTTGCTCTAGGTGGCAATTGGGGCATCGTTGTATTATATCTCACATATGTTATTAAAGGATTGTAAATAAATGGAACCAAAAATCGTAAAAATAGTAAAACTTCTAATCTTCGGTCAAATCAGAAAGTCAGAGACATCAAGGAGGCACGATCGAAAGTAGTTGTGACAAATTTACAATGTGAATCAGTGTTACTAAGATAAAACAATAATTTACTTTCATTTTTTCCACATTGGGTTTCTTGTTCTTAAATAAACTTAGACTTGCGATCTTTACGCACTACCATGCATCCTGTTCAAATTTGAAATTTACAGAACTGCATTTTCTACAGCCCTTGCAAAGAAGTAGTCTGAGAATGGACGAGTAGATAATTATTATACTGTGTACAAATTTGTTCACTCTTTCAGAGGACGTGTTTAAAATGATTTACCAGCACATTGAAAAGAAAACGTGTTGCATATGTATGATCTTAGCTAAATATAAATATGTACATTATAATTACCTTGAATCGAGAAGCTTTTAAATTTCTGTTCTTACGCATCTTTTAGAAATCAATTGTATCACCTAATGATAATATTTTCCCTGCAAGGCTAAGACTCATCCGCGTAGACTTCTCTGATCCGACTACGTAAAATAAGTCTTAGAATAACAGTGTCATCAGACAAGGTCTGGTATTAGTAAGGATTTTGTGTCTAGTATAAAATATATTTGTTTTATTTCAAAGAGATTTTGCAGGGAAAAAAAAACAGGCAGGGTACAAGCATCTTGTTCAAACAGTTACGGTTTCTTTCATTCTAGCTTGTTTGTTTTTTAATTACAAAATGCAAATAGTGGAAATTCTTATTGATATAAACCTTGAAAATAACACGCTGTTTATAATATTGGTACCAGTCAAGCAATTTGTTAATATCCTTGAAGGAGCAAATTCAAAATTAATTGTATTCCCTTATACATTCAGAAGCCTTATTCAGTTCCGCCTTCATGAGGTATCGTCATCGATGATACTTTTTTGTGCGATTGCGTTTACAGTTTCTGGAGGTAAAGAATCAAAATTCTTTCTCTCACGGATCAATGAACTACTAAATAAAGATGGAATAATTTTTGTCCAGAACTCTAACTGACAATCCAACCAAATTTCAGTATAAAAAACAAAAAACAAAACAAAGCAAACAAAAGAAAACCAGCTTGGCAATATAAGTCAGAGTCAATAATGTGCTACCGCCTCTTTAATGCCATTTCTGTTTGTATCCGCAGTAAATAGTTATGAAATATCAGACCACTGGACTCTTTTTTCGTCGTCTTGATG
Source organism: Margaritifera margaritifera (assembly GCA_029931535.1). NCBI lineage: Eukaryota > Metazoa > Mollusca > Bivalvia > Unionida > Margaritiferidae > Margaritifera > Margaritifera margaritifera. Next base: position 737,507 of record JAQPZY010000993.1, on the reverse strand, counting down.
TCAACACCAATATGCCTTCCTTGGCATGGTGGACAAGGTCACTATTTATTGGGTTTTGCAAGCCAAAGCTGTTAACAGGGTTTTAGAAATGGCACGAGTGTACCTGACACGACCACTTTCCTCTCGTCAAAGCAAATGTGTCAGGAACATCTAATCCAATAACTTATATAATCGTAAATGAATAGATGAATATAATTGTAGATGAAAATATTATTGGCAAAAATATATCGTACGTATTAAAAGATGTTGTAAGCGAGTAGGGGACTTGGCGAATCCGGATGAATGTAGCTTTAGAAACTGTTCCTCCTAACGCCGATCTGAAGTTTGTATAACATATATTATTATATATCTAATATGGAAATTGTCCTCGATCTTTCAATAAAAAGGAACAACTAGACAAGAAAAAGCAAATCCAATAAAAGGCAATATCGAAAAATAATGACATCCTTTACTAATGAAATTGCTTCACGTTTCTTTTTTCAGCTAGTGACTTTTAGAATATTGAGTTTGATCCCGAACTAAAGAGACACTGATATTTTCTGTAATAAATTTGAGTGGAATTTCCAACCTTTTCTCGGCGGTAGATATTAAAATAAAAATCAAATATAAAAATAAATGTTCTAGTGTTCAGTTTATAACAGACATTGCTTTCTCCGCAACCGTTCGGGTTTTATGTTTAAGTATTTAACTATCATATATTCCAGGAGGGTTCCTTAGCAAATTTAGACTAGATTTCTGGCTGTTTCGGCAAGTTGAGACTGGTACAGTATGAAACACTAATAAAATCTGTAAAAAAAATATTAAAAAAAGTAGGCATACACAGTTAGAATTGAAAGCCAGTCTAATCTCTTCACTTGGACAGACGGATTCCCTTTTTTCCAGTTCAATATTTCTATAATAGCATATTAATCATTTGTAATATCTCCGTGGAACGTTGATGGTTAGAGGTGTCATGGCTCTCCTAGCTTATTCACTACACAAGGTCTACCCGAACAGCAAGATTTCGCCTCTGAGAGTAAAAAGCGACAAAAGAGAGAAGCACGCTTAAATTTTGATAAAATAGTTGCCTTCGGTCAACTACTTCATAAACATTTCGTTCGATTTCTTTGAAAAACTATGGTCCAGGTGATATAGTAAGCTTTTAAATAAGACGGACTGTATCGCAAGTGCAATAAGGTTGTTGAAATTAGTAAAATGTGATAATGTACTGAGAAATAAATTTTCCATATGTGTAAGGTTTATTTATTAAAATCAGTGCTTGAAAAACCTAAATGAAAAAAATTGATCAATAGGACCATGTCGATTATGACAAACAAACAAGTAAATAATGAGTAACCTAATTAATAAATAAATTAAAAAGAAATATTTAGATATAGAGTTCTACTGAAAAAAAGGGAGTTTACAAACGAAACTAAGACTTGTCAATCAAAACCAAACAGGAATATTTTGTTCTGTGAGAATAAAAGTTATAATAAGAACCAATCGCCTTTTTAGCGCAATAAATGTGCAGGTTACCGGAGAGTTTTTATCAAGTTGTACATTGTTTAGTCTAGTTACCATTTGTTTCTCCATTGCATTTTGTATTGATCGGTTTCAAAGGAAACTTGAAATATTCGAAGTAAATGATAGTTGTTTAAAACTAAGTTTTATTCCACAACTGACTAAATTTTCCCTCAGTCCATATCGTTACTGAGCAGATTTAAAATGTCAATGTAGAATCCAACTTGAGCGATTTAAAATAAGATTAGAAGGTTTTGTTTGTAAGATATCTGATGAATGACCAATACACAAGTCATCGGTATGACATATTCCCCCGGTCCATTGCTTATGTAAAGACTCTTACCAAATGACTGCTATGGTCGATTACTTTCTTTTTTATACTACATACGATACACTTTGTTTATATATATATATTAAATTTGGAAAATTCTAAATATCAAACGCCAGCTGTACTCATTTTGCGTGACATGTATACCACGTTTGGTTGAAATACCTTCAACGTTTTGAGAGTTATGCTCAGGAAATGTAAATGTTTACTGACAGACAGACGGACATAGCTATAGCTTTATCCCCACACACGGGGAGGAATGGGGGGGGGAGGTATTATAAGTCCGGTTTACGAGTGTTTTACCTTAGGTTGCTTGGACAATAGTTGAGAAGTTAACATCCTTAAGACAAAAAAAAAAAAAAATCACATCTACTTGTAGGAAGTAACAAAAACGTCTCGTCCTAATCTGTTATCCACCACTACAATGGAAACGAAAAAACAAAAGTTAGATTTCCTGGAAATATCCGTTTTATATTTTTAAAATACGAAATTTTGTTAACTCAGGAATGTAGCATATATACACATACAATTAAAACCGACAACATTACTACATTTTCCGCTCCTGGCTTTGAATTCTTGATTTTATTTTTACATCGGGAATTTATCGTACATTGATTTACGACTTGAACCGATGACATTACCACACGTTCAGCTCTTGCTGTTGAATCTCTCTCTCTCTCTCTCTCTCTCTCTCTCTCTCTCTCTCTCTCTCTCTCTCTCTCTCTCTCTCTCTCTCTCTCTCTTTACAGGCACACACACGATATCTCAATGCACCAGTGTCTTGGGGTGCAATGGTAATTAAATACGGTCATAGTATAGTCTCATGACAGTATTTATTAGCAGGTAGATCATGATTTTGAAACGAAGTGCTCTTAATATAACCAACGTACAAACAACAATATCCAACTTTATCAATATTGCAAAACGTAATCTCGAAATTCACAATGTCTACAGTTGTTGGCTTTCATTAGTACACATAACTCTTCTTTGCTTTCACACTAAACACGAAGGAATAAGATAAATAAAGAAGCGTGTTGTTGGTAGCATTCAACTTCCTCTGACTGAACATGGAGGGGCAGATCAAAGATTTTAAATTTGACAGTCAGGTGAAAATCCCTATAATCCGTACGATATAGTCGAAAAGACAGAATATTATAGGCTTTTCAGTTGTATCTTGGCAACGTAAGAAGTTAATATGGGGAGTGAAACTTCCCGACAGAGTAATCAAAGTGGTCCATAGAGCAGTAAATATATATCCGACACAGGATAAATAGTTGCCATTGAAATTTACGCCTTAATTGACATAAGGGTAAGTTAATAACTATCTTCGTGTTAGGCTAATCTGAGTTATGTGACATTTACTTATCTGTCCTACCACATACCTCAATTTCCATCTTAAATTAATTGATAGCTATTTTGTCAGGGTCAATTGAGATGGTATATTAGATGTTAATATTAGTGGAAAGTAAACCACACCCTGTGCGTGTATCTTCGTGAGTATGTCTATCTAATGAAAGATAGATAGATAGACAAATAGACAGACAGATTGATATATAGATAAATAGATGTGCGTGCGTGGAAAAAAACTGCGGCATTACACATAAGATAAGACTATATACAATATATACTGATCCGTTTTTCTCTATCAAATTGGTCATTCTCACTTATGTAATCAATGTGAAATCTGACCATACACCCCCAGCTTCTTCAACGCCCAGGAGGCTGCAGTTGCACTTAATTACGAAAATCTTTGCAGAGACTCAATAGTAAATGGAACTATTTTCCATCCTTTTAATAGATGTAGTTTCAGTGTTGATAGATATGTTCTCTCTGGGAGAGAGCAAGAGTACCATGAACGGCACAGTATACACTCGCCCCGTATCTAACATTCCTCTATGTAGGCACTGGTAAGGCAGAGCTGACTCTGGAGATTATTGACCAACGAGTCTCAAAGACCTGAACCGATGGTCAAGGTATGCGGTCTTGAACTGAACATAATATGCAGAAACCATTATTTTCTTATTAGACTTACCGTGACCTTGAGGCCCCAGACTATATAGGTTTCTTTGTTACGCTAAAGGCAAACAAGCCACAAAGTGTGGTCAAGGTCTGTTGTTTTGGGGTCAACGGTTCAAAGACCAAGGTCAATGTAGCTAAAAGAAAATTGGTTTATGCAGAATAACTTTTGTTCTACATATTTCCTTGGAAGCACAACGGCCTTGACCTTTAAATTGTTAACCCCTAAATCAACAGGCCTCTTCCATTCCTCAAGTGCAAGCCTTGCACAAAATTTCAGTCAAGTTTCGTGGTCTCGGACTAACGTTTTTGCGTAGAAAGAACCATTACTTTTTTCTTTCAGTCACAGTGGCCTTGACTTTCAATTGTTTGACCCCCAAATCGACAGGCTTCTTCCCTACCTCAAGAGCAAGTCATCCACACAGTTTGGTCCAGGTCTGTGATGAATGACTAAAGTTATTGTGCGGAAACCATTTTTCTTCTTTCAGTCACAGTGGTCTTGACCTTTAACCTTTTGACCTCAAATTTGTCCTCTCCACAGGCGCAAACAATCCGAAAAGTCTGGCCCTGGTCTGTGGTGTATAACTAACGATGCGCGGAAACCACTTTTCTTCTTTCGGCAACAGTGACCTTGACTTTTGACCGTTTTATCCTCAAAATGGATAGACTTCTTTCCTTCATCGACAAAAACTTAGTTGTAAAGTTTGGCGAAGATATGCTGTAGAACTGAAGCAATCGTGCGGAAGAGGAAAAGTTATCTGACAGACAGACGAACATACAGGGTCATATTATCATACACTCGATTGTTAAAATACAGACTGCACTAAAGTATTTGAGTGAATGATTAAAAATCTTTTATATTACATTGAATTTCTATAAAAACAAAGTTGTCTTTTCAACTGTTGATAACATACCAGGCTATTTTGTTTCCGAATAGCAATTACATATGAACAAAACTGTTGGTAACATACCAGTCTATTTTGTTCCCAAATATGAATTACATATGAACAAAACTGTTGGTAACATACCAGTCTATTTTCTTTCCGAATAGTAATTACATATGAGCAAAACTGTTCGTAACATGTCAGTCTATTTTGTTTCCGAATAGTAATTACATATGAGCAAAACTTTGTACACCGTTGGCTGAATAGCGTGTAGTACTTAATTTCTTTACAAAAAGTTAAATTTTGTCCTGAGAGTTAGAAAACCTTTATGATTAATCAAACACAATTAATCTGAACAAAATTGGTAATATAAGAATGCAAACTATTATGCAACTCTGGGTGATGATGTATAGGATACGAATTAGTTAAAATACACCTACATTGGTAACCAAAAAAAATACAAAATAATAATGTCTGAGTCCAATGCTTACTTAGTCTAACTAGCGCCATAATTATAAGCATTTTATTTGCAAGTATTTACATGGAAGATATCAGCTGCTTGCTTCTCTAATTTTGCAGACTATCACTTTTACGCGCTGCTGAATTTGATAGTAATAATAACTACCATCTGTAAACTGCGGGAGTCGGCCCATCTAACAGTAATTTGACATCCTTTTAATCGCCCCTTGATGGGAGTTTAGTTCAGGTCAAACACGTCACTCAAGCATTGAGACCGCCTCTGCAGTGACTCAAGCGAATTCCAGTTTCCACTCAAAATTTGAAGAAAATTATCATTTTGGACCTTAATCACTTCATAATCCTTTGAGCAATTAAGCGACAATATTGAGATATTATACATATTCCATGTATATGTAAAGGTTTTTAAATTTTTATAAAAGTGTGAAAGGTGTCCGTATTTTTTTTGAATGAACAAGGAGCCAATTCTTATGCTTCTTGCTGCATATTTCAATTTTGATCATGCCAACAAGACAGTCATCGGCTGACACTGGCCTTTAATTCCTTTTCTCTCACAGTGCAGTAATCTCTTATCAGAATGGCAGTATTGAATTTTTTGTGAGACAAATGAAAAAAGAAAAGTAATAAAGTAGCACAGGGTCTACAAGACGCAACCATGCAATGTCATTTCCTGAAAATTTGACGTTGGATCTCGTCCTACGACAAATTGGGAATTAAACTACTTTTGTCTTGTTATGTAGCTTACGACCATAAGAAAGAAATAAGGACACTTATTGACCATCCTTTTTCCTACATTTTTCAGATTATGTTTGAGGCGAGGAATCTTGAAATTTACTCCTAGACTGGGCTTGACTTTTATAAAAAAAAGTCTGAAGTTTTATTTTACGCAAAGCTTCATCATGTTTGTAGGACGAAGATCCAATACAGCAACCTAATAAGAAGTGCTTGGAAAATCCTCTTTATACAATTCCTAGATTTTGAATACGTTTAACCTGTCAGAATTACGATTACTCGCATATGAACTTGTAAGTGTGCTCCGGATGTACTTTTCTAGTTATACGAAGACGCTACTAACACCGGATTCGGCGCAAACTGCTCATATCAAGATTAATTAGTCAGTGTATTGTCTACTTAAATCTCTTCTAAAGACATATGTCATTGGTATGAAACGCGTAGGTTTGATGTGCAGGAAACATTCTCTTGGTATTGTCGGTTACATAAGTAAATGATGCATTGCTTTACGATTAATACAAGCCCATGCAGCTTTCGCTGTTGTTTATGCATGCTGGAAATCTTTTGTGCAGTTTTCACATAATAATACTAAATGACGATTATATGCATGTTAAAACTAATAATCAAGGAAAGCTTTGCTCCTGGACAATAGTGCTGCAAATTCAAGCAACAATACAGAAGCAAAACATGTGTCAGTTAAAATTATTCTAACATGGTTTGCTCCCGAGAGTTTTTGAATTTTCATTACCATGACAACATGCTAACCAAAATAAAAATTCGGGTCTGAGAATTTTTTGCCTTTTTTGTTGTTGATAATAATTCGTTTCTAAAATAATCACCTTTCCGAGGTGAAATATTTCGGAAAAATGTCTGCCCCATCTTGAGGTTATATTGAAGGAAGATTGAAACACTAGTTAAAGAGTAATCCAGAGAGATGTCCATCTTATATATATATATATATATATATATATATATATATATATATATATATATATATATATATATATTGTTTGTTGTTTTGTTGCTATTATTTTAACATCTCTCTTGCGCTTCTAGAGGTGATAATCAATATGCTATTTCAGACACAGAATGTCTGTCTATCAGAAAGACAAATTGAAATTAGACCATCAGATGAAGTTCTTTGCTTTAACAGACAGATTTCCTCTGTTACAGCCAAGTCACCAGCATCTGATATAATCAATGCCTTCCTAATATTTTTCACTAGAGTTGCCAATTAATCTTTGATTGATGCGGCTTCTTTCCACTAATATATCATCCTGAGTTGAAGTTTACTAACAACCTGTAATTACAACCATCTCACTATAGCTTGCAAAACTTCTCCCACAGCGGAACCAGTAATTTGTCATATCCCTCTCGCCTTCTTCACGGAGGTTTAATGGCTTCCCCAAGGCACTACTACATAGATAAAATCGATACATCTTTCTAGATCTTATTTGCTTTTTAGGAATTCGATATATTATTTAATTTTGGCGAGCCCATTTGCAAGATATCAGTATCATTCTTTTTTAGTTTGCATTTTAGGAAAAAAACTTAAGTTGCTATTTACTATATAATCTCTATACTTGCATGATATTTTCAATGCAAGCATGCTATTCGTAATACAGAACATTTCGGACCTCCGCTCTGAAAATTCAGCTTAATTTGTCTTCTTTTAATTCTATTTCTCTCTTTTTAAATCCCATTTAAAGTTTTTTAAAAAAATAATCCGCAACTCAGATAAGCAATTTTATTTTGGGTTCATTCCAGTTAAGAATGAAAGATTAGGTTTAAGTATAGCTTATGGTTATTTTACCGTATTTTACCGTATTTTACCTTGTCCTGTTAATTTCCTTTTCGACCATTATCCAAGCAGTTTAATTATATCACTCGCTTTTATCATCGTTCAAAGGAACATTACACTGAACCATTATTGGCTCTTTTGCGCGTTGGAAATTAAGCACACCTTGAGATTTCCATTCTGTGTTATATTCCACATTATTCATCCTTCCTCTTTCTTGTCTTCATCTAGCACGGAAGAAAAACACACAAAGACATTATTTTATCGAGTTTCCTTCAAATGTGCTATTTATTTAGCTGACTCAAATGTTATAGAACGCATAAATCTAAGCAACCAATATTAAAAGCAAGGTGTTAATTTCTAAATCTCGTGGATAACGTGCCGAACGTCCCCACCTCTTTACATTTGTTGGCCAGCAAACAGGTCTATATCAGGGATTAATTCTAAACTTCCTAAGAGGGTGTGAAATGATTGATGACTCTGTGGATAGTGATCTGTTGTATGTGGGATGTTTGCTATTGAAATATACAGCTCTAAATTGTGAAGGACGTACAGATACTGATCTGTTGTATGTGGGATGTTTGCTATTGCAGTCTACAGCTCTAAATTGTGAAGGACGTACAGATACTGATCTGTTGTATGTGGGATGTTTGCTATTGCAGTCTACAGCTCTAAATTATGGAGGACGTACAGATACAGATCTGCTGTATGTGGGATGTTTGCTATTGAAATATACAGCTCTAAATTATGGAGGACGTACAGATACTGATCTGTTGTATGTGGGATGTTTGCTATTGAAATATACAGCTCTAAATTATGGAGGACGTACAGATACTGATATGCTGTATGTGGGATGTTTGCTATTGAAATCTACAGCTCTAAGTTGTGAAGGACGTACAGATACAGTTGATAAAGCAGCATCGCATATTAGGAACAATTTTTTGACTTTATAAAACGAAATGGAAAATTACGCCTTTTCACAGTCATATAATATAGCTAATATGTACCTCTACTACAGCGTTGTCTACTAATAACGACGCACTACTAGCGTTGTCTACTAATAACGACACATAAACCAAGGTTAACCACGTATAGCACTTAAAAAATAACATTTAAAACAGGATGTTTTCACACTTCTGCCAATTATTGTTGCACATAAGTGATCTGTGAGACAATCAAGTGTTACACGATAATACATACGTGGCTGAAATCAAACTATGTGTATGGTATACGTTGATTTTTCTAGGCAGTAAGGGCTTACCAGACTCTTATTCGACGGCAAGGTGGTGAGATATTGTGGCAGATGTTCATGTAAACACGTCGGACTTTAAATTTGCGGCAAACACAATGACATTTTGTATATCTCAAGGTCAGACAGGAATCAATTTGCTACACTGATTGTATTGATCTGAGTTGAAGCAGACGAAGCTAATGGTCATTTAATATCCTGAAGTATGTTCACATAATGTCATCATATACATAATGGCCAAACAGAGTACCATTGGCAAGAAATTGAAAACTTGTCCATTAAATTATTCTTTTCCTACACAAACAACATCCTGCTTTGCTAGAATTTAAGACAGACAACACTATTAAATATAATTTGAAATCCACGGGAATTTTAGGCGTAATGACGTCCTAATTCTGAGCTATTTTCAGATGAAAGAAATCAAAACTATGATAATAGGACGCATATAATAAATGCTCTCTATCTGAAACATTGTGATCCCGTTGGTGAAATTCATTTCTTTTGGAATTGACCAGTTCGAGCTTACATGGCCCAGTCCATTTAACTAATTTAATATCAATAATAAATCAGTGGTATATATATATATATATATATATATATATATATATATATATATATATATATATATAGAAGCTCGGCATATTGGGAAAAAAAAAATCACCCACCCACACACAAAAAAAACATCTTGCTGCTTAATAAGAAAGAGCAATCAAGAATATGATAACGGAATCTTAAAGTGTCTGCTAAATAAATGAGAATGTCAACATTTTATGTCAAAGTTGAATTTAAATCATGAAAATAATGTGCAAACTCCTCAATATACCCTTGTGTAGATGCATGGTTCAGCAATATACTATTGTGTAGATGTATGGTTCAACAATATACCTTTGTGTAAATGTATGATTCAACAATATACCCTTGTGCAGATGTATGGTTCAACAATATACCCTTGTGTAGATGCATGGTTCAGCAATATACCCTTGTGTAGATGCATGGTTCAGCAATATACCCTTGTGTAGATGTATGGTTCAACACAATATACCTTTGTGCAGATGTATGGTTCAGCAATATACCCTTGTGCAGATGTATGGTTCACCAATATACCTTTGTGTAGATGTATGGTTCAACAATATACCCTTGTGTAAATGTATGATTGAAAAATACACCCTTGTGTAGATGTATGGTTCAACAATATACCCTTGTGTAGATGTATGGTTCAACAATATACCCATGTGCAAATGTATGGTTCAGCAATATACCCTTGTGCAGATGTATGGTTCAGCAATATGCCTTTGTGTAGATGTATCGTTCAACAATATACCCTTGTGTACATGTATTATTGAACAATACACCCCTGTGTAGATGTATGGTCAACAATATACCCTTGTGTAAATGTATGATTCAACAATATACCCTTGTGTAGATGTATGGTTCAGCAATACACCGTTGTGTAGATCTATGATTCAACATATCTTGAGCAAGCAAACTTGCAGAATGTCAGATGAAAACATTACTATCACAAATATAGTTCTGCTTCATCACCATCATGAGCAGCAGAAGTATTGACCTTGTTCCGAAAATACCTCCCTTGAGTTAGCTCTTTGTGTGACTGTTTTGTTTTCAACATTCTTTATATGTTTCAGTGTCTTTTCCTTTTAGTAGATGCATTGTGTCAGATAAATTCTTTACAGGTCAATGGTATAATTGTGACTTCCTGTGGGAATTTTCTTGCAAAATTGCTAACGAGTCACTATTTTGTTTTCCGCCAGGTCTTCGTTTACTTTTTGTTTTCTTCTGGTACCGCTGGTAGAGATTTAGCCTTCATCATAGAGCTGGAACACACTGTATTTTCTTAGTCGAGTTATACGTCATTCTGTAGATGCTTGTTAAGTTTGTTTTGCATGCATTGTGATGGCAGCATCAACGCAAACGATTTTATCCATATGGACTACGCATTATTGCATATTGTCATTGTATCAAAGCAGGAGAATCTAATAAAAGGCAGAGAAGCTTACTGTAATGTTGGCAGGTTTTTATGGTAAGATAGAATTGGCAGAGATGAAATAATGTAATAGCAGAGACGACGAAAATGATTAAGTCCTGATTGCACCCAAGGCTATTTGGACACACAAGTTTGTCTGTTGCATTAAACTTAATTGGTGTTTTCAGAGTGTTTTACCAAAGTGGAAATGTATGATATTCCGTCATTAGGAATTTAGAATAGAATTTGATGGCCCACACGATTCCTGTTGCACTTTTAATCTGCATTTTACCGAAATTTTGTAATGGAAAACACAAGGTCTGTGAACAAAGCTTTGCACGCTGAAGACAGATGCAAAAGGAGCAACAGACTACATACTGTAATGAATAAAGACCTATACAATGTTTAATAAAGGATTACATACATGTGAGTAAGCTCTTTATGCATTCTAATCAGGTAGCTTACTTCAGCCGTTCCAAAGTAGGGAGATTTGAAAACATATAATTTACCAAATCAATATGCCGCCTTCAATGTAGCTGTTTGCAATGCTTGTATTGCGCATCCGACAATCATTCTTGAAATGCATTTCGTGTGTTTAATGAAATAGATACCTGTCTTCAGGTGAGTTTTGCTGTCTTGGATTTCTCAAACATTTGCAATTTAAATTCCTGTGAAATAATTTTTGCCCAGTCACACCGACAGCCTAACGATTAAACTGTAAAAGGTTGCTTGTCTGCTTTTACTGTATCATCATCATTATCGATTTTAAATGTGATGAGAAATTCATTGAGGCTGTTAAAATGTCGACGGTCTTCAGCAGAACAAAATATAAGATCACACGAAACCCTTTTTCTACGAAACCTACAATTATTTACTTATAAAAATCAGATTTTACATATCTCCTACAGGGTGAAACTCGACCAAAATGCATACCTGGCCAGTGTTCATTTACAGTGGGACACATTCTTGTCCAATGCATGGAATTTCACCCTATGAGACAAATGTTTCTCTAGGTTAGCTCAATTAAAAAGCCTTTTGATGATGTACTACTAGAGAAAATATTGAACTTTTTAAACGAGTGAGGTTTGTATAACAAATTTTGGCTCTATGGATTAAGGATTTTATAAATTTCGCTACAAAATGTTATTTTGTATACCTTTTAAAGAATTTTAACATCTTTACCTTTTATGGTTATCTTGTGGCATTACATGTTTACATTTATTTGGAAGGGTTTATCTTCCTAAAGCATTTGACAGTTTTTACATTGATTATTTCTGGAACTTACGTTTAATCTGCACCAAATAGCCAGAATAGTGCTGATGTGCCCTTAACCCTATACATACGTACATTCGTCTTTTTCAGTTCTGTTTGAATAACGTTTCGAACTTAACCCACAAAACTATCTAACTGGAACGACTCATTTTTGAAAAATCCAGGAATTTTCTTATCCATCTGCTGGATACTAAATATCGGTAGTCACTTGAATTATAAATATTGATGCTATATTCCGTGTCATTGTAGTAGTTTTCTGTTCAACATAGATACACAGTGAATTTGTATCCGTCATTAGCAGTCTTGTTTTATCACCATACTTTGTTTTGAGCTTTTTGTAGCACAATTCATACATCAACCACTTGGGAAACCCTAACAAACAAAATATCCGCTATAAATTGATTTAGTTAATTTGAATTTTGTGTTTTTCAGACTAACTAATACGAAGTCATCAGCAATAGTTATTATCCTTGGATATGATAGATCATTCTGACATTTGAGAAAACTTATTTTCATCTGTACATATATTACCTGTTGTCCTCACCCATCTTACGAAAAGACATCGTTGTTAATTAATTTGAAAAAGGTTTCCTGCTTTTTGTCTCAAATTTGTATTCAGTTCTAGGTAGGATTTAAACCACGGTTGTTATTCTTACTTGACTACTATGTGTATCTTTTTTTGTTTAAAAACACATTTGTATACAAAGCTTTCAGTTTCTAAATTGGATAACGTATTTCCTTTTGTTTTTCACCGTAAATGACAGCTTTGGTAATGTTGATCTTGAACCTTTGGAATCATTTTCAACTTCTTCTGTGACTGTAATACATCATTTTCATCTGGAATTAGTTTACATGTAGCTACTGGATAGTTCTTGAAATGGTCGTGCAAGTGGAACAGAATCTCCAAATCCGTTTCTAAAATGAAAACTGGATTATAGTTATCTGATATTTCGAACTGATTTTCTTCTACCATTCAATTTGTTCTTCTGTTACGCATGTAAAGTTTTTCTTTACCGGCACATACACTCTCATTGTCTATCATACAGTTTGTTAGGATCTTGTATCATAACAACTGGCAGTGCCCTTGCCCTTTCGTACTCATCATAATATTTTACCTTACCATATTCGTCCAAGTAGTATTCATGATTACTTTGGCATATCTATATGGTACCATTCTAAGTCAACCCCTTTTTCCAATGTCAATCTGTTAACAGTTCTAATTCTACGCTTGCTATTGTTAATTATGCATCAAGTGCTAATGCAGGAGCACTAGAGATGAGGAGAAGGTTATAGTTTGTGGTTTTTCATGCAGGCATTTCTATATTCATGACAAATGTCACATTGCATCAATGTATATTTAGTAACGAAGATCCCCAAGTGTTTGAAGGTTAATATGTTTCATAGAATCCTGAACATACTGATAATCGTCATTTGATATCTTAGTAACATTTAGGTTTGAATACAACTTTTATATTGGTGGTATAACAGATTCTTGAAACCTTTCAAAGGTATCCATGTATTCGTATAGGCAAATGTCTTTTCTAAAATATCGAAGCATTATGATGTAAACTGTTTCAGTGTTCTGCAAATTTATCATCGTTAATTTTTTTAATTTTTTTTTTTTGTAAGGTCGAATAGATTGCCCCATGAATCTACATTATCGAGAAACCCGATTGTTATTTTAACTTTCATTTCTTTTCCTTCTTTCATGAACTTTTCAACTATGAAACGCTTGCTAAATGATATGTATTTCTCGTCCTTGTTCGATATAGTTTTACCTCTCCATCTGGATCAAGTTTAGCTAATGTCTTGATTAAAAGATGGCTATCATAACCAGATAAGTAATGAATGAACAATGGTATATATTTCGGACCTTAAAATTTAAATTGCATTCGTTATTCGCTGGGTCTCTATATTGGTCTGGAAACCTATATTGGCCTGGATCTCTATATTGACCTGGATCTCTATATTGGCCTGGATCTTTATATTGACCTGGATCTCTATATTGGCCTGGATCTCTATATTGGCCTGGATCTTTATATTGACCTGGATTTCTATATTGGCCTGGATGTCTATATTTGCCTGGATCTTTATATTGACCTGGATGTCTATATTGGCCTGGATGTCTATATTGGCCTGGATGTCTATATTGGCCTGGATCTTTATATTGACCTGGATCTCTGTATTGGCCTGGATGTCTATATTGGCCTGGATGTCTATATTGGCCTGTTATATAGCCATGGTCTTTTACTTTGTTTTCAGTTATTTTCCTCCTACAGATGTAACATATTTTTGTTAAATTAAACTGTTATTCATCTTACTCTGTAAACACGATAGGTTTTGCATTTTTCTGTCATAATTCTATATACACTAGTTTTTTCAATCTTACTCATCGTATCGTGAAATAGTTGAATACAATATGTTTCTCTGTCAACCATTGGTTAGTATCTCCCGCAGGCTGATATAACATATACACATAAACCTGATGAAATGTACTTGGATGTTTACATTGTCCAGGATATGTCCGATTTTACCGTACAACCCCTGTCCACCTCCAGGACACATCGACTCCGACGTCCGTGCTTCGCATCTCCGGCACGATGATACTGTGAAAATCGCTATTAAATAATAGAAATCTTTATTATTGCCACTGAAAATCTGTAGTCATTCATCATGACGTAACTCATGCGTCTTGTCTGCATTACGCAGTTCCATTCGTGTTATATATATATATATATATATATATATATATATATATATATATATATATATATTTATGGACCAAAGGATGGACTTATTCATTTATTTGTAAAAGAAAAGTTTGCCTTGACTAGATTTTGAAAACCCCACAGAACAAATATATCAAGAAACATGTCTTGTCAAATTGCTACTACAAATAGAATATATTCAGTTCACGTTGTTTGTCATGGTCTAGTCATCATCCTTCACTTCCTCCTTTTTATGTTCAAATCCCTTGAATTCTTCCTTCTTTAAACTTTGTTTAATTTGCAATTCTTGATGATAATTCACCAGATGTAATTTAAATACAAGTAAATGAAAATACATGTTCTTAATGGTGATATATTCCTGGTTTTTCACAATTTTGGTCTCCTGTAACGGAGTTCCCAGGATCTTTACTTCCACCGAATTTCCTCATCGATTTCAACCCGCGATTATTAAATCCAAAAAATAAAAATACGTTACAGTATTCTCATATGAGCTATAATTGCTTGTTATTAGTGAGCTTTTAAAGCAAACATTATTCTGGATGAAAGCGGCCGTAACAGTTAACCCTAATCAATGTTCATTTAAGTGAAATAAAACATTTTGTTTCTTGTTTGCGTTTCATATATCGATTTATTAATTTTAGGGTTTACTATATTTATTAGCTCTTCGAAACATCTGCAGCATTTTATGGTCGAATTTGTCATCCCTCGTTATGATGGACAATTTCCATCTGGTAGAGTTGGTGTTGTTAAAAATTCCATTTGGTTTCGTTTCCGAAGCACATTTCTCTCATATGGTGTGTGTGAACGACAAGTCATACTTTCGTCTATGGTAGAATAAATGTGTGTGTGTGTGGTTGTCCCAAGCACTCAAAATGTGACATTATTGTCATATCAAGATCGTTTTTGAGGTCGAAAATCATTATGTAATACATAATAAAGAACTTCATATTTCGATTTTAAAATTTTTTAAACCCTCCCCATTCCTTTACTTTTAATGCAACCGACGCGGAACGTTTCGTACCTTTTTGTTCCGTTCTTACTGCGTACTGTTTCGTCTTCGTGCCGTTGCTGTCCCTTTGCGTACCGTATTGTACGCGAGCCATTTCGTCTTCGTACTCTTTCCTACATTGCAAAAAAACGTTTTAGGTGCTGAAATCATATTTTCATATGGCGGTTCATTAATTAACGAATGCATTCAATTCAGAAAATCTCTAAAGTAACTTGGTGTGTAAAAATTCGAAATTCCGAAATATTAATTCCTGAAATAACGTGAAAGAGTATCTCAGAATTGGGCTTGCAAACATCACACATTCTCTGTTAATATTAAAATCTAACTAAATATTTATTTTAATTTTGAATATTTGTACGACTGTCTGCGCCTTAAGTTATGGCTACTGCAATGAAATGTCAGAACATTTCGCATTATCAGTACCACACGTTTATAACGAATCTCTTGAGACCGACAAATTACTTGACTGTATCCATAATTCTTTACAGGTATTGGACCACTAATTATTTAACAGCCAGAGAACCAGTCTACTGGTGGGGGAATAAAAACCATTGGCTTGTAAATGAATTTAACTTTTTTTCCTATAAACATTTCATAAACTTCAATCTATGTACTACAGTTGACAACAAAATATGTACTTTTATTTTGATATCCTGTATTTAATTTCCTACTGACAAATTATCATATGGACTCTTAGTTCGAGGCTATGCTATTAGGTGCAGACCAGCGAATCCACATGTTTAGGAGTACAAGGCTCAAATAATGATGCGAAACACCTTTAATTCAAGGCATAATTTTTTATATCTATATCTAATGAATGGAAGCACGTGTGGTTTGTATGCCAACCTAATGCCGAAATTATTTTTATTTTTTTATATAATAACATGAAGTTCTATGGGAAATTAATTAGTGGTCCGATCCCTATAATATCTTTTAATATAATAACACGAAGCTTCATTGGAATAGCAAACTCGCTAAGTACTAACCTTAAAATCGATTCATCATGATCATACTAACAGCGCTTTACTATATCTCCCTGTATAGGTACATATATCAATAAAAAGAAACATAGCTTAATATGACTCAAAGCTGTATTCATAGTTGTAGCATTTTAGGAGTCCGCTTGAATGTACCCTGATAAAATTAACCTTTTATACCTTAATGTCATCGAGTTTTATTATCATGTCATTTATTTTCATTTCAGACAAACTAACTGTAATGTAATTTTCGAAACCAAAATTTCAGGCTTTTATGGTTATTTGTTGAAACATTGTCTGAATGACAAGTGAAATGAAAGCAAAATAAATGCGGTATAAATCAAAATACATGTTCACAAAACGGAATTAATGCGACTTTTATAGGTTTGCGTTCAGATGTCATTCATTAATTTCAGGATTCAACCAATTTGGCGGTTCAAATCACTTTATGACAGTGCTCTTTCTCTCTATCAATGCGAATTAGGATCGGGTTTCATGGTTGGAAATGTATTAGTTCTTTAACAGAGTTATTTCAATTATATTATTTTCACGTAAAATGAGTCATATCTTCATACGAGGTTGACAGAAGAGATGGATGAATCCTCAAAATCTACAGTATGGCATAATTGACGTATATAATGATAAACTCACGTGGCGCTTTTTTTAATAAATAAAAAGTATCCATGCGATGTATTTTCTGGAACATAACAATTTCATTTTCTTTATTCATTTATTTCTCCCCAAAATGTATGTTTTTCTTTGAAACAAAAATTAACTCTTGGGTCTGTTACATCAGACGGAATAACTACATTATTTGCATCTATTCTGAATGCGTCGTAACACATAGAAACACCTTTAATATTTTAAAATGCCTCCTTTAAAGAAGAAGAAGAAGAAAAGAAGAAGTAGTAGAAGAAAACGACGACGACGACGAAGAAGAAGAAGAAGAAGTAGAAGAAGAAGAAAACGAAGACGAAGAAGAGGAAGAAAAAGAAGGAAGAGTAGAAGAAAAAGAAGAAAACGAAGAAGTATTAGAAGAAAACGACGACGACGAAGAAGAAGAAGAAGAAAACGAAGGAGAAGAAGAAGTAGAAGAAGAAAACGATTACGACGAAGAAGAATAAGAAGAAAACGAAGAAGAAGAAGCAGAAACGAAGAATAATAAGAAGAAGAAAACGAAGAAGAAGGAGAATGAGGGCTTGTGTGACTATTGTAATGCATATAGTTAATGCTGAATGCATCAAACTTCTGACCTGTACATCTTTGATCATCCCCTTCGGGCTCGGGGTTGTAGAATAGGCCTTATGCATTCCTCAGTATGTCGTAAGAGACGACTAATTAAGGCGGGCTCGCGGTGCCTCAGATGTTAGCGTGCAGGACTTGCGCCTGAAAGGGCGAGGATTCAAATCCTACTATCGGATCAATCTAGGTCGGCTACTGTGGTGTGTCCTTGTGCAAAGCATTTAACTCCAATTGCCTCGGCACTAAATAAACTACTTATTTTGATATGCCGTAAGGCACCAACACATATTTCACCGTGCCCATACAGATATATGGACATAGATAGAGAGAGAGAGAGAGAGAGAGAGAGAGAGAGAGAGAGAGAGAGAGAGAGAGAGAGAGAGATTATTCAGTCTTAACAAGCTTGGCAAAGGCTTAAAAGTTTGTTATTTAACCTTCATTATTAGCCAGTCACTTGATAATACTGGCATTTCTTAAATAATAAAATGATGAGAAGTTTAATTTGCCATAGAACTAACGTGCATTAGCAAGCACGTGAATCAAAGGACGTTATATTTCCATTACACTATGTCAGACAGAGGAGTAAATGAAGATAGTTTAGAAAACATTAACGACACTCAGCCGGGAATCAAAGCAAATACCGATTATTATCGTACTATATGTGACCTTTTATAGTCTTTCACGTAACCTTTCCTTTACCTCTGGAATTTGTAAATGCTTTATAGGATTTTAGTTGTTAATCCGTTAAGTCAATCATCGGTTGAACCATACACGGGGATCGAGCAATAATATACACCTAGTGCCGAATGATTTATCTTTTTGCACAAAACCTGATTTTATGTGATTATTTTGTCTTGTATACATCACACGATGTGTTCTTGCTTTAAAATAAAATATTTTTTTATTCCATCGTAACATTTTACCAGCTTGACAATGATCCTGAAATTCGTAATATTTTAACATTTCCTGTCAGTTCCTGCAGTCTGTGTTTCAGCAAACGGCATAATAAATATTTTGTTTTAAGCAACACACTTTGCTAGCTTCGTTTGCATTAGTTAGATATCATTATTAAGCATCTAATCTAATAACCGTAACTGGAAATTACAGTTGCCATACTTCAGACGTCGTGCCTAAATTTTAAAAAAATGAACGGAATTGAGTAAAATGAGCGAACAGGAATGAAAATGACCTGAAAAATAGTAAGGAAAAAAAAACTATTAGTATTACTATTTATAAAACATTTAATAGTTGAAAATTACTAAAACGTACTTATACATTCTCTCGTAATTGTATTTGTCTTCATTTGTTTTATTGCTTCGATTATGTGTACAGTCATGAAATTATGTTCCAAGAGATAACAGAATGGGACTATATGTTCAACCTTATCTAAAAATCTCTGTCCAAATACGTTTTTGCATATGTTTTGCGGTGATAGCTTTTCTTATTTGTAATCTGATAGAAAAGTGTCAGTTAGAAAACTAGTTCATGACAACTACTGCCAACTTTTCAAATAGGTCTCATCTGAAAAATGTCTTGCTGATCAGATACATATTTTGACTTTTTTACCCAGTATCCAAGTAGTTTTAAATAAATTATTCCAAATTACCTAATTAGCTATCAGACCGTATTGCTATATTATTTAGTGATTATTCATCATTTCTGTATACCTAGAGAACACATTCATATTTAACAACCCCTTTTTTAGCATAGCGACTCGTTTAAACTGGGACATACGACTGAATTATTGTTAGTACTATTAAATGAATTCACAACTGACAATTTGTAAACATTGCTTTGAGAAGAAAAGTTGCTTGTGCTTTGTAATGTATATCGAATAAGTCTTTAATAACTAACAGGGCGCCACGCATCAACGAACACAGAACAGCAGGGGATAATAAAGCGGGTAAAGCTTCGTGCTTTTTTTGTTATGATAATGTCCCCACCCGCAAATCTTATCAGGGGTAATGCAATTCAATAGAACAATACACTTGATACTGATTTATTCCACATGACGTATGTGCTTAGCATGGTTTACGGACTTCTCTGCAAAAATGTCAAAATGTGCAAAAATTTTATTTGATCCAAGCCGTAAGCTTACGTTCTATAAAGATGCGACCTTCTTTAGAAGTTGGACGTAGTCGTTCTGAACTAACGTTGTCACTGACACTTTTCTATCAGATTACAAATACAAAATGTAATCTGCGAAAAGCATGTGCAACCGTGATAGCTTAGAGGCGTTGGGCAGGAGGTCTGTAAAATGATTGCAGTTTCAGAGATTCTGTTGCCCCTTAACAACTGATCGATCGGCTACGCAAAAATCCTAATTCATAGTCAACTAAAGTACCTTAATAGTTTGCTATTTGAATATTGTGCAATAACTCATGTCAACACGATAAGTAGTATCAAAGTACTGTTGGGTTACAGTTAATTTTTTTCATATTTTAGTAATAGTACTTGTATCCATTTGACTTCATTCTCGGTTCCCTTTCATTGCAATTCGTTCACTCCTGGATTATTTAAATTCATTACCAGTGAATCTTCGTTCATTATCGCTCATTTCCATTTCGTTTTCTGTAATTAGTCATATTCTACTTCAGCCATACTCTTCGGAACCCTACGATGACCTATTTATCTTGGTGAAAAAGGCCTTATTTTAATATGTCTCCCGCCAAAAGAGAAGGAAAACGTGTTAAAAATGTTCCGCAGTAAAGGAGCTTGCATTACCAACTATACCAGTGTAGCTTCTCAGTAAATCGTAAGCAGTTTAAAAAACAAACTCTAATAGTGGATCTGGGGCCCACTGGGGCCGCCACAATAAATAAATATCCATACATGTATGATTTGCACGGAAGGACTTACTATGAAACTATTGATTTTAGTGAGTGATTGACTATTTGGGTACGCAATCGATCATTTGATGTTTTACACGTAATCAATGATATGACGTTTTACACGCAATCAATGATATGACGTTTTACACAAAATCAATGATATGACGTTTTACACGAAATTGTGATCTTATTAAGACTAAGTATGTGTTATGTATGATGTTTATATAATATTATAAATATTTTAGGAAATTATAAATGTTTCTTCACTTTAATATTTGCTTAAATCTTAATGTTATCTGGAAAAACATGTTTAACTAGTGTCCTTGAATTAGGTTGTTTTGATCAATATGTTTTCTCAATTTGAAGGTCAAGGTTGATTTTTGTTTACAAGTAAAATTCCATTAAGATGACACACATTCTAGAACATTCTGTCATGTGACCAATCTTTATATATGCCATGTTTGGTGGACATTTATTCAGTTTTGACATTACCATCAGTCTTGTAAAGAGCTATTACAGTTGTGAAAATTCATTCCAAATTCTAAGAGAGGAATTATTTTAAATATTCATTGGATTATAACAGTGCTCATAAACTTTTGGATTTTGGATTTTTAATTGATGATTTTGGAATTTATGTGAACTTATATTCAGATATTTTGGAATACATCATTTTGACATCAGCACATCAAGATTTCTAGTACATCAGGACTTTGGAGACCATTAGCACATCATAACATTCAAGGACACAGCCGTGAATTCGGAACATTCTATATTTAGGACTTGTGATTAGAACAATCATTCTTATTGGATTATTAGGATTTCAAAACACATTACTGTAAGTAACTTTTTGATTTTTCATTTTAATTATCTAGTAATAAATTGCTTGTTGATTTTTTACATGATTTGTTGGTTTCACTTTCTTTCTGTTACATTTTTCTTAGACCATAGAGTCGTAACATAAATTGGGGGCTCGTCTTCTGGGATCTGAATTTCTTTAAAGCATATTAGAGATATTAAAGTTATTTTTGAAATTCATATTGATTTTGTCTCGGAATTTTTTTTTGTCTTTGGCAAAGATTTTATATAGAGAAATTTTTTTTTGTGTGAAACCAACAAGCATTTACTATGGCATCTAATGTTCAGAATTTCATTTCAAAACCTACCCAGGAGGGGTTAGAGTGCATGAGAAAGGATGAGTTGCTCGAGCTTGCCAGAAAATACAGTCTATCTGAGGCAAAAGTATAATTGACAAAACAGGAGATAAAGATTATTTTGATTCAGTATTTAGTAGGAAAGGGAATTTTTGATAGCAGTGCTTTAAGTTTGAAGAGAAAGCCTGTATCTGGTTCTGACAGGAAATTAAGGGAATTAGAGTTAAAGAACCAGATTGATTTAGAATTGGCAAAGCTTCAGATTCAGAGAGAGAGAGAGAGAAAGAAGAGAGGCAGATACAGATGGAGAGAGAGAAGGAAGAGAGGCAGATACAAATGCAGAAAGAAGAGAGTCAGATACAGATGGAGAGAGTGAAGGAAGAGAGGCAGATACAAATGCAGAAAGAAGAGAGGCAGATACAGATGGAGAGAGAGAAGGAAGAGAGGCAGATACAAATGTAGAAAGAAGAGAGGCAGATACAAATGCAGATGCAAAGAGAAGAAAGGGAAATGCAATTTAAATTAAGAGAATTAGAACTGGCAAACAGAGCACACTCCACTCCTTTAAACACAAGTTCAGGTTTTGATGTTACTAGATATATTAGGTTAGTACCCCCTTTTCAGGAAAAAGAAGTAGATAAATACTTTCTTCATTTCGAGAAAATAGCTGAAAACTTGAAATGGCCCAGAGAGCATTGGACTTTGTTATTACAAAGTGTACTAATTGGCAAAGCTCGTGAAGTCTACATTTCACTGTCAGTACAACAAAGCACTGATTATGATGTGGTTAAGGAGTACATCTTGAAAGCTTATGAGTTGGTACCAGAGGCATATCGACAAAGGTTTAGGAATTGTAGAAAAGAAACTGGACAAACTCATGTCGAATTTGCAAGGGATAAAGAACAACTATTTGATAGGTGGTGCTCAGCCAAGAAAGTTGATCAAGCTTATGATAACCTCCGACAGCTCGTATTAATTGAAGAGTTCAAGAGGTGCATCCATAGTGATGTTAAAACCTATCTTGACGAGCAGAATGTGGAAACTTTGGAAAATGCTGCTCGTATGGCTGATGATTATTCCTTGACTCACAAAATTTCATTTGGCAATAAGTCGTCCTCTCAGCAGTTTTCTGGTAAAAAACCATTTCAATCTCATTCGAGTACTTCCAAATTTCACAACAGCACAACTGTTAGGAATCAAACATCTGATAAGACTGATCAGAAATCCTTATCTCTCCTACGTGCACTTATTGTAAAACGAAAGGGCACGTTATTTCTGATTGCTTCAAGTTGAAAAATAAGCAACAGAGAAAAGACAGAGCTTTTCCAAATGTTCTTATTTCTACGAGGTCAAGGTCACAGTCTTGTATTGAAAGCAATACATTTGTTGGGTCAAACAAATCCCAGTCTGATTCTATTTTAGAGGCTTATGAACCATTCATGTCAGAAGGTTCTATATCACTTATTGGTGATTCTGCCAAGCCTATCCCAATTAAAATATTAAGGGACACTGGAGCTTCTCAGAGTCTTTTATTATCAGGTACTTTGCCTTTGTCTGAGGAGTCTTCTTCAAGTGAAAGTGTTCTTGTTCTGGGAGTAGAGTGCGGCTTTGTAAATGTTCCTCTTCATTGTGGCAATTTGGCATCAGACTTAGTTTCTGGACCTGTGACTGTTGGGGCAGTGACTTCTTTACCCATGAGGGTGTTCATTTATTACTAGGCAATGACCTAGCTGGAGATAAGGTTGTGGTTAATCCACTTGTAACTGACAAGCCTTGTTTGGATCAGAAAGTTGATCCTGTCGAAACTGAAATCCCTGATTTGTACCCTGCTTGTGCAGTTACTAGAGCTATGGCAAAAAGAGCTCTTGAGATTGATGTTGATCAGGATATTATTCCTTTAGCTGACACATGTATTGGTCAGTCTTTTGATGAGGTCACTTTTTCTTCAGGTATTGATCAATCAAATGGTATTGATCACAGTGATCCTCTTTTGGCAACTCATTCTCTGTCCTACTCAGGGTGACAAACGACAATCCCTTGTCGTTGAACAGGAGCAAGATCCCGAGATATCTTGTTTGTTTCAGAGGGCTATTAGTGAAACTGAAGCCACACAAGTTCCAGTGTGTTACTTTGTGAAAAATGGGGTCCTTATGAGGAAATGGAGACCACCTGATGTACCTGCTGGTGACGAGTGGTCAGTGAGCTATCAAATTGTTATTCCTAAGTCATATCGACAGGAAATTCTTAATTTAGCCCATGAAACTCCTTTGGCTGGTCATTTAGGAGTCCGTAAGACTTATCACAAGATCGTCAATCATTTTTATTGGCCGAAACTCAAAAGGGATGTTTCTAAATACTGCAGATCTTGTCACACTTGTCAAATGGTAGGAAAACCCAATCAGAAGATACCTAAGGCTCATCTGCAACCTATTCCTGCATTTGATGAACCATTTAGTAGAATAATAGTAGACTGTGTTGGTCCTTTACCTAAAACCAAGTCAGGCAACCAATAATTGTTGACCATCATGTGTGTATCTACAAGATTTCCAGAAGCAATTCCTCTGAGAAATATAAAAACTAAAACTATTGTGAAAGCTTTGGTGAAGTTTTTTACACTTGTTGGCCTTCCCAAATCTGTCCAGTCGGATCAAGGGTCAAATTTTATGTCTGGAATTTTCCAGCAAGTTAGGCATGAATTAGGCATCCAACAGTTTAAATCTTCTGCCTATCACCCTGAAAGTCAAGGTGCTTTGGAAAGATTTCATCAAACTTTGAAGAATATGATTCGATCATATTGCTTTGATAGAGAAAAGGATTGGGATGAGGGTGTTCATTTGTTGTTGTTTGCTGTTAGGGAATCAGTTCAAGAGTCGTTGGGTTTTAGTCCCTTTGAACTAGTTTTTGGTCATACTGTCCGTGGACCACTGAAATTATTGAAAGAGAAACTTCTTTCAAATGAAGACTCAAAGATTAATCTTCTTGATTATGTCTCTGATTTCAAATACAAGTTGTCAAAGCCCTGTGAAGTAGCAAGAACTAATCTTCACACTACCCAGTCAAAAATGAAATTAAGGTATGACAGAAATACACAGGAAAGGAGTTTTAAACCTGGTGACAAAGTTCTGGCTCTCTTTCCCATACCTCAGAATCCTCTTCAGGCTAAATTTTATGGTCCTTATACCGTTGAAAAGAAAGTAAATGACTTAAATTATATCATTAACACTCCTGGGAGACGGAAACAGAAACAACTTTGTCATATAAATATGTTAAAGGAATATTTTAATAGAGATAGCCCAGCTAATTATTCAGTTAATTTAGTTGTACCTGTCCCACACAGTGAAGATATCAACGATGGAGTACGATCAGACTATAGTGACTCTGGTATAACCAATCTTCGGAATTCAGAAATATTGAACAACCTAGATCAGAAACTTTCACATCTACAACAACAGGAAAGAAATGAACTAAAACAGCTATTACATGACTATGAGCACTTGTTTCCTGATGTTCCAACACGAACAAGTAAAATTTATCATGACGTTGACATTGTAGATTCTGCGCCTGTGAAACAGCATCCTTATAGGATAAATCCTCTCAAACAGAACTATCTGAAGAAAGAAATTCAGTATTTACTGGAGAATGATTTCATAGAACCAAGTAAAAGTAACTGGAGTTCACCATGTATTCTTGTTCCCAAGCCAGATAATACATTCCGTATGTGTACTGACTATAGAAAAGTCAACAGTGTCACCAAAACTGATTCATTTCCAATCCCAAGAATGGACGATTGCATTGATAAAATTGGAAATGCGGAATATGTCACCAAGTTTGACCTTTTAAAAGGATTCTGGCAAATTCCACTGACGGAAAGGGCAAAAGAAATTTCAACATTTGTAACTCCAGATGGACTTTATCAATATAAAGTCATGCCGTTTGGAATGAAAAATTCGCCTGCAACGTTTCAACGTCTGATGAACATGATAACATTTGGTCTTGATAATTGTGACGCTTATATCGATGACGTCATTATCTACAACAACACCTGAGAAGATCATTTGGAAACCATTCGAAAATTCTTCGATCGACTCAGCGATGCGAATCTGACAATTAATTTGAGCAAAAGTGAGTTTTGCCATGCTTGTGTCACAATTTTAGGACATATTGTGGGACAAGGTCAAGTTAAACCTATAGAAGCTAAGGTCAAAGCTATCTCTGAATTTCAAGTTCCAATTTGTAAAAAGCAACTGATGCGATTTCTAGGTATGGCTGGATATTATCGGAAATTTTGTTCCAATTTTTCCAAAATTGCTGAACCTTTGACAAGTTTATTGAGTAAGAAAACCAAATTTCATTGGTCTGACAAGTGCCAGGAATCTTTTGACAAGTTAAAGGCCATGCTTAAGAATGCACCAGTTCTTTCTGCACCAAATTTTAACCAATCATTTAAATTATCTGTTGATGCAAGTGATGTAGGGGTTGGTGGAGTATTGATTCAGGAAGACAAAAGTAGTGTGGATCACCCTGTGTGTTATTTTTCTAAAAAACTAAACAAGCACCAGAACAATTATTCCACAATTGAGAAGGAATGTTTGGCTTTGATATTGGCTTTACAGCATTTTGAAGTGTATGTTACCTCAGCTCTTTCTCCAATTATTGTGTACAGTGATCACAATCCCCTTACTTTCATCAACAAAATGAAAGATACAAATCGGAGATTGTTGAGATGGAGTTTGATATTGCAGGAATATAACATTGACATCAAACACATCAGGGGAAAAGACAATGTGATTGCAGATGCACTCTCACGTGCCTAGAAATGTAATATTGCTTGATGTAATTAAGGCCAGTATCACAAAACATGTTCTTATGTAATTTTGGTTATTATAGTATTAGATGTATATTCAAAAGAAAGCTTTATTATATAAATCGTTCATTTTCTTTATGAGGGGAGGTGTTATGTATGATGTTTATATAATATTATAAATATTTTAGGAAATTATAAATGTTTCTTCACTTTAATGTTTGCTTAAATCTTAATGTTATCTGGAAAAACATGTTTAACTAGTGTCCTTGAATTAGGTTGTTTTGATCAATATGTTTTCTCAATTTGAAGGTCAAGGTTGATTTTTGTTTACAAGTAAAATTCCATTAAGATGACACACACATTCTAGAACATTCTGTCATGTGACCAATCTTTATATATGCCATGTTTGGTGGACATTTATTCAGTTTTGACATTACCATCAGTCTTGTAAAGAGCTATTACAGTTGTGAAAATTCATTCCAAATTCTAAGAGAGGAATTATTTTAAATATTCATTGGATTATAACAGTGCTCATAAACTTTTGGATTTTGGATTTTTAATTGATGATTTTGGAATTTATGTGAACTTATATTCAGATATTTTGGAATACTTCATTTTGATATCAGCACATCAAGATTTCTAGTACATCAGGACTTTGGAGACCATTAGCACATTATAACATTCAAGGACACAGCCGTGAATTCGGAACATTCTATATTTAGGACTTGTGATTAGAACAATCATTCTTATTGGATTATTAGGATTTCAAAACACATTACTGTAAGTAACTTTTTGATTTTTCATTTTAATTATCTAGTAATAAATTGCTTGTTGATTTTATACATGATTTGTTGGTTTCACTTTCTTTCTGTTACATTTTTCTTAGACCATAGAGTCGTAAAAGTATGCAATAAGGTTCGAGAAACGCTTTCTTGTTAATAAGCTCAATTAATACTTAGAAACGCGTTCTTGTTAATAAGCTCAATTAATATTTAGAAACGCGTTCTTGTTAATAAGCTCAATTAATATTTAGAAACGCGTTCTTGTTAATAAGCTAAATTAATATTTAGAAACGCGTTCTTGTTAATAAGCTCAATTATTATTTAGAAGGTTTATTGATAAATTGTTGTTGAATAAAAGTTTTTCTGAAAAAATAGCAACTAATTAACAGAAATCAAACTGCAATTAATCTAAACATCTCCAACTCTAGGGTATACATGATAATTATAAATATATATTCTTCCCTGTGGAGAGTATTAAAAAGATGAGTTTTCAATGATTACGATGACGTTTGATGGATTAGAAAACTTTATCACTGTGTCTCCAGGAACCAGTGAACGTTTCAATCAATGCATGCGTATACATCTCAGCTTTACAGCATTGTGTTGGGCTCACTGGAAACATATGAAAATAGGGCTTGCAAAAGTGTTGTCGGTGTTGTAATTAAAAGTGTTGTTGGTGTTGTAATTATTATTATTGTTAGTTTTGTAATTATTATTATTGTTGGTGAAGTAATTATTAGTTATTTGGAATAATTGTCTACGACGATTTCCCTGTGTATTCTCTTGAAATAGTAGACACCGCAAAGGTCACTTATGCTGTATTAAACCACCACTTTTTCAAAGCGGAAGCGCGAGAGGGGATGAGGGGTAATTGCTTCCGGGCGCCTGTCAAAGTGGGCTCCGTCCTAAGCTTTTTTTTTCGCAGCTGAAATTTTCATAGTATTTCACTTTCACCTTAATCTAATTCTTCACAAAATGTACATTTAGGAGCGGGGAGGAGGGAGGTTGGCAACTGACATAAACACTGTTCGTTGTTGCAAAGTAGGGGCGCCACTAAAGAACATTGCCTCCGGGCATCACCACTACTTTTTCAAATGGAGGGGATTTGTTTGCTATCCTCCTACCTGACATATCTGTATCACTGCGTGGTGTCAAAGAAGTCTAAACTACATGCTTCGTCTGTACTGACACTAAATGGGAACGGATATGAACTGCATGTGTCTCACCTTTAATACATTTTCATACTGGTTAAGACACACAGAACTTAGATCAATGCAACTCCATATTTACATATAACCTCCATAATGATTTGGTAAAGTGGGATACCTAAATAATATCACAGACAGTTAAGGACCGAATCGCTTTGGACTGATTTAATGTGATGTCTTATTGGCAAAAAATAAATATCAAATAATTGTTTGTAAATAAAAATAATCCTATATTTTAACAGCACGCGCCAAATTAGAAACCGGTGTAAGAAAATGAATTTTAGATTGATATTTACAAGTGCCATAATAATGACCTGATACGATTGTAAATATGACACTATGATTTAACTGGAACAGAATTCCATCGACATATTTATTAGATGAAACTGTGTCGCGTATTGTAGGTTATGATTTGATCTGAAAATTTTATATCGTTTGTTGTGCTCTTCATCGAGTAAGAATGTTTTCGATTTAAACTTTAAAATTTAAATGTTTTAAACAAGGATCGAAAAAGGATTAATATTGAGTCAGACATGAAGCACACCTTTAATTCAAATATGAATCTGGTGTATCTTTATTTTGGGCTGAAAGTAAAGTATGTATGTATGTATGTATGTATGTATGTATGTATGTATGTATGTATGTATGTATGTATGTATGTATGTATGTATGTATGTATGTATGTATGTATGTATGTATGTATATATGTATGTATGTATGTATGTATGTATGTATGTATGTATGTATGTATGTATGTATGTATGTATGTATGTGTGTGTGTGTGTGTTTATCTATGTATGTATGTATGTATGTATATATGTATGTATGTATGTATGTATGTATGTATGTATGTATGTATGTATGTATGTATGTATGTATGTATGTATGTATGTATGTATGTATGTATAGGGTTTAACAGTAAAGTTGAAGACAAAAGAGGGTAAAAACCGTAAAATACAAGATTAAAACCTTTCTATATAAATCTCACTATTTTCAAAGACCAAGACCTTCTCAGATAAAACATCATAATGGAATGCATCCCACGGAAAACATGTTGTCTCCATCATTCGCCTCTTGCAACACGCAGAAGGGCGCATTGGGCCTATTCTGCATCCACGAGACGGTGGATTCTTTCATTCTTAACGAACGTGTGTTCAACATAAACGAGAATATTAACCCCCCTTTAACAGCCTTACAGGGTATACTTCATAGGGTCTTACACATCTATTAGGATGTGACTTCGTAGGGTCTCACACATCTATTAGGAAGTGACTTCCAGGCTGAAAGCAAAACATGAATGCCAAGAATTAGTATCCATTTGTTACGAAATGCTTTCCAAATTTACATGTAAGCTTCACATGCAATCTGATGATATATTTTCATAGACCCATAATAAGTATCATTGAAAGGATGAGCATGAATTGACTGATGACGGGATTTTCCTGGCGTATGCGTACATGTCAAGTTGAAGTGCTGACATATTTTTTTTCTTTGGATACGTCTCATACTTTTGAAATGCGTACATTTAAAAAAAAAAAACAAAAAAAAAAAAACAAACAAACATGTAATAACATGAAGTTCAAACTTAATCAAACGTGTGGTCTCGGGAATCCTGACCCAGTATAGACTAGGGACCAGTTACCTAGGAAAGAGGTAGTTCACAAGAAATATATTAGGGATGAGTTATTTTCAAACAGTGTTTCATATACTGGGTTTGTAGAAAACTTTAGCAAGTTTTTCGCTTGGCAAACATATCAGACATATAAATTATGAAGATGAATAGTAAAAGATTGACATAAGCGTAAATATTTTTATTTAGTTTGTTAATATTGTTTACAAGTACGCTAATTACAAATCATGAAATGTCTTTTTTAATACCAACACTATTAAATATGCTTTACACTGTCTCTTAATCCAGCATACATGAAACAGTTATATATATATATATATATATATATATATATATATATATATATATATATATATATATATATATATATATATATATATTGTTACGGAATTATATATATTTTTCCTTTTAATAATGGTATAGTTTATTAGTTTATTATCTCTGTTCTTAGTCTAAACAGCTGTCGTCTTATGAGTATACATACGGTAGCATCGATCGATATTTTCACCTATTTGCTTGTAGCTTTAGTCATGTGACGTATTTTCCGCGCGAAAGAGAGTAATGAACTTTCGAGATAGTTCTTATACTTTTAGGAGTAAACATTATATTGACTAGGAATTATAGTTTAAGATCACATTCTAAGAATGAATCAATACAGTGTTTACTGTTTAAAACTCTGGTACTCAAGCACTTTAGCAGAATCACGCACAACCTAATTCCTGATTGGTTCGGAGAGGGTTGCATTATTTTGAAATACCCTGTTTATTGAAGACGTGGTATGGGTTTTTATTTCGATTCTGCGCATTAATGCTATATATATATATATATATATATATATATATATATATATATATATATATATATATATATATATATATATATGAAATAATCCTGTGTTTAAATACTCTTTACAGTTACATTTGAAGAGAGAGGTCATTACGAAATTTGTTCAATTTGTGTGTGGGATATACTTATTTGCAGATTTATTTATTATTAATACAGTACATTTAAGATTTAGTACTGTCTTTAATCTGAATTATTATACAGCTCCGTGGAATTATCGGAAACATTTCTAAAACTTGTGAGATTCCAGATTCACAAGGATTATTTGGATATACTTAAAGTTATCAACATATTAGCACAGTGAAGGCTATTTCATTTGGAATACTACATTCGGAATATTTGGATTAACTTCCAGAACCGTGAACTTTAAAATAATTTAGGATTTTTAAGGATATTCTATACTGTAAGTTATTTTTAATTCTTTCACTTTAATTGTTTGTTGAAATATTTTATTATTTTAGGAAATTAAAGATTTGTATTTTAAATCTTGAAAGCTTGTTTGAGTCTTTTCTTTTGTTACATAACCCTTAGTCGTAACAATATATATATATATATATATATATATATATATATATATACTTTTAAAAAATGAACACTTCAGTGCGTGATATGTCTATATCAAACAAGTGAGAAAAATGACAGCCACGTTAATACGACTTTCAACAAGAACAGCATTAATACGTATGAATAAACAAATTTTCAACAGAATTATCGCTATAAGTCTTAAGAGAAATTTAAACGAGTATGGCAACAATCAAGATGTGTGCAAAGTTTTCAATGACATTGAAATATATTTTAAAAAGATCATTATTAAAACAATTCGGCAGTAAACTCTGTTCAACTGAATTAGACTCAACCATCAGACTTAGGAAACGACCCACGCAAAAAGGTGAAAAAGTTGACTATATACATTTTTACCACAGAACAATGGTTCTAAATATATTGAACAGAGGTGAAATGCAATCTAAAGAGAACGAGTCCTTGTTTTGATAGATGTCATGTAAAAATAGAGGACATTTGGAAATTTGAAAATAAATTTGATACATAATGTGTATGAAATATTGGAAGGTGGAGAAAACAGAACTGACAAAAACGACATCCAACTAGTTAGAATAATTGAGAGAGAGAGAGAGAGAGAGAGAGAGAGAGAGAGAGAGAGAGAGAGAGAGAGAGAGATGCGTATATGAAAATCAAATTATCTAAACCAACTTAAGGTGGATGTACAGTGCTAGAGCTATCAAAATGGTTCATGTACGAATTCTACTACAACAAGCTCAAACAAAAATGGTTAAAGGATGAAACAACTCGTTACTGATACTGATTTATTTTATAAATTGATGTCGAAACAGAAAAACTTAACATTAAAAATAGCATGAACTTTTACGACTCGCGTGACTATCAAAAGCAAAACATATTTGGTATTCCACAAACGATTAAAAACGTTCCATGGCTTCTCAACGATGGGATGAATGGCGTTCCCATTAAAGAGTTTTTGTGGGGTCAAGGTTAAAACTTTATTCGTTCAGGACTAATGAAGATGAAAAGAATGATTGTAAAGGAATAACAACGTGTAGTCCAAAAAGAATCTAAATTTCTAAATGTATGAAGAATGCTTATTTAAACACATTGAAAACTACCAGGAAATGAATTTATTCAGATCATACAATCATGAGATGCATAACATCAAAATGACAATCGTAGCATTGTCTGTTTATTACTACACTTGTTTGGTTTACCACTTAAAAGTATTTCCTTACTGACAGGTAAGTATGCCAGAGGCAACATGTATGTAGGGTGCAAATACTCTATAGTAAAATGGAAAGTTTAAACGCATCAAAAATGTGTTTATGTCGTTCTATTTCAAAGTATCTTCAATTTCAAATTTCATTTTCGTCCTAAAAAAACATGGGTTTCTTCAAATACTCTGTCCATTTTCTTATGTCATAGATGTACACCCTCCCGCCAAAACAAAACAACAACACCTCCCGCCAAAAAAATAAAGAAACCACACACCTCAAAAAACCAAAACAACAACAACAGCAAGAAGAAGAAGAAGAACAAAACAAGAAACAAAAAACCATACTGACATTTCAAAATGTCTACCAATGAAGGTTATTATTTTTAGGTCATGAATCATAAACAAAACATTTGTACATTGGTAAACATCAACCAGTAGATTTAACCACGTATATAATTCGTCTGCATGATCTATTGAATCACCATTTGATACCTGAGCAATCTCTTTTTATTTAAGTCTTGTTAAACAGAATGTTGGGCAGATGACAATTATGCAATCGAAAATGTTTCTGTACTCAGTCACTATCAGATTTTGTGCAAGCATTGTTTCCCAGTATTAGTCACTCCAACAAGTATTATGTTATGAGGTTCTTTTATATACTTTCAAATACTGATGCAAATGTTTTCCAGTTCGTTGTCTTCGTTACCGCCTTCCATAACTTCTAAGAATGGTGCAAGTTTTATGTTAAATCGAAACTCCTGTTGAATATCACAAGGATATAGTGGGGAATGATCTCTTAGTATCTGAAAGTCTAATGGTATTCTAAACTTATCACCATGGACTGCAAACTGAATAGCTTCTTTGACAGTTTTTGGTGCATTACCCACTCCAGATAGGAACGTTTTCATTTTTACGCATTATGCCTTGTTCAATCCCCATGGTGGTAACTGAATCAGATAAGCAAAGATCTGTGAATGTCATGATGATGTCGTAGCCATTCAATTCAATAAGATCATCACTTCCGTAATACATGCTTATGTCTTTCACAAGCATTATACCCATATGGTTTATTAAAGCGTTACTAGCATCTCGTTTCATCTTCGTATCAAACGACACGAAGAAACTACCTGGTACAATTGTGATATTTGGACTTAGCTTTGGTATGCAAACTTGTAAAGTTTATTCTAGCTAAATGTTGCCACGGGTGTATCTGATACAATGATGTCTTAGATTCAGTCATTAATGTCCTTCTGACATCTTTCCCTGCTTGTGAGGAGTTACTTATTTACCGAACGTTGCCCTTTATTTTGCTAACAACTATTATGTTTATGTGCTACGCAATCTTATTAGTAACATACACACAGGCACACATCACAAGTGCAGTGAATATGTATTCGCATTTAATTTGGTCATGATAAAGTAGCCGTTGCCTTGGATTGTAAAGTTTTAACTTTTTGGGGGGCAAGTGGAGTCATTGGAATAAGTAGATGCATGGTGCCTATGGTACCATGAGTAAATGGATACAGATAAAGAGCATCATCAAAATGTTTCAAAAATGAGTCACCAACCAGTGTGCTCTCAATTTTTCATGCAAGTAATTACCCGGTATGTGTATCGGCTCTGTTTTCATATAATTATGTTGTTTCCTCTCTAGTTGTTCTATTTTTAATCATGACTAATTCTTTCATTTACAGATCTACGCGGATCAAATATATTGAACAGACAATTTGAAAATAAAAATTTGTCTACAAGCCTGATTTTATTTTTTTAAATGATATACTGAAAATATCTATTTATTGTAACTTCCAATGAGCAAAACGTGACGGAGCATAGTCATTTCCGTACATTTCAGCTAATTTTTGGATGTTATTTCAGTTTTGAAATATATTACAATCCGTTTCTTTCATGCGAATATCGTAAAGCAACATACATCTAGGCATAAGTTTAGCTTTCCAATCAAAACTCCTTTTTTTAAATCCATTTGGCTTTGGAAGTTATCCATTCTAAACCCAATCCAAGACTATTTATGCCATTTGCTGTGTTCTGTTCAGTTTTGAATGTCTCTATATTTTCGTTTATTCCGATTTTAGCTGCATCAATACTATCGTTTAATGCATTGGTCTTTTTCTATATCTATATCAGTTTTGATAGCATTTGTATCCGTTGTAAATTCTTGTTTCAAATCAGATAAATCTTTGTTCAGACGTTTCATTCTTTTGTCTATTTTGTCAATACTAATTTCCACATACTGATATTATTAACCAGTTTTAAATCAACACACTATTTTGCATCAGTTTTAGATTGTTCGATCTCAGCATATAATCTGTTGTAAAATTCAACAAATGTAACGTATTATATTGATTTGCTCTTCTCACTCAAATACGTATTATTTAAATCGTTAGTTGTTTTATTAGACAGAATAACACACAATAATCACATTCTTTTTGTATTTGACGTACTCTGTCTTTTAATGATCTCTGTTAAATCCTTCTTTTTCTGGAACTCTGACAGAATATTAGTGCTAGAATTTCTGTTAAGGTTTTCTAGAATCTCTTTTTCCTTCAATTTCTTCAATTTCTCTAACAAAAAGTGTGTTTGAATTCCTCTACGTCGTGGATCTCTCTATTGTTAATTTTTTTCCTGGTTGCGTTTATTTTATCTCTTTGTGTTGGTTGTACGCGCCGATGATCAAAATAAACACCTCACGGTTGATTTGTTTGTCGCTGATCGCTTTCCGTATCATGTCATCGATACTGTTCAACTCATTGATTTGCTATTTCGTCATGTTAACAACTTTACTGTAAATAATGTTTTCTTTAATGGCTTTTGCAACAATACATGTCAGTGTTATGCTAAAGCAAGCAAACGCCAAAGGAACAAACAAACCTGTAACTATTCTGATCAAAGTCAATCCTGCTGCAGAAAGACGTATTTGACCGAAACTGTTTCCATCCCTGCCTGCATCCAATTCAAAGCTCTGTGTGCTACTATCTATTTCTTTCTAACATTTATATAGTGTTCAAACTCTCTTATCAAATCATTTATTAAAATTTTTGATCTCGTTAATCTTTTGCATCCGGATATTAGGACCATTGTCTATCAGCGGTGGAATAAAGCTGTCATCATTGTTAGTGTAGCAATGTGGCTTTTGAAAACAGTTGGATGGGTTCTTTCTTTCCTTGCCGAACATGTTATGTTATTTGCTTTTGTTATTTATGGGTTTCATTTTTGCATTTTTGATTAGAGTTGCAAAACAAGCATATATAATAATTTGCGAAGATCAACAATATAGTTGAGGTCTTTCTTCAAAAGATCATCATAGTAGGCGAATTAGAGGCTCGTAATTTTTTTGAGTAAGTTGACAGGTATTTAGTGTTTTCCTTTTCCAGCAAATCCATAACTTTCATTTTGTAAAATTATTTTCCATCATCAAACTGTATCTTTTCAGGCTTTCGCTCTCTAGTGATTTATCTAAAAGCTTTGTGTATGTCATCTTCTTTCTGTTTTCACTTTTTCAGCTTATGTGTATTTCCAAAAATATAAATCTGTTAAAACGTATTATTTTCCATAGTTTGCTTTTTCTTATGCCTGCATATCAATGATGTCTGCCTGCCAGTGGTCATCCATGTGACTGATATAGCTATTTTATAGGCAAATATTTTTCTTTCTTGCTTGTTTAATTTTGAGGTAGACTGTTTAGTTAACAATTCTTTAAATTCAGCGTATTTATTATTTTCGTCCCGTTTAATATGTTCCCACCATTGATTGAGATTTGTGTTGTCATGTGTACTTTCTGGATCGTAGTAAAATGTCTTACAAGCTGTTCTTAGTCTTGTTTTGCAAAGGCTCTGACGTCAATAATTATATACGGTGTAAAAGCATCCAGAAAATACTTTAAAGTTTATCAATTCTGTTTAGGTCTCGTCAATATTCCAAAAGGATATCCATCTACAACAGGTATTTTCATTTTCGACAATTTGTAACCTTTCTTCCACCATTTCAACCCTCTGAACGAGTTTAGATTTATATCACAGTTTGCAATTTATATTGTCGAATCTAAAACAGCTGTTTCATATACTGAGTCACTATGTGTTTTAAATCCGACATTGTTTTCCATAAATTCTATTTCTGTTTTTCATGAATCGTTGTTGTTTGACCCTGTAACATTTACGAAATATCCAAATTTTACTGTGAATGTAGACACGTATAAATTGGTTTATTTACCTACATCAAATACATAACGGATGCCTTCTTCTTACTGCACTGCTTTAACCATCTTGCTATCATTCGTATTTCAATGTTATTATCAGTTATTGTAATTTGTTCATCATCTTCTTTCCGGAACATTCCTGGATTTATTTTTATATTTGAAATGAACAAATCGTCATTTAAAAAAAAAAAATTGTTGTATGTTATTTTGTGACACAATTAGCTATGAACACACTTTTTTCCCCATCTAATCTTGCAAATAAATACACATTATCTATTGATAATGAGATTTCTGCTTTCATGTTAAACGCATTCAATATTTATATCACCTCTCTGCAAACCGTTGCAGTTATCACAATGTAGCTTTCTACAATTAACTGTGATGACTATAAACTTTCAATTTAAGGTTTGCTAATTGACTCCTTAGTCTGACTTGTCCAGTAATATTTAATGATTTTCAAAACACCCCTTAGTCACCCTTCGGGACATTTCGCCACCAGCAGCAAGGCTCCGTCGTCTTGCAGGTCTAATATTGATTTTGTTTAACGTTCTTGTATCTCTATAATGGATGTAAATCATAAATGTATTAATGTTCCAGTATAGTCACTTTATCAACTACTTTAGCCTTCACACTCATATGATCCTAAACTCTTATTGTATGTATGTATATATATATATATATATATATATATATATATATATATATATATATATATATATATATATATGTCCCAGGTATCTGACATGCTCTCTGTCCTGCATAATTGTTCAGCGCAAAGTAACTGTTCAGCGCAAAGTAATTGTCTAGTGCAAAGTAATTGTTCAGTGCAAAGTAATTGTTCAGCACAAAATAATTGCTCAGTGCAAAGTAATTGTTCAGCGCAAAGTAATTGTTCAGTGCAAAGTAATTGGTCAGCGCAAAGTAATTGTTAGTGCAAAG
This sequence comes from Margaritifera margaritifera, assembly GCA_029931535.1. Classification (NCBI taxonomy): domain Eukaryota; kingdom Metazoa; phylum Mollusca; class Bivalvia; order Unionida; family Margaritiferidae; genus Margaritifera; species Margaritifera margaritifera. The sequence goes on along the minus strand of JAQPZY010000993.1, from coordinate 699,177 downwards.
TATTTGTTCAGTGCAAAGTCATTAGGAGATTTTTAAAAAAATATTAAAATGAAGACTTTTAAAAACTCAAGTTATAAAGAAATACATATAGACTGGTGTTTGCAAGGAAAAGGATATGAATATTTTAATGAAGACAGTAAAGACACTTATGCGAAAGTAATAAACAATAAAATTCCATTTCAAAGTTGCATATACAAGTAGTCAAACAAATATCCCGTACTCACTGTAAATTATGTTTATAATTAATTACTGTTCCAGTTAACATTTTAGCAGAATATATGAGTTGGTTGTAGGTGGTCAATTTCCAGGTTGGAAACAATGTTGTTGATATGTAGCTTTCCATTCACACCAGAAGCAAGAACTTCTGCTGTTTACCACAGTATATCAAAAGATTGTATCATTGCTTTCAATTTACGGTTAAAATATAATGGATATATATATTGCAACAGGTCAAGAGAAGCTTTCATTTTGGGGAAAAGTATAAATCAAATGTATACAGTGACATGTAACACTGGTCTACAGCCAAAATGCTTACGCAATAAATGTTGTCAAACTTTACTAATTCTGGGTCACTGAGAACGAAAATGATGCTTAAAATTGTTGATTGGATCTAGTTTGAAATATATGATACTGGGTCAGTATATACGACCCTTGACTTGGGAATGGCGGAGGATAAGTGAGTTATAAAGGGAAGGGATCTCAATTTAAATCAGAAATGATAAAATACATCTTTGACTGGATCTATGAATAAATATATGACTGGGTTTGGACAGTACTTGCTTTTTAAGCAAAACAATGAATGATGCAATCTGAAGCTGGTATTGCGTCATACATGATACGAATTGCATCATGTTATTCCTAGAAGTCATGGATGATGCATTCATAACTAAGCTTACATCACTATGCTGAAGAAATTGCCCTATATCAGCTCTACAAATCATACAGTGTCGTGCTCTCTTATTTGTCAGTGTTTGATTTTGCAAAGGGACACATTTCTGTTTAGCCAAAGTGAGCAGAGAAGCCTCGTACTTGTGTGAAAAATGCAGATAACTTCTGCTATGTTTGTAGTAAAGTGACTTTTCAATCACAAAAGCGCAGTATAACCACTATGGTTAAGAAAGTCTATCACCTTTATTGTGGCTGCAAAATTGGAGATCAGGACAAGAGGTGGGCCCCACACATATGCTGCAACATTTGTGCAACAGATCTTCACCAGTGGTTGAACAGGAAAAGGAAATTTATGCCTTTTGCAGTGCCAATGATTTGGAGAGAGCCAATAGATCATATCTGCAATTGTTACTTCTGCATGGTGCCTCCAGTTGGGAAAGGTGTGTCAAAGAAAAAGTGGACTGTGCGTTATCCAAACATTCCGTCAGCTATATGCCCCGTATCCCACGGAGAAGGACTGCCGGTTCCTGATGCACCAGAATCATTCTCACTTGAGTCAGACGAGGAAGAGGAAGAGGATGAAACTTCTACTCCTGAACCATCAATGTCACATGACCCATATTTTCTCCCATCCTCCTCCTCTGAACCACACATCATAACACAAGGTGAACTGAATGACCTTGTCAGGGATTTGGAACTACCCAGAGTAAGGCAGAGCTGTTGGGCTCCAGACTACAGCAGTGGAATCTCCTGGCAGGTGATGTTAGGCATTCCATGTTCTGTGACCGTCAAAAGGATCTTGTTCCATTCTTCTTCATGGAAGGTGATCTTGTAGACTGCAACAACATCGATGGTGTGATGGCAGCCCTCAACATCGTTCATGATCCAGATGAGCGGAGACTGTTCATTGATTCATCGAAGACGAGTCTTAAAGCTGTTTTGCTGCATAATGGCAGTGTTTTGCCATCAATTCCAGTTGGTCATGCAGTCCATATGAAGGAAACCTATGAAAAGATGAAACAACTTTTGAGGTGCATAAACTATGACCAACATCAGTGGCAGCTTTATGGCGATTTCAGGTTCTTGCTCTCTTGCTTGGTCTGCAGACTGGATACACAAAGCACTGCTGTTTTCTCTGCGAATGGGATAGTTGTGCGAGAGATTCCCACTACATCAAGAGAGATTGGCCACTCCGACGGTCATTGGAGTCTAGGATGAAAAGTGTTCAGCATCCACCACTTGTTGAATCAAGGAAGATTTTGTTACCACCCTTGCACATCAAGCTGAGTCTGATGAAGAACTTTGTCAAAGCCATGGACAAAACACAAGCTGCTTTCAAGTACCTCCGTTGAAAATTTCCAAGATTAAGTGAAGCTAAGATAAAGGAAGGTGTCTTTGTTGGTCATCAGATTCGTGAACTTCTTCGAGATGATGCGTTTCACCGTGCACTGCGTGGCACGGAAAAGATGGTATGGAAAGCCTTCCAGTTAGTGGCAACAAATTGTTTCGGAAACAACAAGGTAGACAACTACAGGGAGTTGGTGGAAAACCTCCTCAAGGCATACAAAAGCCTTGGTTGCAACATGTCCCTAAAGATACATTTTTTGCACTCTCATCTAGATTTTTTTCCACCAAACTGCGGAGCAGTGAGCGACGCGCACGGCGAGCGATTTCACCAGGACATTGCAACAATGGAGAAACGCTATCAGGGCAAATGGACCCCATCAATGCTTGAAGACTATTGCTGGACAGTGACAAGAGATGCTCCGTTTTATAAATACAAGAGACAAGCCAAGAAGTACCGAGTAGACACTGAATAAGGACTAAACTATGTACTTATATATATATATACATAATAGTTTTTTGACTTTTGTTTCAATATATTTGTTATTTATATAACTTATTTGCTGTTTTTTTTTAAAGTGTTACATAAACAGGACAAGTGAAATATTATCATGTAAATCAACCATAAACACATGAAAAGACCTAGGTTTACAATTTATGATTAAAACTCTACTATGTACACAATATACATAGACGTAAAATGTCAAAACTTAAAAGTCTTTGAAACAGTAGCCAATCAGTAGTTTTAATTGTCATATTTGAATTCAGCACATCAAAATCCCTAATAAATAGCACATTGTATCTCTGAAGCAGACGACTTCGAAAAAATTGTAGACCAGTGTAATTTCTTAGAAAAAAGGTCCTGGAATAATAACATGGAAAGCAAATGAAACTAACTTATTGAAATTTGATGCATTTTGAAGACTTTCACAGCGTTCGATCTTACGTAAATGTTAATTTTTCTCCTTTTTGTTCAAAGTCCGCAGACGTTTTAAGATAATTTCTTTTATAGAAAGTGAATTGCTGATCTGAATTTTTTAATTCGCCCATGAATTGAAGACATAAAATTAAACTCAATCAAATTAAATCCATACATGAAACGATCCTACAGAGGAAGCTACCGTTCTTGCTTTTCAAATTAGAATGAAAACTCTCAAGTCCAAAACTTCAGTAAACTGAAGTCTCCTTTAGACGGAGTCATGTTTCTTGTCCCGAATGTTTCCTTCTGTAATTTCAATAAACTTTTACTCAACTAATCGAATCCAATCTACTTAGAAAACCGAAAGAAACTTTTCATCCTAAATGTCAATTTTACATCAAAAAGAACTGTATAAAACGGAAACTTAGAGTGTGTGACAAGATAATGATCTTGAAACATCCGAAAGCCAAGAGAGTAAAATAATAACCCAACATAGAAACACATTTAGATGAAATGAAATCCAAACTATCATACATATCTAATTGAAAGCTGCATGGGGTATTGATGATTCGTCACACACACACACACACACACACACACACACACACACACACACACACACACACACACATTAAAATGAATAAACAATACACATTTTTACCCTATCATATCTTATTCCTATGTGAAAATAATCCACTCCAGTAACCCCCCTCCAAAAAAAAAACAAAAAATACCAAAGCAAAAAATACCAAAAAAAAAAAAAAAAAAAAAAACGAAACAATAAACAAAGCTCGATCATTAGACGTTTCGCTGTATAACAGATTGTATGCTCCATTTTTTGAGGAGGAAAATTATTGACGTAAAAAGTATTTAGAAAACTATATTGAAGATTGTCTAAATTGGACAATATACCTTGTTCATTATGTTGATAGACAGATGCTTAACTTTCACTGTCTAATGGAATGAATGCTTTTTGCTAATATTTGCCACCACAGCTGGCAATTAATCTTTGCTTGATGCGGTTCCTTTACGCTAATTTATCATTTTAATTGATGGTTGCCAATACTTTGTAATTTTTCCCACTCACTGTAGTTTGCACTGCGTCTCTGAGAGCAAATCATGTAATTTGTCTTACCACTCTTTTCTTTTACGGGGGTTCTAATGAATGGTTTCCCTCATCACCTATCATATTTTCGACTGCCTAGATTTACGGGGGTTCTAATGAATGGTTTCCCTCATCACCTATAATATTTTCGACTGCCTGCAGTGTAGCAATGTTAGAAAATTAATTTAAGCAAAATTAGTACCTTTCTTTCTTTTCAAAATATCACTTGAATTTAGGCCTCATTTTCAGAGGCAAAAATTGAACTGGTTTCGAGTTTGTATACGTACTTTTTACAATGCATCTGGAACATTTATCTGTTTTGTTTCATACCGATAAAATAAGAGAAAACGATAAAATTGGTGTAGTAAGTTTTCTTTCAATATGCTTACATTTCATTTTTGTATTTTAGTTACATCGAACAGTTGATTCCACTACATCTTTTACAAGTCACGCTCATGAATGTGATCCTTTAAATTGTATGCAAATGGTACAATTTTCGATATTAAATGTTGAAATTAGTGCCCAGTATATGGAATTAAAGGTATGTAAACCAATATGTAGAAAGAACACATAATATACAGTATTCTCTCTCTCTCTCTCTCTCTCTCTCTCTCTCTCTCTCTCTCTCTCTCTCTCTCTCTCTCAGAAATAACGTAAACACTAAAGTGAACATTAATCTCATTACGTTGCTAAGGTTTCTTTCACGAGAAATTCTTTGTCACTCATCTCAATTATAAAACCTTTAAATGCTTTTAAAGATAGATCCTCACCATGTTAGAGAAACCGTCTCTCTTCATACGTAGCAGGGAAAAGACGACTGAAGTTAGCAACAGGCGCCGCCGCTAGAGGGCACTGGCGATCAAGATTAACATTTTCTCAAAATGTCAACCTCATTACACTTGGTACTTTCTCCACTTTCGTATGTAAAAAGCCGACATTATTATATCTGAATGTATTCATGGTTGAAAAGTCAAATGTCTATATTTAGCGTATATGACATTGGGACTTTTCTACAACCTATTCGGCGAAAATAAACGAAAACCGATCTTTCAAAACGCAGAAAAAGTAAATAAACGAACATATACGCACACCTACGCCTACTTTTTAATTACTTTGTAGTTCTTTTTACGAGAATAATTGTAAAATGTGCGCGAATATTTGCGGAAAACCCTCGAATTACGTCTTTTTAATGGTCACCCATGCCAGCAAGAACGGTAACTCTTCCCGGCACATGGGTACGTACAAAATGGAAACAATGACAACAACACGACATAAATTGGGTTCAAAAACACACGTTAGCTTGATTTTATGAAAGGGCAGACTTTTATACAAAGGAATCGGATTATACAAACGTATCGTCATTCATTATACCAAATTTATTACAACATTTTGGTACAACTTTTGTTGTGTAATGTAATTTCGAGAATAGAGGCTCGACGGGTGATACGGATAATGATATTGATAATATGTATGTGATTGTGATCATTAAGATATCATCAATGTTAGGTCATCTGCTCTAGGTACGATTCTTATCTAGAGACACTGGTATTCAAATTAAAATGTTCATGTTTAGTAGAGGCGAAAAATAGGTAAAAGTTAAACTTATTTTCAGAATTTTGAAAAATTAAAACAAATTCATTTCATGCCATTTTTTGTGAATATCAATATGAATATTGCCATCATAAGAACCGAAAATCGATCTGTAGTATTTCTCTATTTAAACAAAAACATAATCATAACTATTTCTTGAGAACCAAATCAGTTCCCGAAGTAGAATTGTGGAAGTATTCAAAGTAAGTTATTTTTTATGTTTTTTTTTGTCATTGATTTTATTTTATAGATATGAAAACTGACCAAAAATATCTTATCATAACTAAATTCTAAAATGGCAATTGTTATTTACTAAATTGTGATTTCTGATCAATGTATATATGTATAAGAACACTGTAATGCATTTGTACTTTGCTTTAAGAGTAACATACAATTTAAACTTGTGTATGACTCATGATTATGGTATTTCATGCAAAAATTTAAGGGGTGCGCACAATAAAAAGGAACTGAAAGGCTTCAGAAGTACCTGGAACATAGAAAAAGTCAATTTTTTCTTGAAGCTGAATGTTCACAAAACATTTATATATAACCATATGTAAGAAATATGCAACTTTCAACATGAAATAACATGATGTCAAGAATTTGCAAAAAGTGACCAAAGGCCAATATTAACAATGGTGGACGGCTCATGTGTTTGAATGCTTCCTCTGAATTTATTTAAAACGATATCATAAAGATGGATTCATTTTTGAATTCTGCACACTCAAATTATGCAGAAAAGGTTCCATTTTAAGAGCAACATATAATTTAAACTTGTGTATGACTGAAAAATATAGTATTTCAAGCAAAAATGTTATGGAGGTGCTTGTAAAAAAGGCACAGAGGGGCTTCTGAATTACCTGGAACATAGAAAAAGTCAATTTATTCTTAAAGCTGAATGTTCACAAAACATTTCTATATAAACATATGTAAGAAATATACAAATTTCAGCTTGAAATAACATGAGGTCAGAAATTTGCAAAAAGTGCCAAAGACCAATATTAAAAATGGTGAATGGTACATGTGTTTGAATGCTTCCTGTGAATTTATTTGAAACGATATCATAAAGATGGGTTCATTTTTGAAATCTGCACACTCAAATTATGCAGAAAACATTCAATTTTTGTATATTCTATAATTCAAAAAAAATCATCCTCTGTTGCTACTGAAGTCTTGTAATGTGTTGAAAACAAACAAATTAACACATTTTAAGCAAGGTAGACACCGTTTACAAATTATTGAATGGGTAATAACATATCTGCAAACTGACACTCATATATACACTCGGTTATAAGTTGAGTCCAACTGCGCCGGCAGATCTGGGTCTATGCAGCTTGTTAAGAGTAATCAATACAACAAACAACATAGACCCTGATCTGCCAGCGCATCATGTGACAGCAAACCAGGGTCTATGTTGTTTGCAGTTGTACTTGACCTTTAAATCATTATATACGGTATAACACGCTTCTTGAAAATGCAACCCTTACAAATATGTTTCTGCTTCACTGGCATCATTAGCATCATGGTCATCAGCAGCAAGAACGTTCTTCACTTTCGTCGTTATCGAACAATACATGCCCACAAACTGAATTTACCCACCATAAAGAATTGCTCTAGAAATGCCTGTACCGAGTTAGTTCTTACTGGGACCATTTATTACTGATTACTGTTTCTTTCACCAGATCTTCGAGGATTGAGTTTTTTTCTGAATTCTTTATGGGTCTTGGGACGTTTGCTAGGTTCTTCTCATATGATTGTTTCTTATAAATTCTTTACAGACCAGTATAACCTTCGCGTCCATGATGGTAATAACAAACAAAATATTCTCCGAGTTGAGTTCCAGATTTACTGATATGTGTCAAGTTATGTTTACCCTAATTCTGATAACAACAAGACTGCAGACGACACTATCAGTGAAGACTTGGAATATTTGTCTTTTTCATTCTATTCTCGCGGGAAAATCTAATCAAAGGCAGAGAAGTAGTGTGTTGTGATGATGGCTGATTTTGGATAGGATAGGTAAATGGCAGGGCAATGACAGCTAAGTTAATACGGATTACGTCAGAGAGTATTTTGCGAGTTATTTTTGACCCGGTATCTAAGGTATACGACGAAGACAGGAATCAGAAATAGAATTTGATGATCTAAGCAAGCAATGCCGTGATGTTCAACCGCAGAACAGTGGATTTTCTAATGAACGGCATGCTGCTTTCCATAACGGAACAATACAGAGAACAGGAAGAGTAGCGGGATAAATAACAGTGGAAGCAATTTTAAAAAATAATAATATATCCAAAACATTTGGTATCATTTGATATGGAGGGTATGTAAACTTCTTCCCAATCTTGTGGCATATGCCTAACTTAAATATGTTTGTTGATTAATATTTCAAGTACATACACACACGTAAGGCAGACAAAACAAGAGGATTTTGCGCTTCTCTTGTGTGTTAGCAAACATGGCCATTAAAGGATATGAGGGCCCAAAGATAGCCAAATGATTGTAGCTAACAATATAGGCTAGACTATCGCAGTCGTATACGCATCTAAGAAATAGTATGGGGGCTGAGGCGGACAGAATTGGTTTTAAATGCCACAACGAAGAATACTCAAGCAACCATTATATTTCTTTTGGTGGCATTGGCATTTCGTCCGGTCAAAAGTTCCATATTTAGCCTATAGACCCATGAGCACAAAAACAGTGGTACAGACGGGGAAAGAGGGTTTGAAACTAAAATAGTTTGGACTTTTCAGCCTATTACTGATGAGTGCTGATGATTGTTTCATTAAATTAACTGTTACTGATTCCACAAACAAAATCTGGAATCGTTGAGAATAGACAAAGCTGTGTATTAATAAAACATATGATACGCGATGAATCAGTAGTCGCAACGTGCTGACTAGTTGCTTCACCAATGTCGCTCTTCATGCCCGAAGAACAAATTCATTCTGACATATATTTGTTACAGGGTTGAAACAACACCGTTTAAGCCCTACGGATGATATTCTTGCACCTATTACCGCTCCCCTGCTTCCCTATTTACGATCAACTAAATCATTTAGAAAAAGCATGCAGATTCAAGTGTGAATTTTAAACAAATTGTCATTGTGTAAGAGAGACAATTTAAGGCGGAGTTACCCCTAGGGTAACGAACAAAGCGACATTCTGTGCACGAGTTCACTATGGTTTTCAATGACAATGAAATGACTCCTGTTGTGTGTGTGTGTGTGTGTGTGAGAGAGAGAGAGAGAGAGAGAGAGAGAGAGAGATTCAAAATCCTCAAATAGCAGGCGACGAGGAAGTTTTCTAAAGCATAACGTTAAAACAAATACTGGTTCTGTGGTACAATTTTAATGATGTTCACTGCTGGTTGATGAATGGAATTCTAATTTGTCTGCTCTACTTGCATATTTTTCTGTCAATTGCTGTTGCTTTCTGTTGTGAGACAGACATGTTTTACATAGAAGGTTTTGCAATATAAACAAACATATTTGTCAATAGGAATACTATAATCCATCTCATGTGACCCATGTATTGGTGACAATAAATTGATTATAGCAGGCTTCTCCGGGGTATTAAGGTTTTGAATAACATAGTCCCTTGGCAATGCTACAGTGCTGATACACTTGATTTAGACATAGTCCCTTGGCAATGCTACAGTGCTGATACACTTGATTTAGACACGTAACTATTTAAATCCTCATGATCCAAGATTAGCGGGCGTTCACTTTCGCTAGAATATTTTGTAGCTAAATTATGCATCGGTACTGTATCTGCTTTAGGTCGAGCAAAATCTATATTTTTTTACTTTGTCCTGTATCATGCCATGTGAAGATCGTTTACCCCATGTAACTTGCTTGTCTGTACAGGTTTCCCCTGCCAAGCCATGACTCCAAGCAAGTGAAACAGCATACAAAAGGACTGAAACGTGGCTGCATACTCTCCCTAGACATGCAGAACAAGTACATGATGCTGTTTTCACAAGGCCAGTATTTTCTACAGCCACCCAGGCAAGATATTCAGTGCGTCCTACACCTTGTTGGGATGGTGATACCTTGGTTTGAGATATTCACATGGAAAATGTCACCCATCCATCCATTCTGAACATAATTAAATGAATATAGGGATCTCAATGCTCTCTTTTCCCCATCATAGGCCTTGGATTGAAGTAGGTAATCAACCAAGTCTTCATAGCTAACCTTTGGCCATGTTTTCAGCTGGTTCTTCTGCCAAGTTGCACTGTCAGGTGGGAGCTCTGTAAACAAAATGTAATACTTATTTCAAGATGATATCGCAACGTTTGATTGCATAGTAACTTGGGTCAAGATTTACGACGAGACGAGGGCCAGGCTGGGTATGTCCTCTCTCCCTCTCACTGCACCAGGGGGTCATTTTAACATACTTTAAAGTGTTCTCGTGTCAAGTCAGCTAAAACGTCGCATCATTCGCAGGTTTAAGGTGTTATGTGCGCTTTATCTGAAAGACAGTAACTGACCGAGGATTGTAATATCTGGAGCATGTGTCAAAAATATTCGGCTAATCACATTCGCAGATATAACGTTTCATCATTTTATGTTTTTGTTTATTTCCAAAAGCAGCTCTTGATGATCGTTCGGTGATTCGATTGCTTTTTAAAAAATTGATTAGGTCTCAAAATTTAGGACCGGACTCGATCTAGTCCACTAAAATGGGAAGAAAACGGGAAGACGGCTTAATTGGCACAGCACAGGGGTTATGTCATGCTAATCGTTTGTACTTAGGAAATCTTTTTTCTCTTTAGTTTTACTGTAAAATATCTCTTATCTACTCATCTATAATATTTTCTGTTGACGTGACTGCTTGAGGTAAAAGCTGGTATTCAGAATGAACACGTCGAAAATAACCGTCTCTCACAATAACCGTAGGGGTGAATCAGTACCTTAATGGCGGACGGTCACGTGATACAAATATGGCTACGCCCATATAAACAAAAAAGAAAGGTATATAGTAAACATTGATTCTCAAACATACAAACGCTTTGATTAAGAATCAAATAGAATGGCTAATTGTAGAAGATATTTCTGCATTTCTCAGTCTTTTGTACGAGTTTATATAATCGCTTGTACGAGTTTATATAATCGCTTGTACGAGTTTATATAATCGCTTGTACGAGTTTATATAATCGCTTGTACGAGTTTATATAATCGCTTGTACGAGTTTATATAATTGTTTGTACGAGTTTATATAATCGCTTGTACGAGTTTATATAATCGCTTGTACGAGTTTATATAATTGCTTGTACGAGTTTATATAATCGCTTGTACGAGTTTATATAATCGCTTGTACGAGTTTATATAATCGCTTGTACGAGTTTATATAATCGCTTGTACGAGTTTATATAATCGCTTGTACGAGTTTATATAATCGCTTGTACGAGTTTATATAATCGCTTGTACGAGTTTATATAATCGCTTGTACGAGTTTATATAATCGCTTGTACGAGTTTATATAATTGCTTGTACGAGTTTATATAATCGCTTGTACGAGTTTATATAATCGCTTGTACGAGTTTATATAATTGCTTGTACGAGTTTATATAATTGCTTGTACGAGTTTATATAATTGCTTGTACGAGTTTATATAATTGCTTGTACGAGTTTATATAATCGCTTGTACGAGTTTATATAATTGCTTGTACGAGTTTATATAATCGCTTGTACGAGTTTATATAATCGCTTGTACTAGTTTATATAATCGCTTGTACGAACAGTCTGCTTCGACCTATAACTCGCACATACAAACGTTTAGAATCAAATAAATAAATAAATAAACCACCAGATATGCGACTCCTCACACCCTTGTATTTTCGACGCCAATTTTGTTAGAAGTTGGTGAGTTTTGTTCGTTAGGTATGTAATCTTGCCTCGATCAAGACATGAAAAACTCACAGAGTCGCTAAGCAAAAATTAGCTTGAAAATATTGTTCTTGCCGTATATATTGCTAATCGAAACATTTTCTAACTAGCAAGCTCAACCTGCTTAATTTAAAGTCAAAAGCAGCAGTTTAAAAGAAAGATGAATCTTAAATCTCACGAATGAGACGTTTATCCAAAAAAGAAACAAAGACCAGAAATGCTATATCGTGTAGAAATAATGATGCACGAGAAACCGGATTTACGCATTCTAGACAGTTAAGCTAAATTCAACAACTGACTGCATCTAAGCACCAAAAACACATACAAGTATTGAAGTCGTCGATTTGCCGTATTGAAGCATTGCCTGGCAATTTAGTCATTCTTCATTCTTCCATCGCTTTGTGTGGCTTCGTAACGTTATTCCTTAATTTTAGTTGACATCATGACTTCAATAAAACTGAAACCCGTTGTTTGTCATATTCAGAGTTTCGGGTTTCGCTCTTACAATCTTGATCCGAATTCACTTGATTTAATATTTAGTCTTCTATTTACTAATACTTTGATGTTTCAAGTTTTAATCAATATCCTAGTGCAAAGTGTATGCTGCATATTTGTGAACTTTAATATGGTAGGTTTCAGTATGGTGAGAAACGCATCGGAGCGGTATGAAATAAAACTTCATGAATAAAAAGTATATTTTTAATACAGTGTGACTCGTTACTAATACCTATCTTACAAACTTTTAATTTCGACTTTTTCACTTCAAAGTAATAGAGTTTCATGTAAGGGTTTTATTGTTTCTTTGCTAGAAAGCTCTCATTTTATTAGGAGACAAGTGTATAATGGAAAGACCAAAGGATATACTATACTTTATGACAGATAATACCCGTACACTGACAAATTTATGTATCCATGATTGAATAGTACAGGCAAGACTATGAAAGGATGGTAGCTATAGTGTTGATTGTAGTAACTACTTTTTGGGCATCAGACACATACCTATCTAAGGAATATATCTGCAAAAAAATGATGTTAAGGAAGCAATCTAAGACTCTTGCGTGAAAAGCCGGATTTATGCAATATGATCCAATATACTGATGACGTAACGAACGAACACACACACTAACGTGCGAACTAGCACACGAAAGAACACAACCCTATATCCCTTCCAAACTTCGTTGGCGATATAAAAATCTATATTTTCATCTGTGCCGTGATTGTTTTTCTTTAGAGCTTTAAAGGCATCATTATCTAGATGAAAGCAATAAACAAGAAGTCACTTCGAATCAATATTCATTAAAGTTTAATCTTGTTGCATTGGTATTAGCGTTTCAGGTATTGTTTCACTAATTTCAGTGTTTCACCAAATTAATGCTTCAAAACATATGCCGCATGCAATGACAACAATAATAGGTTATTTGAGTCTGTTTGTGAACGCATTCTTGGAAATTTATCACCTACCATACGAAATAAAAAAAATTAATATCACTTTCACAAATGCTGACTCACAGCATAATTTAAAGAGCAGAGCAGTCCTAAGGACAGCCTAATATAACGCAACCGCCATATCTTGATCAGCGTGTGCGGCACTCTGTTATGTTATAAATAAAGCATCAGATGAAATGTCAATTTAGGAACTTTTCACCTCGAATTTGTTGCCACTGTGTTCTTCCGTCCAGATCGCATGTTTCATCATCATAAAATACTCAACTTGTGGTATTTCCCAAAACAAATGCACGAATGGAGAATTGGCATGTATAATTAACGTCAACTGTCGCCTTGCCGTACGTTTTGCATGATTTTAGTGCCCTCTTTCACGATTAGGAATGCGGGCTTGCGTGATGCATGCAATGCCATCTTAACTCGCTTATAACTCTAGTCCAGCTACAAACAACATAGACCCTGATCTACCGTCGCATAATGCGCTGGCAGATCATGGTCTATATTATTTGTTCTACTAATTACTCCTAACAAGCAGCATAGACACCCATATCTGCCCGCGCATTATGCGACGGCAGATCTGGGTCTGTGCAGTTTGAGTTGGACTGGGCTTATAAGCAGGTATGGACAGTAATTATCAAGGGTAGAAATAATTAAATTAGGGCCAACCATTTATGCCTGCCCGGCGATCAAAAATTTATAGATACCTCATGCTCGTGTAAATATGTTTGACGGGTGATTGTCTATAAATTATAAACATCTCCAGAATATATTATTATCTCGTTTCGTTCATTACTACAAACTTCGCTTCGAAATAATGGGTAGGAAAAATTACTAATAATAAAATGGGAAAAAATCTCGAGAAAAATTTCTGCAACAAAATGTTATATTTTTACATTTTTTTTATGTATAAGATTTATGATATCCGTGGACAAAAAGTCGTTTTGCTCATTGTTAACAATTCAGTATTAATGACGACATAATGGTTCTTCGTTTAAATTGAGAGTTGGTCGTCTTTTTCTTAATTTTGTAAATGTTAAGCTCTGACATTAAACTTTTTGGAATGAAAATTCCCTTGAATTAATGTTGCATTGCGGTTTATGTGATCTTACTCATAAAACATGATATTATACAACAACACATAAGTGTAAATGTTAGTCGTATTGGTTGTGTGTAATTCCTCTAACACTTTTCTTGACTACGAGCACATACGAAGGTTTGGTTTGATGTTTTACGGCACAGCAACACAAGTAGGTTATTAGTTATTTAGTTATTTAGGTAATTGGAATAAAGTGTCTTGCCCAAGGACACACTACAGTAATTGGCCCAGGCTGATTCGATAGAAAGGATTTGAATATCCGCCCTTTAACGACCGATCCACTATAGCTACTGCCTCCATTAGTGGGCGCGCTACAGATATTACGTGCTTCTGAGAGAGTGACAGGTGTAAGATGAAGATGTTTGCATTTGCAACATGCACAGTGGTGAGAATGTTCGCATACCCCTATGCTACTTTTATGTACTGTGGCTGAAATTTCTTTACATATTGTGCTTGGGGAAATTGCACATGATCTAAGTACACAGCAGACAGAAATGGCCGCTTCAAAGTACTCGAAAAATCAGCCTGAATTAGTCAAAAGTACACAATTTAAGCAGTTATTAAAATAGGGAAACGAATTTTGCCAGAGTAGGCAATACCAGCCTCTGTAAGTACAATGAATGAATTAAAAAATATGTAAAAAATAAAAATAAAAAATTTCAGCTCTTTGTTTTTAAAAATACCTTTGAAGTCCAGGAAGTGAAAATGACCAAGCGGAGCTGGCAGTTTCTTTTGAGAGGTGCACATCTTAAGTAAGACCAAGCTGTGTACTCTATAACCCAAATTGCACCCATCAATCATACACCAAAATAAAGGGAATTAAAAAATTCTGTTAACAATACCTAAGATATACAAGGTCTTTTTTATATAACCAGGACAACCAGTGAGGAAAACCTGGGAAATTCTTTTTCTTGAAAAATCTAATCCTATGCAAAATACGAAACTATAGAGCGCCACCTTAGTCGCCTCTTACGACATGCAGGAGGGTGCATCGGTTATATTCTACATTCCCGAAGCTGCAGCGGCACATAAAAGGCGTTGTACGGTATGAACTACGCATGCTCGTTTTTACCATATCTACACAATGATTCATCAAAGCAATAATACTGATCAAGTTCAAATTATTCAACCGCTCATTTCCTGGACTTCAAGGGTAAATTTAAAAACAAAGAGCTGATAATCTTTTTTTACTTTTTATATTTTTACATATGAGGACATATAATATGCTTAAATACTTTGCAAGGTATTATATAATATTGTAACACGCACAGGGGTTCCTCTACCGAGCGAATCAAACACCTGCGTGAGGTCGGGCTGGAAGTCCCTAGTTTTCCCCTATTTCCAAGGACTTCCCGACAACATTCGTTGTCAACTGGAAGTTCTCGTAACGCGCCCAGACTATGATAGCTACAATTTTTCTCTAATCAATTAATAAATGACCACAATATCACAACTACAACTTCACATTTGCATGGCTTTTCCTTGTTAGCATTGCCGTGGCATGAAGCATACATAACACAATTCAAACATCCAATGTAGGGAAATACTAAAACTGCATCAATATAATCTTGTCTCTATTTTTCTTTTTAGGTACAAATAGGATAAGCTCTAAATATAATTCTTTACTAACATTTCACTTTTCATTATTAACCAATGACGGATCACCAAACCCGTACATTCTCTATTGTATCTGAACCCATTTCTAGACTGGTTCACCGTTGTTCTTACGAAACCAGTTCATGTCACTGCCAAGTCTCTTAACAACTCTAAGTATGACGTCTGTTCCTAGAAACTGTCTAATTGCTCGGGCTGGGAAATATTTTCCCAACACCGACTTCCATAATCAAACAACTAATCATTAAAATCTAACGAACCTATAAATAGAGACGTAAATACAAATGGAACATGCCCAAATTTATTACAGTATTGTCTATATTTTTTGTTAATCTATGTCATTCGCTGTATCGTTGAATGATATTTATATTTCTAAAATTATAAAAAGGAAAAGCCATCTTCTAAAACATTAAGCCGCTTCGCAAGCCCGTCCATTACAAAACGTTAGTTGAAATATTGTTTTTCCATTACTCTCTTTCAAATCTAGCAATAGATAATGATGGTAGCTTGAAAATACATTAACAACAATTAGTCAGCAATCTCTCTGGATGGCAATTGTTATCACACCATGAGTGACCTTTCCCAATCTTTCACGTCTCCTTCCCTTATCTCTGAAATATTAAAATGTTTTTTTCCGGCTATTCTTTGTTAACCAATCACATCCAATTAATCCACTTCATGATAATATCAAACTTCTCGTGAATAGAATGCATTCCCAGACACGGAGCAGATATCATACACTTTGTTATTAAATTCGAATTAAACAATTTTTTTGATCGAAACACTTTACTAATTTGACTATTAAGTAGAAAATATGGATATTCCTTTCGACGAGGAATGCTGCATTATTGAGTATAATTTTGATTCTTAGTAAATGTTCTACTAAATAAATGTGATATTGTGTTTTTGACATAACTTTTACAAATCAAGCACGTAATGTTTTTCTAGAAGCGGCCAGTGTTATCTCGAATTTTACACGTGCAAGGTAAGTAGTATAAATGTGAATGATAGCAAAATTGATAAGACCTTTAGAAAGATAAACCCTTCAAATACAAATAAACATGTACTACTATAAAGAGAATTATGAAAGGTGATGATACAGAAATTCTGTTACAAATTTATATAAAATGCAAGATACATATAAAACGGTAAAATCCTTAAAATAAAGCGTCAACTGTTTATTTATATCACCCACATTCTGTTATATTTCTAAGATTTTCTCTGGTGGCACATCGTCAAAAGGGTTTCTAATAGAGTTCACATCAAAAAGCCTTTGTCTCGAAGGTTGAAAGTCGATACACTCGACAAAAATGTGTTAATTACAATACAATACAATACAATACAATACAATACAATACAGCGAGGAGTACATAGTAAGTCAAAAGTATATAAACATGCGTGTAACATAGATATAATATTTTCACAGGGGACTAATGATGTAGTTACAATAATAGTATGTTAAATAAGGTGTTCTAGAAAATAGAGTTTGATGGTTGTGACAACAGTATTCATCTGGTAATAAAAAGCTTTAAACATCATTGCCAAATTATTATTGTATAGTTCACATATTACTCAGGGCATTCTTGTTTTAGATTTGAGCTGCTATATAATAGAAGATACATGCATATCAAAACATATGATATTACGTACCACTGTTATATAATAGAAACTACACGCATATCAAAAGGTATGATATTACGTACCACTGTTATATAATAGAAAATACATGCATATCAAAACATATGACATTACGTACCACTGTTATATAATAGAAAATAAACGCATATCAAAACGTATGATATTACATACCACTGTTATATAATAGAAAATACACGCATATCAAAACGAATAATATTAATTACCAATGTTATATAATAGAAAATACACGCATATCAAAACGTATGATATTACGTAATACTGTTATATAATAGAAAATACACGCATATCAAAACATATGATAATACGTACAACTGTTATATAAAACAAGATATAAACAATTCGAGACATATGATATTACATACATGGTGATTACATAGATTTCATTTAACATTCCATTTTTGCATCATGAATTATTAATCATACAAGTGTAGTTCAGCCTGCACAAAATATACATTCCATGTTAACTGAATTTCGACATGATGACTCTTATAAATTTACACAACTTTAAAAGTTCAATAACTTTTAAATTAAAACTTCTTTAAATAGTAATATATTTCGCCTTCTATGATATTTATTTTTTAGGTAGAGTTTTCTTTCTGTTTTGAAATAAGGACAATTGAATATGCAATGAAATTCATAATGTAAATCATTTCCGTTGCATAATGTACACAATCTTTCATTCCTTGGAATATCTGACTATCTGCCAGTTTCAATTGGTAAACGGTGGTTTGAGGTTCTAAATTTAAAGCAAATAATGCTCAAATTTTGGGGTAAAGAAATTATACATTCTTCCAACTGGAGGTCTGTTTTGAAGAGTCCATAGGTATTTCCCGTGCTAAATAAATTTGTGTTTGCGTTCCATTGCTGAAGATATATGTCAGTTAGTCTGTACTTCATACTGTTGATGAGTCATTGTTTATCAGGAAAATATTGCGAATACTAAATGTATCCGAATCCACATTCTTCGAAAATAGGTATTATTAGGTGCTCTAATATCGTTCAATATAATATAATATATGACTCTCATGTATATTTACTGTTTTCACTTCATTAGTGTACACCAATATTTGATGACGTTCAATTTCACACTCGAAGTGTAAGTGGTTGTCTTCCAGTTTCTCCACATAGCATGTATAACGGGGTACTCGTTTTGCATTTTAAAACCCATCTTAGAAAATCTGTATGAATTTTCTCAATAATGTTGCAATTTTCAAAGCCCCAAATTTCCGACCCATATAGCAGAATAGGTACTATGGTACTATCGAATAGTTTTTTCTGGCAATCTATAGGTAGGTCAAGATTCCATATACTCTTTTTTAACAAGAATAATGCTTTTTGGGCTTTATATATTGTTTGCTTTGTAGCTTTGAGAGATCGTCCTGTCTTACTCACAACAACCCCAAGATAAATGTATTCATTAACCATTATATGTAAAATTAAACTTTTTCTTATAATCTGTACAGAAAATCAGCACTTTTGTTTTGTTCACATTCACTTTTAATCTGCAATCATCGCAATAATTACTAAAATTATTGATCAGAGCTTAAATATCTTCGGGGTTCTCTGCGAAGAGAACTGTATAATCTGCGTAAAGAAGTAAAAATACTTTCAAATATTGATTGATTTCATCATCTGCTATTTTTAGTTTGATGCCATTGCACTGTTTCGATTCAAGGTCATTTAGATAGATAGCAAACAATAATGGTGATAGATTTTCACCCTGGCGAACTCCTTTCATGCAGAGAAAACAAAAACACACAAAAAACTACAATATATATTATGTATTACATTAAAGAGTTTCCCGGAAACACCGCTTTTAAAGACTTTTTTCCATAATCCTATTCTCCATATATTATCAAAAGCTTTTCAAAATCAACAAATAAACAATATAAGTTCTTTTTTGACAAGTTCGTATATTCTGTAAAGTTATGAATTGCAAAGATATGGTCAGTGGTAGAATAACCTGATCTAAATCCAGCCTGAGATTCATTTAAAAATGATATATCAGAGTAATAATCATTTAATCTATTGTTGATGATTGAGGTACATAGCTTTCCTAAGCAGCTGAGCAATGTTATAGGTCTATAGTTACCTGATTAGTTACGGTCGCCTTTTTATATATTGGTTTTATTTCTCCGATAGTCCATTCATATGGAATTATTCCTGTGTTGAGTATTAAATTGAAAAATGAAACATATTTCCATACAAAAAGATTCAGTACATTTAAGGTATTCATTACATACTTCATTTAACCTGGTGCTTTGTTATTCTTTAGATTTGATAGTGCCTTCCGAATTTCATATTCAGTAATTGGATTATCTAAAGAAGATGTGATATTAATAACCTCACTTAAGTTAAGCTCATCAGTTCTGTCTATATCATCCGAGTTAAGATCTTTAAAACATTCATACAATCATTTATATCAGCTTGAATGTCCTGATTAGCCTTATCTACAGAATTAATGAGATTCCAAAATCCTTTCTGCTTTTTAAAACTCTTGTGTCTCATTTTGTTTTGCATAGTCCTTTTAAATCGGATTCGGTAATATCGAAGAGTGGATTTATAGCTTTTATATTCTCTCTTCTATAAGTTTTGTTCGTTTTTATTCAAAGAAAATATTTTTCTTGATATATGGTACTTCTTTCTGGCCGATGTACATTCAGTTTTAAACCAAGGTTGACTATTTTGACTCCTTTTGGGGAAACTCTTTATTGGGAAACTCTTTATTGGGAAACATTTCCCCGCGCTCTCAGCAAAACGATTTATAATATTTTATGTGACTTGATTTATTTCAATTTTGGTGACTTGATTTATTTCAATTTTGGTTACTTGATCTGTTTCAGAAATGTTTTTGATCTGTGTCAAAATTTCTTGAATTTTTGCAATTTTAATATTATCGATAAAAATTTGTTTCTCTTCATTATTCCATTATTTTCTTATATTTGGCTTTGGAGTCAATATTTTCTCTGAATGTGGTGCTTATGCTAAATGTCAGAGAAGAATTCATATCTGCTAATAAAGAACATAAAATACTAAAATAAAATACTAAATAAAATACTAAATTAGGACAAAATACTAAAATATGAAATTCGGACACTAAAATAAGTGCATCAGGAATAGCAAACAGGTAGTCAACGTACTTGTGTTTTTACAAGCAAGTTTTGCTGTGTCCTCGTCTTCACAGACTCTTCCATTTGCTATATACATATCATTTGATTTGCAAAAGTCAATCAATTTATAGACAGTTGTTCATTTTATCATCTTGGTTATTTCTGTGCAAAGATACGCCAGCAGTTATGATTTGATTGATATTATTAAGACTCTGAAATACATCTGCAGTTACTGTATGTATGTTATGATCATTATCACTAAGTGACACATAATCTTGCAGATTCTTTGTTCTGGCATTAAAATCACCAATTACGTATACATATTTTGTAACATTAAACGTATCGAACATTTCATTTTCTATTTGATCAAAAGTATTGTTCGAGGTGTAAGGTGATCTCTCAGGTGGAATGTAAACGACACCAACAATAATATCATAATCAATATCAAAAACTTATTTTTCTAGTTTTATCCAATACACAAAATCGCAGCTAGTTACAATCTAATGTACATAACTCCTTAACTCTTTCCTGATACAGAATGCACTGCCAGTGGACACTGGTAAGGTATGCACTCTGGTCGACATTCACTCTTCAGGAGGTATGACTGAGTCAGATATAAGTGTCATATACGCACGCGGCACAATACCACCTGCTCTCTGAGATTTGTTCTGTATGAGGAATACCACTCTGCAATAATGGGTTTGATGTTCTGAAGCTTGTTTGTGGAGTTTGCGTTTCACATATTCTGTCATGTACATATTACTTGTCAATTAATATAATAGTTGAAATCACTATATAGAATCTTCTTTTAAAAAACGGGTGATTATATGACAGCTTTGGCTGCTTCATCTCCTTACCTTTAATACCAATATGACTAGGTAACCAACGGTAAAGGATACTTTTTCCAGAGTTTATGAGCAAGTCATTTTTTCTGTATGATTTGGGATATTAATGGAGGGTTTTGCAAGGCTTTCGGCTTGGTGAGGGAATTCAAAAAAGAAATTATTAATTAAATTCTGAGAGATTTCTTTATAATTCAAAGAAATGAGTATGACATTATACAGTAACCAGTTCGAGATGGCTTTTTGGGGTGTTGCAATGGCACCTGCAACACTGTCTCCATCTTTTGAACCGACTGCATACAGGAAAGTATGGCATCGTTATGCGGTTCTTTTTGTTGAATTCACTCTGAAAAACGAAAAGACTGACAGAGGACTTTTTGAATTGCCAAATATCAAGTATTATTTTTTGAAGTTTTAATTACCACGGCAGTTGTCGCTCAAAAGTATGCATACTTTTCAGATATATACAGTAGATCAAAATTTCGTCGACATATAATAATCTGTCAGTTCCTGAATTAAGGTATTTGACTATGTTATTAATTTTTATATTGACTATGTTGTTAGTTTTTATATTGAAAAGGGCGAATGGCAATATGCTGCCCTATGGTGCAAAAATAGTCTGAAGATATAGCGTTTAGAACGGGTGCTACCTACCTTAACTCTGAAATGTCTATCTTTCAGAAACATATGTATGATGGATAATGGGGTACCGTATGATGGATAACTGGATAATGGGGTAACGTATGATGGATAACTGGATAATGGGGTAACGTATGATGGATAACTGGATATTGGGGTAACGTCTGATGGATAACTGGGCTCTTAGACCTATATTGAATAGGTCATTCATTGTGCCACAGTTCCACGTAGTCGTCATAAGCTTTCAATAGGTGCAAAAGATGACTAACTTCTCCGATAAATGTCACAAGTCTGACACTGTGTGGGTCAGTTGGTCTTCCCGGAGTTTTCCCGAGTTCTTTCTCCGACAAATGTACTGGCCGCCATGTAAATATCATGTACTGAAAAAAGGCTTTTAACCCACAAAACCAAACTATCAACATTGTAATACAACAAAGAATAAAGAGTAGACAAACGGATAAAGTGAAGACACTTCCATTGTTTTGGGATTAGGGCCAGAAACACACACACACACACACACACACACACACACATATATATATATATATATATATATATATATATCTGAAATGTTCGAACTTTAGAAAAATCCATGTATACTTAGTAATAGTAAAGATCTCTCTTTCCCAGAATTACGTTGATTAAATTCTTTCCTAAATTTAAGATATCTTGGGTATTTCTTAGAAGAAAAAGGAAAACAAGTAATTGCTCATTTTTGTAATAACAACGGTTTCAGCAGTCTAATGGTAAACTTAATAATGTCAGCCCTAAAATGCATATTAGTTAGTCTGCATTATGGATTTGAAATAAGTAAAATAACTTATGGTAAAAGAATCTCAGAGAACAGTCGACTTATCAAAACCAGCTTGGAGGAAAACATATCTTGATATAACAACATTTTATTACAACATCTGCGTTATAATACTCCATGCTAATGAGCGAATTGAAAATTTGATACCAAGATATAAACTATTGTACCAATAAATCAATGTGCTTCGATTTATTTTTTCTTTTGGTATCATATGTTAACTTTTTTTTCAATATATGAATGGACTTTGTGCTTCGATATATATCAGGTGTAATCGCAGACATTTATTCAAGTCACTGACGTAAATTACATATAAAGAACAAATAAGGAACGTCCGATAACATATCTCTTTCTAAGTTGTATTAGGTCCTTGCGAGTTTTAAGACCTTGTCTTAATTTTACTCATATCAGGTGAGGAAAGTGTCCACCTTTATTCCTTCATAGCAAGTAGAGGGCAATGATGCGGACAACTGCTAGATGATAATAGTTGTTCAGAACGTTGTAAAAATCAGAAGAAGTATTATTCATTAACTTTCTTGAAACAAATTAGAAAGTGTTCAAATAAAAAAATAAAAACAAAAAACAATGGAAATGAACTTGATAACAAACGTTGCCGATTTTATGGAAAAAAATTGTTTCATTTCAGTTCTTTGTTCCAAGGGGATACCACGTTACATTCGACTGACCATTCATTTGTCCCATGGGAGAGTGGCGTCGGTTTTAATCAAAAAGCCAATTTTGCTCATGGTATTCATTATTGTCTAAAGGATCATTTATCTTTTGTGCACTAATTTATTTGCATGGAACCTGTATGCAACAATAGATTGATAGGATAACAATACACAACACACGACCCTCGGCTGCGTGATTCATCCGTCACAGGGAATGGGTCAAATTCCTTAACGAATTAAGAATAAAATAAATTCTGAATGCCACGTGTTTGCTTGATAATTAGCACAGAACTTTTTCCCCTGTGACGCTCAGTCATGAAAATGAACCCGGAGTTTTGTTAAGTTTAATGGAATTGATAGCTTTAGGTCCATCCAAAAGCACACCGAAATATAGGCCAAATTAAGAGATGAACAGGAGATATCTCAATCAAGTTTTAAATATTTAAACAATTTTATAGCTTGTTGAATTTAAACTGAGATTGTTCCATTCAATTCATAAAAAGAAAACAATATAAAACTAATTTAGTATAAAAGCTTAAGTGAACCCTCAAATGTTTTCATAATGTTGTAATTATGGTATCGTTTGTTCTCAGTGCCAATTCTCGTCAATGCATTTCTGCTTTCATATTTGAGTCAGATGTTTTGTATTTAACTACAATTTGTGCCATAAATGTCTCGATTGATTCCCTACAAAGGTGAAACACGTGTAATTATAGTAAGAGGTAATGACCTTGAGAAAAATAGTTCCGAATTATTACTTTCTCGAAATACAGAAGGTTCAATCATAGGCATCACTTCTGGAAATTAGAGCAACCTTTTATTTGGATACGATTTAAAAGTCAATTGATTTATTTTTGCTATAAACAGGCTGGTATGAGTGGAGAAAAATGCAACAGAAACTTCTATGTGATTTGTCTCACAAATTCTTACTGTAACGTGACAAGTTCCATATGTCATTGGCGTATACTCATGAATGCTCAAGTTAGGTCAGTCTCATTTTCAAACGGGTTGGTTTGAAATAAGACTATAGTAACAAAATGAAAGCTCTCTCTCTCTTTCTCTTTTTTTCTCTCTCTCATCAGTTATTATGTTGTTTTCCTTCAACGTTGTTGAGCAAATTGTTAGTGAAAGCGCAACACACACACACACACACACACACACACACACACACACACACATAAATGCATGCATAATGTACATTTGGTATCTTCAATTTGAAATTGGCTCTGTTGTGTTAAGCTATCCGAAACGGCTACACTTAGAAGAGAAATGTTCAGTGCTCAGTTGTCAAGCAAATTATTTTTAACTTTTTTAAAAACATTTTAAGTTTAAATATTCTATCTAAACCCTTCTACTCCATAAAGAACTAATACAATCTACCGCTGTGAATATTAAAAACGGGTCCAAGACATAACAATGTTTGTAAAGCTGTACGATGGCAGCTTCGATAGTAACAAAAAACAGGAAGTTTATGATGGTGACCAAATACAAACATTTAAATCTTTGCCTGACTTTTCTTTTTCTTAATATACAGGAAGAATCTTTACCAATAACTTCTCCAAAACCACTCCTAGACCATTGTTGGTCCAAGTTTAGACGAAAAAAATTCAGTAACACCCAGTCCGCAAGACAGTCACGAGGCAAGTTGAAGCATTCACTAAAGCATTATTTCATGCCACGAATTGAATTATGTGACAGCGCTTTATGTGTTAAGGAACATCGTAGGAATTTATGTTTCATGTTCCTTCCTCTTAACAGTGTGTTCATATGAATCATTCAATGTCAGTAATGTATTTAATCCTGTTCAAATTCCGCTAAGGAGGAGGAAATTCACATCAATGCATTTTGAATATGTAAAGAAATGTCTTCACTTTAAATAAAAAAAGTACGGGCTAAAAGACAATCTGAAGTAGAGTTCTAGCGTTACAAGACCTTTTTGCTTTATTCCTCGCTAACTCTTTGAACTGGGAGTGTCCACTTAGAAAATGCTTTTAATGTGGTACATATGCATTGCAGTACGATGCAATGATGATGACAATGATAATGATGCAATGATGATTACAATGATAATGATGCAATGATGATTACAATGATAATGATGCATACATTTTCGGCTGATGGTCGAAATGCTGTTTCAGATACTCAACATTGCGAAAAAATCGGAGAACGGTAAATGACTGATTAATGCCTTTAATGCAAGTTAGCCGCAGGACCTAAGTTTCACTGCGACATGGGTCAAATTTCAACGTGTGGACATCTCATCCCGATTGAGGTATTCACCACAGTCATGTCTGCTGTATAAAGGCAGTAGCAAAACTCATGGAGATTCCCGTCATCTTTCCTGCAATTATGACGATGTTTTGTCAACAGAAATATCATTTATATTTATTATCCATACAAAAGGGGGAAACAATTCCCTGGACCCTTTTATTGGAATATGAGGATTCCATTTTATTTCTTAGCCATATGCTAAACTGCTTAAGCCTAAAGACATTTGTCGATTTATACAGCTTGACTGCGGTACTAAAAATGGTTTGCCGTCAAGCCACCGTATCAAGGGAATCTGGCGCACACATTATTGCACCATTAGTATATGTCGATATTTTTCTGTAAATGGCGACAATTTGAGGAAGCATTACAGACAATCAGTAGAAAATATCTGCATATGTCAATTCTAACCACACCAGAGGTGACAATTTCCAACCTTTCACATCGCATTTCCGTTATCTCTGGAATTATTTAAAATTACTTTAGAATTTTCTTTGTTAACTCGTCTCATCCAGTCAGTCGATTCAATCTCTGCATGCATTTGGATGACGTTTTGATAATATCAACCGGATCATAAAGGATTTATTTCTTTGCATAGAATGTGCTCATTCGTGGCCAACATGTCATTTCGTCTCCAAGTATAAAACACCCGGTGTTTACATGTTCAACTAAAAATTCAAACCAAAATCTATCGTAGAATTGCCCGAATCTTGCAATAAACTTTGAAATTTGCAATATATATATATATATATATATATATATATATATATATATATATATATATATATATATATATATATATATATATATATATATATATATTACAGATACATTTTTTATTTTTAAAAAAAAGAAAAAAGAAACAGGGGTGACACTATATTCTTTACTTAAATTTATGAAAGATCATAGATTTTATATAAAATTTTCATAATTTCTTAGCACTTTCCATTGTGATTGTATTTCCAGCACATTTGAGCAATACGCAGATAATGCGATTGAGACGAAGGTGGAACACACCATCAGTAGACCATTACCTTATTACGAACTTGTTCTTTTCTGCGCTTAAATACAGGCACAACTTCTGATTTAAACAGGACAAAACATTGCTGTGCATTAAAAACGGAAAAAGGATTCAAGCTACAAAATGTTCAAAGCATAATGCACAATTCTATAGCAATATGGTGTTATAACTATGAATATTAGGTATGAATTATCATCATATTATGGAAATGTTTTATCTCTAAATTTGAGATCAGTAAAATGCGTCATTTCAAACTACTAATTGCCATTGCAGAAAGCAAGACATTTATTTCTTAATGAAAAATTCCTTTATTGACGGGAGTACTGTATAGCATAGCTTAAGGGAATGTAATAAGATTACCGGTGCAGAAATATTGCAATAAATTTGACAACTGACTATTTTTAATTAACACAAGTAAACTTTTCCAATCAAATGAGGCCATTCAAAGAATATGTCAAGATGCAAGACTGAGGACTGAGGATCTGCGTAAATATTTGAATGACTCAGTTCACGGAATTATTTTGACACATCTTAATGGAGTCTTTTGTTCCTTGTTGTATGACTCATGCGTCAAAACGAAAGCATTCCCAAGTAAGGGCCCGTACACAAGGTAAAAAGCAGGGTTTTACAACCTTGTTCTATAATACTTTCACACGGTGAAGCGGGATGAATATTTTGAACAATGTATATTTATATTTTTTTTTATTCAAAATTGGAATGCAAATGTAAAGGAACCTGAATATCTATGTTTTTATTATGGTTTGCTAGAATCCAATAGTGTAGCAGTCAAGTACTTTGTAACAGAGTATATTTTCTACTTATCTTTTTCTCTCTCTCTTTCTCTCATAGTCATATGGTTGTTAAATTTGTCACCTTTTTGACAAAGTTATTGTGCCAATAATGTATTGGGTTTTTACACCTGGTGTAACTGAGTAAAACACTTATATTTTAAGCTTGCTACTTTAAGGTTTATGAGTAATATATTAGTTCACATGACATAATTTAATTAAAAAAATAAAGATTTATAAACCTTGCTTTATAAACTGAAGGGCCTCTAAAAATGTATTTCGATGTCCGATGATACATTATTTTATGAGTTTTTATAAAAAAACGAAATGACTCCAAGGAATTGCGAAAACATAATTTGTGAATCAATATATGATCGGAAACGATTTATTTCTGAATTTAATCAAAACTCTAATTATATTTCCTAAATAAGCCTTCAAATTAAAAATAAATTACCCGTCCAATCACAGAATTAAACTTTAAAGATTTAATAATGCTAAATAAAATTTCATAAAACATTTCACGCAAAAGTTTAGTTTTTTGTCGTTTTGGGCATTAGCACAACTTAAACTTAATATAGGTGAATAAAAATGAACCCCCCAAAAAACCCCGGCAATTATGTAAACGAGAGGCGATAATTTTCCAGTTTGTGGTGAATAACTGAAATATGTGCAAAGAAAATATTTGAATTCGAAAATTTGAGATCAACGAAGAAGTCCGTATATATAGAGGCGCAATATTTGCCATGACTTCAACAGACGAACTGACAAATTGGAAATAAAAACAAGTTCAAACATATTCCCCCAAGGACAATAACAAGACAGCTTTTAATTAATTGCTATATTTTTAATATTAGTAGTATAACCATATTGTAAACTTCAGAGTACCTGTACCAGCGTATCATCATAATAATAGAATATATTATTGCTGAAAGAGAATCCTGAAGAACCATATATTGTGATGAAAATAAACCTTGAGGCTGACACGTTTTGAAATACACCAGTTAATAATACTATATCATTAATATGTTTCACGTTAAACAGCAAGACCACAAACGTCGCTGCAACTTATCAATGATTCGGCCTATGAAAACAATTTGGATTGAAAGTTTTGCTCCTGTCTCCGTTTTCAGCACGTACTTGCATTTTGTTCATGTACGAAAATCTACAATTCATTGTATTTATCGTAAATCTATTTTCCAGAGCTTCAGACATTAAATCTAGATAAACTATTGAAAGTGTTAGCTTAATTGTGCTACAGTTACTACATTTATATTAGTATCCACATAGTTCTATCACTTTATTGTGCTACAATTACTACATTGATTTTAGTATCCACATAAACCTGTCACTACAATATATAAAGTGAGCTAAAATATATATTGTGCGAAAGAACTGCGAAAAGATGTACTGTGCAAAAGAAGTGCATCCTGTCGACATACTTTATCAGGACGCTCAGCAAAGTTAGATTCAATATGGTCTTGCTTCATCAGTATGCAGTACATCGTCGGTTGAAACCAGTCTCAGTGAATAAGCAAGCACACACACATTCGCGTGCAAAAGAAAAATATAACAAGGTTTTGAAATGATATTTGGGTTACTAAACACGATTCGTTCATGATGACAAATATTTTAGAAATTAAAAGCAATGAGCACTAAGGTCTGTTCTCGACTAGACGTTTTCTTCTATAGTGACTAACATTACAAGATCTTTTTAATGTTGGTTTAGGGAGAAGTGCAGAGGATAAATGATGCATTTCCGTTTATAAGACTTCGTGTTGTAAAGAAGCAAACGGATTCGGACGTTCCTTTCAACTGATTTATTCGTCCCATAGGGACAGGGTTGGAGTGTCCCATTAGGACAGGGTAGGAGTGTCCCATAGGGACAGGGTTGGAGTGTTATAATATCTAATACATTCTGCCCTTTATGTTGATCGTTGTCAAAAGAATACAGTCTTTTTTGTATTATTGTGCATGGAACCAATATCTATGAAGATCAATAATTGATGAAATTACAAAATCCGATGCAAGATTCTTGGCTGCATTAGTGTAAAAAATTAGTTCTTTTGAAATCCTTTACTACTGATGGCTTCATCTATTCTGGATTCTTGAAGTTTCTTGCCTTTAATACAGAGAAGAGCAAAATAATCATTGGATGCTTAATAAAAAAAAAATGGAAGCCAAATTGAAGGGCCGGGGGAGATGGTAATAATGTACAATAATCTACAGATCATCGAATCACTAGCCTACGTGAGACATGAGTAACACATACAACCCATAAAAGAAATCTAAGAGAAAGGTTTAAAGTTCTCTGCCAAATTATTTTTGACTGGTTGTGAAAGTGTTGGAATCTTAAGCAATTTCTTTTTTCAATGCATGTTGTACGTACATTTTGTTCAACAAAAACGATTAGGTGGAGTTGGTAGATTTAAAAAATAAAAAACATTAAGGTTTCAAATAACTTAAATATAAATAAGTGTTTCGTCGTCTGCTCACTGCCATAACTTGTATCCCTGCTTACTACTATGACTTGTATCACTGCTCACTACCATAACTTGTATCTCAGCTCACTGCCATAACTTGTATCCCTGCTCACTACCATAACTTGTATCCCTGCTCACTACCATAACTTAACTATCATTATATGAACACGACATCTATGGGATGCATCTGTTAATTTCACAACTCAGAGAACGTCACGATCTTTTCTTCATAATTACTTTAGCTTAGTTTTTATTTATTTTATGCGAAAAATGACCGTTGGCTTCGACAATATTGCTTTCTCATATTTGCTTTATCGATTGTGTTTTAAACAAGTCTTCGTGTGCTCATTGTTTTCCAATGTCCAGCCAAATTCATATCAGCCACGCACAAATCTGATGTTAGTCACGATGAGAGTTTATGATTTCCATTTCTATATCACTTCATGTCCGAGATATGTCTATTTGTGCTGGCCAGACTCTCAGGAAGTAATATCTTCCGGCTACGAGTTCTTATGGTAAAGGATGCCGCGATAACAGTATTAATTTCTAGGATGGAGATTGTTTGATCTTCTCATTTCCGGTATGGAGAGAGGTTTTAGAAAACAGGAACATGTTTTGAATTGGATCTAAAATAATAATAAAAGAAAAAAACACGGCTTAAAAGTGAGAATGACTTCAATCGATACCACAAAAACCTCATCCATTACATGACCCCAAAAGAAATGATCCTCCCAATTTTTTTTTTTTATGGAGTGAATTTATTTCAGAAACAACATCAATATGTTTATAAAGTGAGAGGCGGAAGTAAAGAGGAGAAATGGGACAGACAAATACGAAGACAAGCAGTTTGAGTACGAGAGATGCAGACAGGTGGAGAAACAGAGACAAAGTACACAATATGAAAGCGGTGTTGAGATCTTGGGTTTCTTGTGAGGATGTTAGTAATTTTATCGTGATACAAATTTGTGCAAATATCCAGTCGTTCGTAGACTATATGTGTGCAAAGTACTGCAATTTTCCTCTTTAGAAGTCAGCATAAATAGACGATTAATTACCCACGTAAAGCTAAGTGGTAATTTCATATCTTTGAAATACTGAAATTTTATTTTTTTATTATTAGACAATGACATAAACGGTAAATACTGCTTTGAAAGAGTTTTAAAAGATAGTGTAAATAAATAAGCGAAGAAAAAGAGGCAACTAAAGTCGACCTATGCTCATTCTCAACGCTTGATTATTAAAGTGTATGGACGGTTCTTTTTCAAAATGTAAATAGGACCTGGAAACAAATCAACATAATAGCCTATTGATTGGAGCAGATCGATATATTCAATTTTTGGGGCAGCTGATGTTACAGCAAACTTCATGATTCTCACTTATCAGAAAGTGGTTCCTCTGAATAGAAGGTACAATTGAATTAAATTGGTTTCATCAATCTCCTCCAACTTGACATTAAAGTAATGAGCGATCATGACGGAAACTTTATCAGCGACTATTCCCGTTTTTAACCTGTAAAATTAAAAACTAATGATCGATTGCCTTCTGGAAAGGAATTTGCTAGCATATGATCTTTTTGAGCGGTCTCTCTTATTGACGTAACAATATTTCATCTAAATTGGATAGCTGAACAAAAGCTCTGAGTCTTTTTCCAAAGTGCCATGTGATTACAATACAGAGAAAATTAGCCTTTCATTGAATCGCGGGTGGTATTGGCTTTTATGGCAGATAAAGAACAATGGACTAAAACAATGAAACAATTGGACATTTAAACAAATTCAATTCATATCGAGAAGGTATCTCAGATTTAATAGGAGCCAAGGTAACTTTTTTTTTACTTTATATATTAAACATCTGAATCGGTTTTAATTTTTTTTCCTTAATTTAAAAACAAAAAAATATTTGTCCGGGTGAAATCCTTGGTTTTACTAACTCAAAAATTTTCAGCTTAATTTTCTCAGTAAAAGTGCTCCTTTGTGTCAGTGCTTTCATGACAGATATTTCGTCGTTATGTCCTAAAATTTACGTTGACCAGCCATGCTTCAAGTTTCTTTAATATGAGCGATTCTTATCCAAGTAGAACCTACCATGGTCGCTATTTACAACACTACTTTATTTCTCCACATCAAAAAGGGAACGATTAGATAAATGCACAGAAAAGCAGAGAGAGATAACTAAGTTATACCTGACTGAAAATCTAAATCATACTTTGCTAATTAGCATCTTTTTGGCATCAAAGAAGAGCTTGAGTTCTAGGAATTGTCCAACGCTATTCTGTAATGGTAATGTACCATTCTCAGCGTATTCCACAACATTATATCAGGTAAAAACAAAAAGATCATATTGTTTAGGATCCGTCAGAAATTATTTCACGCTAATGTTTAAATCAACTAATGCGATTTAGGAAAACATTAATATCTCTTGTGAAAAATTACAACAAGAATTGTCAAAAAACAAAAGCTTTTGACACTGCAAAAGATGAATTTTGCCTCCGCTGGACTGTCGTATTCCATTTAATAATTTCTCTACCCTACACAATTGTATCCTGTTATCACTAAACGCTGCTTGTCCAAACGGAAATGTGATATCCAGGTTTTCCCCTTTAGAAAGTTGAGCTAGTCCCTCTGTTATATAATTCTCAATAACCATTCCATTATTAAAGAAGTAATACATCCACTCCTATTTTGTCACCATGGTGAGCGACACAACGCCATCTATATGCAAAAACAAAAGACTGGTAAAACAAGATATATGAAACTACTAGCGGAGTCTATAAGTGAATATTAATATACGATCACGTAAGCAAATATACTACTGATCTGCCTGGTTTACATCGAACTGAAAGGAAGTCATATCAACTTTGGAATAATCCTAATAATAAATATTTTCTCTGATTGGGGTATTCGTGTGGAGGAAAATACAGTAGTGGTGATAATGATTTACAATTTATAGGGTCTTTGTTTGAATTTGTTTCCTTTTGCTGTTTTTGGAAATCATAAGCAGCTCTTTTAATGTTGATGTTCTCAAATCAACTGTAAAAGAAACATTGATAATTGTTTAACAGTTAGGAAAAGACGAAAAACTTATTTATATTTAAATTAGGCACATGCTTCTCATCTCCTATGTTATTGCAGGAACTGTGCAATTTAATTCGATGTGCTAAGAAACTGATGAGGAAAAAGTTAATTTCCTTTATTGAGTCACGTGCAGGATTTTGGAAAATGTATACCAAAATAAACACATATGTCCGGACAGGCATCGATATAAGTAGAGTAGAGAAAGACAGGAGAACCATATATCTATACACTTTATAAAAAGGCTTTGAAAAAATACTGCCACGACATTCTTACTTTGCACTGAAGATATAGATTCAGTGTTTTTTTTTTGTGTTGAACCTTTTGCTTCGGTTAGTGCATTGGCCATTGGAGCAATACAATACATGCCCATGATAATAATAGTTTGGCTAATACTACCGTCTAAACACCCTTAGTGTTTATTTTGACTAGTATGAGAGACATACTTGATTTCTCAGGACAAACAAGAAATGCTGACAGCAAACAGAGCTTCTTCGTATTTTAGAGTAAAAATAATATTTTAAGTCGAACATAACAAAAGGTAAAAACAACATGGTCTACCTCAATAGAAAACATCTATAGTTCGATTACACTAGCTGCCTCAATACCGAAAGAGATCAAGAGGCACTTGCAAAAATAAGCAATACGTTTATGTGTACATAATTCACGAGGTAAGTATTTTGTGTTAGGTGAATCACTCTCAGAAGCAATACAGTTTATTAACGCACCAGGTAAAGCAGGAAATAATTTATTCCATATGGATCGAGTGAGATGCATACTTTGAGTTCGCGTTCAATTACAAGAAGGTACCCTAATCTTGTTTTAAGATATATAATTTCAATGAAATACACGATGCTTCTTATATATTTTTTTTATGACTTTATCGGCTTTAATGTAACATTTTGGCATACGATGGCTTTTAATCATAGGTAAACCAAATATTGTCTCTGTTTTATTCGAAGTTTTTCGTTCTTTTATCAGCACGATTAAATGTATAGAGTTTCATTTTACAATCATAGTCTAAAAGTTTAGACATTCCTTTCGCTCCTCTTATTGTTTTGCCACTTTGTCAGTATAGTCAACTTTTGGAAAAGAATATCTAGTCATTTGGTCAAAAGGAGCATTGGAACCGTAAATATTACAATAATCATACGCTGATCCTTTTGCCTTAAAGTAAATTAAACTTGTTTATTTTTGAAGGCATAAGGATAGACCGACAATTAAAAGAAACAAACATTCAAATTAGAAGTTTATACTATATTTCAAAGGCCTGTCTTTGCATCGGCCCCCATGGTGTAACTCTAGCAAAACACTTGCTTGCACTTGTAGTATTAGTAGTAGTAGCAGCAGTTGTTGTTGTTGTTGTTGTTGTAGGGTTTAACGGCACGTCAGCACAATACTGGCTATATGGTGCCGATTTAAAGTAAGGCTCTAAAAATGTAAATATAACAAATTGCAGAAAACATAGGAAGATAATGCCTTCCCAAAAACATAAACGTTAAGTTTTAAACAATTAAAGATTAAGGGCAAAGATGCTAAAATTCTGTAAAAGGTATATTAATAAAATAAAAAGGTACTGTTACGACTCTATGGTCTAAGAAAAATGTAACAGAAAGAAAGTGAAACCAACAAATCAAGTAAAAATCAACAAGCAATTTATTACTAGATAATTAAAATGAAAAAATCAAAAAGTCACTTACAGTAATGTGTTTTTAAATCCTAATAATCCAATAAGAATGATTGTTCTAATCACAAGTCCTAAATATAGAATGTTCCAAATTCACGGCTGTGTCCTTGAATGTTATGATGTGCTAATGGTCTCCAAAGTCCTGATGTACTAGAAATCTTGATGTGCTGATGTCAAAATGAAGTATTCCAAAATCATTAATAAGTTCACATAAATTCCAAAATCATCAATTAAAAATCCAAAATCCAAAAGTTTATGAGCACTGTTATAATCCAATGAATATTTAAAATAATTCCTCTCTTAGAATTTGGAATGAATTTTCACAACTGTAATAGCTCTTTACAAGACTGATGGTAATGTCAAAACTGAATAAATGTCCACCAAACATGGTATATATAAAGATTGGTCACATGACAGAATGTTCTAGAATATGAGTCATCTTAATGGAATTCTAACTGTAAACAAAATTCAACCTTGACCTTCAAATTGAGAAAACATATTGATCAAAACAACCTAATTCAAGGACACTAGTTAAACATGTTTTTCCTGATAAATATTAAGATTTAAGCAAATATTAAAGTGAAGAAACATTTATAATTTCCTAAAATATTTATAATATTATATAAACATCATACATAACACCTCCCTTCATAAAGAAAAAGAAAGATTTATATAATAAAGCTTTCTTTTGAATATACATCTAATACTATAATAACCAAAATTACATAAGAACATGTTTTATGATACTGGACTTAATTACATCAAGCAATATTACATTTCTAGGCACGTGAGAGTGCATCTGCAATCACATTGTCTTTTCCCCTGATGTGTCTGATGTCAATGTTATATTCCTGCAATATCAAACTCCATCTCAACAATCTCCGCTTTTTATCTTTCATTTTGTTGATGAAAGTAAGGGGATTGTGATCACTGTACACAATAATTGGAGAAAGAGCTGAGGTAACATACACTTCAAAATGCTGTAAAGCCAATATCAAAGCCAAACATTCCTTCTCAATTGTGGAATAATTTTTCTAGTGCTTGTTTAGTTTTTTAGAAAAATAACACACAGGGTGATCCACACCACTTTTGTCTTCCTGAATCAATACTCCACCAACCCCTACATCACTTGCATCAACAGATAATTTAAATGATTGGCTGAAATTTGGTGCAGAAAGAACTGGTGCATTCTTAAGCATGGCCTTTAACTTGTCAAAAGATTCCTGACACTTGTCAGACCAAAAAAATTTGGTTTTCTTACTCAATAAACTTGTCAGAGGTTCAGCAATTTTGGAAAAATTGGAACAAAATTTCCGATAATATCCAGCCATACCTAGAAATCGCATCAGTTGCTTTTTACAAATTGGAACTTGAAATTCAGAGATAGCTTTGACCTTAGCTTCTATAGGTTTAACTTGACCTTGTCCCACAATATGTCCTAAAAATGTGACACAAGCATGGCAAAACTCACTTTTGCTCAAATTAATTGTCAGATTCGCATCACTGAGTCGATGGAAGAATTTTCGAATGGTTTCCAAATGATCTTCCCAGGTGTTGTTGTAGATAATGACGTCATCGATATAAGCGTCACAATTATCAAGACCAAATGTTATCATGTTCATCAGACGTTGAAACGTTGCAGGCGAATTTTTCATTCCAAACGGCATGACTTTATATTGATAAAGTCCATCTGGAGTTACAAATGCTGAAATTTCTTTTGCCCTTTCCGTCAGTGGAATTTGCCAGAATCCTTTTAAAAGGTCAAACTTGGTGACATATTTAGCATTTCCAATTTTATCAATGCAATCGTCCATTCTTGGGATTGGAAATGAATCAGTTTTGGTGACACTGTTGACTTTTCTATTGTCAGTACACTTACGGAATGTATTATCTGGCTTGGGAACAAGAATACATGGTGAACTCCAGTTACTTTTACTTGGTTCTATGAAATCATTCTCCAGTAAATACTGAATTTCTTACTTCAGATAGTTATGTTTGAGAGGATTAATCCTATAAGGATGCTGTTTCACAGGCGCAGAATCTACAATGTCAACGTCATGATAAATTTTACTTGTTCGTGTTGGAACATCAGGAAACAAGTGCTCATAGTCATGTAATAGCTGTTTTAGTTCATTTCTTTCCTGTTGTTGTAGATGTGAAAGTTTCTGGTCTAGGTTGTTCAATATTTCTGAATTCCGAAGATTGGTTATACCAGAGTCACTATAGTCTGATCGTACTCCATCGTTGATATCTTCATTGTGTGGGACAGGTACAACTAAATTAACTGAATAATTAGCTGAGCTATCTCTGTCAAAATATTCCTTTAACATATTTATATGACAAAGTTGTTTCTGTTTCCGTCTCCCAGGAGTGTTAATGATATAATTTAAGTCATTTACTTTCTTTTCAACGGTATAAGGACCATAAAATTTAGCCTGAAGAGGATTTTGAGGTATGGGAAAGAGAGCCAGAACTTTGTCACCAGGTTTAAAACTCCTTTCCTGTGTATTTCTGTCATACCTTAATGTCATTTTTGACTGAGTAGTGTAAAGATTAGTTCTTGCTACTTCACAGGCCTTTGACAACTTGTATTTGAAATCAGAAACATAATCAAGAAGATTAATCTTTAAGTCTTCATTTGAAAGAAGTTTCTCTTTCAATAATTTCAATGGTCCACGGACAGTATGACCAAAAACTAGTTCAAAGGGACTAAAACCCAACGACTCTTGAACTGATTCCCTAACAGCAAACAACAACAAATGAACACCCTCATCCCAATCCTTTTCTGTATCAAAGCAATATGATCGAATCATATTCTTCAAAGTTTGATGAAATCTTTCCAAAGCACCTTGACTTTCAGGGTGATAGGCAGAAGATTTAAACTGTTGGATGCCTAATTCATGCATAACTTGTTGGAAAATTCCAGACATAAAATTTGACCCTTGATCTGACTGGACAGATTTGGGAAGGCCAACAAGTGTAAAAAACTTCACCAAAGCTTTCACAATAGTTTTAGTTTTTATATTTCTCAGAGGAATTGCTTCTGGAAATCTTGTAGATGTACACATGATGGTCAACAAGTATTGGTTGCCTGACTTGGTTTTAGGTAAAGGACCAACACAGTCTACCATTATTCTACTAAATGGTTCATCAAATGCAGGAATAGGTTGCAGATGAGCCTTAGGTATCTTCTGATTGGGTTTTCCTACCATTTGACAAGTGTGACAAGATCTGCAGTATTTAGAAACATCACTTTTGAGTTTCGGCCAATAAAAATGATTCAAGATCTTGTGATAAGTCTTACGGACTCCTAAATGACCAGCCAAAGGAGTTTCATGGGCTAAATTAAGAATTTCCTGTCTATATGACTTAGGAACAACAATTTGATAGCTCACTGACCACTCATCACCAGCGGGTACATCAGGTGGTCTCCATTTCCTCATAAGGACCCCATTTTTCACAAAGTAACACACTGGAACTTGTGTGGCTTCAGTTTCACTAATAGCCCTCTGAAACAAACAAGATATCTCGGGATCTTGCTCCTGTTCAACGACAAGGGATTGTCGTTTGTCATCCTGATTAGAACAAAGAGAATGAGTTGCCAAAAGAGGATCACTGTGATCAATACCATTTAATTGATCAATACCTGAGGAAAAAGTGACCTCATCAAAAGGCTGACCAATACATGTGTCAGCTAAAGGAATAATATCCTGATCAACATCACTCTCAAGAGCTCTTTTTGCCATAGCTCTAGTAACTGCACAAGCAGGGTACAAATCAGGGATTTCAGTTTCGACAGGATCAACTTTCTGATCCAAACAAGGCTTGTCAGTTACAAGTGGATTAACCACAACCTTATCTCCAGCTAGGTCATTGCCTAGTAATAAATGAACACCCTCTATGGGTAAAGAAGTCTCTGCCCCAACAGTCACAGGTCCAGAAACTAAGTCTGATGCCAAATTTACACAATGGAGAGGAACATTTACAAAGCCGCACTCTACTCCCTGAACAAGAACACTTTCACTTGAAGAAGACTCCTCAGACAAAGGCAAAGTACCTGATAATAAAAGACTCTGAGAAGCTCCAGTGTCCCTTAATATTTTAATTGGGATAGGTTTGGCAGAATCACCAATAAGTGATATAGAACCTTCTGACATGAATGGTTCATAAGCCTCCAAAATAGAATCAGACTGGGGTTTGTTTGACCCAACAAATGTATTGCTTTCAATACCAGACCGTGACCTTGACCTCGTAGAAATAAGAGCATTTGGAAAAGCTCTGTCTTTACTCTGTTGCTTATTTTTCAACTTGAAGCAATCAGAAATAACGTGCCCTTTCGTTTTACAATAAGTGCACGTAGGAAGAGATAAGGATTTCTGATCAGTCTTATCAGATGTTTGATTCCTAACAGTTGTGCTGTTGTGAAATTTGGAAGTACTCGAATGAGATTGAAATGGTTTTTTACCAGAAAACTGCTGAGAGGACGATTTATTACTAAATGAAATTTTGTGAGTCAAGGAATAATCATCAGCCATACGAGCAGCATTTTCCAAAGTTTCCACATTCTGCTCGTCAAGATAGGTTTTAACATCACTATGGATGCACCTCTTGAACTCTTCAATTAATACGAGCTGTCTGAGGTTATCATAAGCTTGATCAACTTTCTTGGCTGAGCACCACCTATCAAATAGTTGTTCTTTATCCCTTGCAAATTCAACATGAGTTTGTCCAGTTTCTTTTCTACAATTCCTAAACCTTTGTCGATATGCCTCTGGTACCAACTCATAAGCTTTCAAGATGTACTCCCTAACCACATCATAATCAGTGCTTTGTTGTACTGACAGTGAAGTGTAGACTTCACGAGCTTTGCCAATAAGTACACTTTGTAATAACAAAGTCCAATGCTCTCTGGGCCATTTCAAGTTTTCAGCTATTTTCTCGAAATGAAGAAAGTATTTATCTACTTCTTTTTCCTGAAAAGGGGGTACTAACCTAATATATCTAGTAACATCAAAACCTGGACTTGTGTTTAAAGGAGTGGAGTGTGCTCTGTTTGCCAGTTCTAATTCTCTTAATTTAAATTGCATTTCCCTTTCTCTTCTTTGCATCTGCATCTGCATTTGTATTTGTCTATCTTCTTTCTCTCTCTCTCTCCATCTGCATTTGCCTCTCTTCTTTCTCTCTCTCCATCTGCCTCTCTTCTTTTTCTCTCTCCATCTGTATCTGCCTCTCTTCTTTCTGCATTTGTATCTGCCTCTCTTCCTTCTGCATTTGTATCTGCCTCTCTTCCTTCTCTCTCTCCATCTGTATCTGCCTCTCTTCTTTCTCTCTCTCTCTGAATCTGAAGCTTTGCCAATTCTAAATCAATCTGGTTCTTTAACTCTAATTCCCTTAATTTCCTGTCAGAACCAGATACAGGCTTTCTCTTCAAACTTAAAGCACTGCTATCAAAAATTCCCTTTCCTACTAAATACTGAATCAAAATAATCTTTATCTCCTGTTTTGTCAATGATACTTTTGCCTCAGATAGACTGTATTTTCTGGCAAGCTCGAGCAACTCATCCTTTCTCATGCACTCTAACCCCTCCTGGGTAGGTTTTGAAATGAAATTCTGAACATTAGATGCCATTGTAAATGCTTGTTGGTTTCACACACAAAAAAATTCTCTATTAAAAATCTTTGCCAAAGACAAAAAAAAAATTCCAAGACAAAATCAATATGAATTTCAAAGATAAATTTAATATCTCTAATATGCTTTAAAGAAATTCAGATCCCAGAAGACGAGCCCCCAATTTCTGTTACGACTCTATGGTCTAAGAAAAATGTAACAGAAAGAAAGTGAAACCAACAAATCAAGTAAAAATCAACAAGCAATTTATTACTAGATAATTAAAATGAAAAAATCAAAAAGTCACTTACAGTAATGTGTTTTTAAATCCTAATAATCCAATAAGAATGATTGTTCTAATCACAAGTCCTAAATATAGAATGTTCCAAATTCACGGCTGTGTCCTTGAATGTTATGATGTGCTAATGGTCTCCAAAGTCCTGATGTACTAGAAATCTTGATGTGCTGAAGTATTCCAAAATCATTAATAAGTTCACATAAATTCCAAAATCATCAATTAAAAATCCAAAATCCAAAAGTTTATGAGCACTGTTATAATCCAATGAATATTTAAAATAATTCCTCTCTTAGAATTTGGAATGAATTTTCACAACTGTAATAGCTCTTTACAAGACTGATGGTAATGTCAAAACTGAATAAATGTCCACCAAACATGGTATATATAAAGATTGGTCACATGACAGAATGTTCTAGAATATGAGTCATCTTAATGGAATTCTAACTGTAAACAAAATTCAACCTTGACCTTCAAATTGAGAAAACATATTGATCAAAACAACCTAATTCAAGGACACTAGTTAAACATGTTTTTCCTGATAAATATTAAGATTTAAGCAAATATTAAAGTGAAGAAACATTTATAATTTCCTAAAATATTTATAATATTATATAAACATCATACATAACACCTCCCTTCATAAAGAAAAAGAAAGATTTATATAATAAAGCTTTCTTTTGAATATACATCTAATACTATAATAACCAAAATTACATAAGAACATGTTTTATGATACTGGACTTAATTACATCAAGCAATATTACATTTCTAGGCACGTGAGAGTGCATCTGCAATCACATTGTCTTTTCCCCTGATGTGTCTGATGTCAATGTTATATTCCTGCAATATCAAACTCCATCTCAACAATCTCCGCTTTTTATCTTTCATTTTGTTGATGAAAGTAAGGGGATTGTGATCACTGTACACAATAATTGGAGAAAGAGCTGAGGTAACATACACTTCAAAATGCTGTAAAGATAATATCAAAGCCAAACATTCCTTCTCAATTGTGGAATAATTTTTCTAGTGCTTGTTTAGTTTTTTAGAAAAATAACACACAGGGTGATCCACACCACTTTTGTCTTCCTGAATCAATACTCCACCAACCCCTACATCACTTGCATCAACAGATAATTTAAATGATTGGCTGAAATTTGGTGCAGAAAGAACTGGTGCATTCTTAAGCATGGCCTTTAACTTGTCAAAAGATTCCTGACACTTGTCAGACCAAAAAAATTTGGTTTTCTTACTCAATAAACTTGTCAGAGGTTCAGCAATTTTGGAAAAATTGGAACAAAATTTCCGATAATATCCAGCCATACCTAGAAATCGCATCAGTTGCTTTTTACAAATTGGAACTTGAAATTCAGAGATAGCTTTGACCTTAGCTTCTATAGGTTTAACTTGACCTTGTCCCACAATATGTCCTAAAAATGTGACACAAGCATGGCAAAACTCACTTTTGCTCAAATTAATTGTCAGATTCGCATCACTGAGTCGATGGAAGAATTTTCGAATGGTTTCCAAATGATCTTCCCAGGTGTTGTTGTAGATAATGACGTCATCGATATAAGCGTCACAATTATCAAGACCAAATGTTATCATGTTCATCAGACGTTGAAACGTTGCAGGCGAATTTTTCATTCCAAACGGCATGACTTTATATTGATAAAGTCCATCTGGAGTTACAAATGCTGAAATTTCTTTTGCCCTTTCCGTCAGTGGAATTTGCCAGAATCCTTTTAAAAGGTCAAACTTGGTGACATATTTAGCATTTCCAATTTTATCAATGCAATCGTCCATTCTTGGGATTGGAAATGAATCAGTTTTGGTGACACTGTTGACTTTTCTATTGTCAGTACACTTACGGAATGTATTATCTGGCTTGGGAACAAGAATACATGGTGAATTCCAGTTACTTTTACTTGGTTCTATGAAATCATTCTCCAGTAAATACTGAATTTCTTACTTCAGATAGTTATGT
The DNA here is from genome assembly GCA_029931535.1 of Margaritifera margaritifera. Lineage (NCBI taxonomy): Eukaryota > Metazoa > Mollusca > Bivalvia > Unionida > Margaritiferidae > Margaritifera > Margaritifera margaritifera. Next base: position 656,350 of record JAQPZY010000993.1, on the reverse strand, counting down.
TTGAGAGGATTAATCCTATAAGGATGCTGTTTCACAGGCGCAGAATCTACAATGTCAACGTCATGATAAATTTTACTTGTTCGTGTTGGAACATCAGGAAACAAGTGCTCATAGTCATGTAATAGCTGTTTTAGTTCATTTCTTTCCTGTTGTTGTAGATGTGAAAGTTTCTGGTCTAGGTTGTTCAATATTTCTGAATTCCGAAGATTGGTTATACCAGAGTCACTATAGTCTGATCGTACTCCATCGTTGATATCTTCATTGTGTGGGACAGGTACAACTAACTTAACTGAATAATTAGCTGAGCTATCTCTGTCAAAATATTCCTTTAACATATTTATATGACAAAGTTGTTTCTGTTTCCGTCTCCCAGGAGTGTTAATGATATAATTTAAGTCATTTACTTTCTTTTCAACGGTATAAGGACCATAAAATTTAGCCTGAAGAGGATTTTGAGGTATGGGAAAGAGAGCCAGAACTTTGTCACCAGGTTTAAAACTCCTTTCCTGTGTATTTCTGTCATACCTTAATGTCATTTTTGACTGAGTAGTGTAAAGATTAGTTCTTGCTACTTCACAGGCCTTTGACAACTTGTATTTGAAATCAGAAACATAATCAAGAAGATTAATCTTTAAGTCTTCATTTGAAAGAAGTTTCTCTTTCAATAATTTCAATGGTCCACGGACAGTATGACCAAAAACTAGTTCAAAGGGACTAAAACCCAACGACTCTTGAACTGATTCCCTAACAGCAAACAACAACAAATGAACACCCTCATCCCAATCCTTTTCTGTATCAAAGCAATATGATCGAATCATATTCTTCAAAGTTTGATGAAATCTTTCCAAAGCACCTTGACTTTCAGGGTGATAGGCAGAAGATTTAAACTGTTGGATGCCTAATTCATATATAACTTGTTGGAAAATTCCAGACATAAAATTTGACCCTTGATCTGACTGGACAGATTTGGGAAGGCCAACAAGTGTAAAAAACTTCACCAAAGCTTTCACAATAGTTTTAGTTTTTATATTTCTCAGAGGAATTGCTTCTGGAAATCTTGTAGATGTACACATGATGGTCAACAAGTATTGGTTGCCTGACTTGGTTTTAGGTAAAGGACCAACACAGTCTACCATTATTCTACTAAATGGTTCATCAAATGCAGGAATAGGTTGCAGATGAGCCTTAGGTATCTTCTGATTGGGTTTTCCTACCATTTGACAAGTGTGACAAGATCTGCAGTATTTAGAAACATCACTTTTGAGTTTCGGCCAATAAAAATGATTCAAGATCTTGTGATAAGTCTTACGGACTCCTAAATGACCAGCCAAAGGAGTTTCATGGGCTAAATTAAGAATTTCCTGTCTATATGACTTAGGAACAACAATTTGATAGCTCACTGACCACTCATCACCAGCGGGTACATCAGGTGGTCTCCATTTCCTCATAAGGACCCCATTTTTCACAAAGTAACACACTGGAACTTGTGTGGCTTCAGTTTCACTAATAGCCCTCTGAAACAAACAAGATATCTCGGGATCTTGCTCCTGTTCAACGACAAGGGATTGTCGTTTGTCATCCTGATTAGAACAAAGAGAATGAGTTGCCAAAAGAGGATCACTGTGATCAATACCATTTAATTGATCAATACCTGAGGAAAAAGTGACCTCATCAAAAGGCTGACCAATACATGTGTCAGCTAAAGGAATAATATCCTGATCAACATCACTCTCAAGAGCTCTTTTTGCCATAGCTCTAGTAACTGCACAAGCAGGGTACAAATCAGGGATTTCAGTTTCGACAGGATCAACTTTCTGATCCAAACAAGGCTTGTCAGTTACAAGTGGATTAACCACAACCTTATCTCCAGCTAGGTCATTGCCTAGTAATAAATGAACACCCTCTATGGGTAAAGAAGTCTCTGCCCCAACAGTCACAGGTCCAGAAACTAAGTCTGATGCCAAATTTACACAATGGAGAGGAACATTTACAAAGCCGCACTCTACTCCCTGAACAAGAACACTTTCACTTGAAGAAGACTCCTCAGACAAAGGCAAAGTACCTGATAATAAAAGACTCTGAGAAGCTCCAGTGTCCCTTAATATTTTAATTGGGATAGGTTTGGCAGAATCACCAATAAATGATATAGAACCTTCTGACATGAATGGTTCATAAGCCTCCAAAATAGAATCAGACTGGGGTTTGTTTGACCCAACAAATGTATTGCTTTCAATACCAGACCGTGACCTTGACCTCGTAGAAATAAGAGCATTTGGAAAAGCTCTGTCTTTACTCTGTTGCTTATTTTTCAACTTGAAGCAATCAGAAATAACGTGCCCTTTCGTTTTACAATAAGTGCACGTAGGAAGAGATAAGGATTTCTGATCAGTCTTATCAGATGTTTGATTCCTAACAGTTGTGCTGTTGTGAAATTTGGAAGTACTCGAATGAGATTGAAATGGTTTTTTACCAGAAAACTGCTGAGAGGACGATTTATTACTAAATGAAATTTTGTGAGTCAAGTAATAATCATCAGTCATACGAGCAGCATTTTCCAAAGTTTCCACATTCTGCTCGTCAAGATAGGTTTTAACATCACTATGGATGCACCTCTTGAACTCTTCAATTAATACGAGCTGTCTGAGGTTATCATAAGCTTGATCAACTTTCTTGGCTGAGCACCACCTATCAAATAGTTGTTCTTTATCCCTTGCAAATTCAACATGAGTTTGTCCAGTTTCTTTTCTACAATTCCTAAACCTTTGTCGATATGCCTCTGGTACCAACTCATAAGCTTTCAAGATGTACTCCCTAACCACATCATAATCAGTGCTTTGTTGTACTGACAGTGAAGTGTAGACTTCACGAGCTTTGCCAATAAGTACACTTTGTAATAACAAAGTCCAATGCTCTCTGGGCCATTTCAAGTTTTCAGCTATTTTCTCGAAATGAAGAAAGTATTTATCTACTTCTTTTTCCTGAAAAGGGGGTACTAACCTAATATATCTAGTAACATCAAAACCTGGACTTGTGTTTAAAGGAGTGGAGTGTGCTCTGTTTGCCAGTTCTAATTCTCTTAATTTAAATTGCATTTCCCTTTCTCTTCTTTGCATCTGCATCTGCATTTGTATTTGTCTATCTTCTTTCTCTCTCTCTCTCCATCTGCATTTGCCTCTCTTCTTTCTCTCTCTCCATCTGCCTCTCTTCTTTTTCTCTCTCCATCTGTATCTGCCTCTCTTCTTTCTGCATTTGTATCTGCCTCTCTTCCTTCTGCATTTGTATCTGCCTCTCTTCCTTCTCTCTCTCCATCTGTATCTGCCTCTCTTCTTTCTCTCTCTCTCTGAATCTGAAGCTTTGCCAATTCTAAATCAATCTGGTTCTTTAACTCTAATTCCCTTAATTTCCTGTCAGAACCAGATACAGGCTTTCTCTTCAAACTTAAAGCACTGCTATCAAAAATTCCCTTTCCTACTAAATACTGAATCAAAATAATCTTTATCTCCTGTTTTGTCAATGATACTTTTGCCTCAGATAGACTGTATTTTCTGGCAAGCTCGAGCAACTCATCCTTTCTCATGCACTCTAACCCCTCCTGGGTAGGTTTTGAAATGAAATTCTGAACATTAGATGCCATTGTAAATGCTTGTTGGTTTCACACACAAAAAAATTCTCTATTAAAAATCTTTGCCAAAGACAAAAAAAAAAATTCCAAGACAAAATCAATATGAATTTCAAAGATAAATTTAATATCTCTAATATGCTTTAAAGAAATTCAGATCCCAGAAGACGAGCCCCCAATTTCTGTTACGACTCTATGGTCTAAGAAAAATGTAACAGAAAGAAAGTGAAACCAACAAATCAAGTAAAAATCAACAAGCAATTTATTACTAGATAATTAAAATGAAAAAATCAAAAAGTCACTTACAGTAATGTGTTTTTAAATCCTAATAATCCAATAAGAATGATTGTTCTAATCACAAGTCCTAAATATAGAATGTTCCAAATTCACGGCTGTGTCCTTGAATGTTATGATGTGCTAATGGTCTCCAAAGTCCTGATGTACTAAAATCTTGATGTGCTGATGTCAAAGTGAAGTATTCCAAAATCAATAATAAGTTCACATAAATTCCAAAATCATCAATTAAAAATCCAAAATCCAAAAGTTTATGAGCACTGTTATAATCCAATGAATATTTAAAATAATTCCTCTCTTAGAATTTGGAATGAATTTTCACAACTGTAATAGCTCTTTACAAGACTGATGGTAATGTCAAAACTGAATAAATGTCCACCAAACATGGTATATATAAAGATTGGTCACATGACAGAATGTTCTAGAATATGAGTCATCTTAATGGAATTCTAACTGTAAACAAAATTCAACCTTGACCTTCAAATTGAGAAAACATATTGATCAAAACAACCTGATTCAAGGACACTAGTTAAACATGTTTTTCCTGATAAACATTAAGATTTAAGCAAATATTAAAGTGAAGAAACATTTATAATTTCCTAAAATATTTATAATATTATATAAACATCATACATAACAGTACCAAATTTAAAATCCTTAAAACATCTGTCAAAATATGCTATATACACCGCATTTCCTCAAAATGGCCTGCGGCATATTTTGTATGAGGAATGCCACTCTACAATGGTGTGCTCGATGTTCTGAAGCTTGTTTGTGGAGTTTTCATTCCACATATTTTGGCAAGCATGAAGAACATGTTGATTTCTATAATATTTGAAGTCAGTGTATGGAATCTTCCATTAAAAAACGGATGATCTAGGACAGTTTTTGGCTGCTTGATCTTCCCTTTCATTACCGATAATTTCAATGTGACTAAGCAGCCAAAGGTACACAATAGAATACATTTTAAATTATGATTCTGTAAGATTTCGGATATTAACGGGTTGTCAAATTTAAGGTTTTGCACGGCTTTCGGTATATAGAGTGAAACCGAACATATGACGATAATAGATATATACATTATTTTTTAAATTTTTTTAATTTTTTTTTTAGTTGTTTTTTTCTGTTTATTGGGGATTGGGGGGGACGGGGGGCACTGTACTTTGAAGATCTGAGTATGGCTGTAATTTCGGAGGTAATAATAGAGGCTTTATCCGGAAACCGGCTCAAGATGGTCTCATGGGCTATTGAATTCGCAGCTCCAAATATGTCTCCATATTTTTCGAACCGTCTGCATACAACGACGCATAACCACGATACCAGGCTCTGATTTCATTGAATTTACTCGGACAAACGAGACGATTTGTTGAGGACATTTTGAATTCACAAATGTCAAATATTATTTAGGAAGGTTTTGATAATCACGATGGTGATTTGGAAATACAGAATTTTGAAATAATGGATACATTAATTTTTTTCTGCTTCTAGGTGAGGACCATAGCGTATGCCTTCAGTTTGAATAAAATTTGGTTTTTTAGTTTACACGGTTTTTGTATTTGGGCCTAAAGACGATATCATTTTCGGATTAGATGGTTAGAGGACAGCTTGGTAGTATATTGAAGAGCCATTTTCGTTCGTCTGAGATAAAAGAATAGTTCATTTGCCTGACCATAGAGGCTTTCTGCTGGGGAGGTTATACATGCCCCCTTACAAAGTCAATGTCCCTGACTGTGTGTTTGATGAAGCGTCTGCAGGTAAGATTTGCAAGGTGATCCGTACACAACAGAGCCATAGTCAAGGTTAGATCTTACGAAAGTCAGAGCAAGACCTTCCAGTCTGCTCCCCAATCTATGTTTGCCATGACTCGTAATAAATCCTGGGCTTTTTGACATTGATCCATGAAGTATATAATATGCGGAAGGGAAGTTAGCCAACGGTCAAAAATAAGTCCTAAAAAATATGGTTTCCTCCATAACAACGACAAGGGAACGGTCAAGATGGATTTTGGGGTCATCATGAATTCTATGAAATCGGCAAAAATGCATACAAACAGTTTTAAATTTAGAACATTTGAACCCGTTTTCCTCTTCTTATTCTGAATACTGTTAACTCATATCTGTAGCTGACGATCACCAGAATGCATAATCTTTGATCTATATCAGATCAAAATGTCGTTGACTTATAAAGAACAGTCAGCTCCTGGGAAAAATCATTTAGCCATGGTGTCAATTTTAAAGTTTAAAAAGGTGATTGACAATGTGCTGCCCTGTGGTACACTCATATCCGGAGGATAGCTTTCATAGACGGTGGCACCTACCTTAACTCTGAAATTGTATCTTTCAAAAAAATTCGACGTAAAGATAGGGAGGCAACCCTTTAAACATGGGTTGAATACGTCATTCATTGTGCCGTACTTCCATATGGTATCAGAAGCTTAATCCAAGTAAAACAAGGCGGATGTTATATGTTCTTTCTTCAGGAACGCTTCTCTAATAAATGTTTCAAGTCTGACTAGATGGACAACTGTGCTTCTTTGGCATATGAATCCACGCTGAAGGTCTGATAGTAGCTCGTTGAACTCAGGATACCAGGGAAGTCTGTAATTTTTCATTCGTTCCATGGTTTTGCAAGTACAGCTTGTTAGTGATATGGGACAGTAGCTGGAAGGATCGTCATGGTCCCTTCCAGGTTTAGGTACTGGTATCACTGTTGCTTCTCGCCATAAAGGCGGGTAGTCGCCAGGTTCCCAAGTTTTGCTGAAAATGTTTAGTAGTGTACTGAGAGCTGTTTCAGGTAAGTGTTTCAGAAGTATTTGGTCTTGCTGAAGAGTCATGAGTAAGTCAGATTTGCAGCTGTTGGATTGGTGCTAAATGTTTTAAGAACCTTTTGTCTTTCCCGGATTGCGTCATTGCAAACATGATCAAACGATAGGTTGTTAACACGTTTAGGAATCGCCGAAGGTTTTGTTAATCTATCCCCATTAACATCCTGGATTTCTTTAAAATAAATAAGCAGATTGGGTCTACCACTCTTTCGAACAAATCATGTTTCAAATTTGATTCACGGAGGGATTGAAATATTTCCTAATCTACCTTGTTCAATTTCAATCTCTGCCCAAGCCCTTGAGGTTTGGGAGTATTACTTTCTACTGCGATTGTCTAAGCACGATATAATTTGTATGTATTGATGTGCTATTAAACACCAATTAATCAGTCAAGCAAACATCTATTTAGAGTTCCTTGCGATGTTCGTTTAAAGTCATTCGTTCATCGCGTTAAAAACATTTCAATTTTGGTCGAAGGAGGTTCATTCACGTTTCTTGATATGTACTACATTTAGGTTTCTGTATATAGTGGGTACGCTGTTATCGTTTTCTGATGGAGTTAGAAGGATTATATAAAGGTCCCAACTGAAAGCAAGTATTTTCTTATGTGTTATTTTCTGATGCTTATAATCTTTTAGCTAAAATTGTTTCAGATATGTAAGGATTGGCATTAAAAAAATATAAATTAATAAATCAAGACCTAAACAACATTTATTGCTTCATCCGTTTTGATTATTAAGTCGCACAAAAATCATAATTGGGTCTTTTGATCCAGTTCGATCTAAAATCATATTTTTCAGGACATTGCTCTCCTTGTAAATTTCAATATTCAAACAGTCGGGTCATATATCTTTAACGAATTTAATCAATTTATGCTTTAAACCTGTATGACATGTAAACCAAACTGTGTCAAGTCATAAAAGTACAATTTTGTCACCTATTTCATGCCAAAATGTCAGCGCGAAAACCGACTAAATAGGAGTAGTGTGAAAATAATCATACGTACCTGCTGAATTATAAGTCTATCCAATATCTTCAAACGCGATATAAGACTGGACTGAGAATTCATGCCATTACCTTCTGTTCATATATAGATACATATATACAGTATGGCATGTTTTTAATAACAACTGTTGTATGTCATTTTTCTATAATTATTAGTCCAATATATATTGGGCTTGGTCATTAATTCGACATGTGATGGTACATAGCAATGGAAGCATCTTGTCCGGTCTAGGTCGCACTTCTAAACTCACGAGGTAAAATTTTATAATAAAAGTACAAGTGTATAACAATTCTATATTTATTGCTCGGTCTTATGTTGTGGATGTTGCCTGATTTTGACTCCATAAACTTGACATGTCATTTCAATGATAGACAATCGTTTAAGTTAATTGCACGTTGGATGTTGATTTAAACATACTTTGCTGATAACCTGGTGAATTAATGTATCACCAGAATTATGTTTGTTCATTGCAGGCAGGAGCGTAACTACCGCTCCCGCGGCCCCTGCAATGCGGGGGAGGGGGAGAAGAGCCCATTTAAGAAGGGGACCCAAAATTCCACATTTTATTACATGGGGGGAGGTGGGAAAGCATTTTTGAAAATTTTCTGCAGGGCCTAAAAATTAAAGTTACGCCACTGCTTGCCGGGACATTTTACCACTCTTTGTTTCTTTTTTTTTTTTAATAAAATATATTCCAGTTCACTCTTTGAATAGTTCACGTAAAAGGATATTTTCCTCGAACATCCGTATTCGTCTGTAAGCTTCAAACTAGTATTATTTGATTGCGATGATACATTTGAAAAACGCTTTAATCTGGAAAACTGATGTAAACAATGCAAACAAGACCAAATTTTAAATCGTATATCGATATATCGATTTTGAACTTACTTAATTACGATAAAACGAATGGAATTTCATTCCTTTCATGATTTGGCGGCGAAATAAAAAAAAAAAAAAAAAAAAAAAAGGAGAAGAAGAAAGAAGAGAAAAAATGGCATCCGCAAGTAAAATTGAAGCTAACTGAACACTACCAAAAATAAAACCAGAGGAATTACCCTAGCGATATTTAACATTTATTAAAACATTTTTCCCAGCACCTAGAAGTAAACCATCAAATATTTTACAGCCATTGGCACACTTGATGACACAATCTGAGCATTTGAAATTTATCGCGCTTAGTAAAGACTCTTGCTATGATCTTACACATAAACATAATAACCGTGGAGACAGAGGTGCGATTATGTGATTGAAAAATAGAATCATCAAGGGATACTTGTCTAATATAACTTGATAACTCTGTAGACAACAAACCAGTTCTTTCTCATTCAAGAAGCAGCCGAGACGAAATCAAGTTGGCTGTTTCAAAACTGATGATAATAACGTTGCTTTCTTGACATGCATGTTGGATGAAAGTTATCGCGTCGCTCCGCGAAGCATAAGTGTCTGGCAAATCGTATTATCGTCACAATCAACTTGTACAATTCTTGAGTAAGGTTAGGAGGCAAAAAAGCTCAAAATGTTCACACCACCACAGGGAAGAAATCTGCAAAGTCGATTCTTCTGGGTAATAAGTACATAAGAAACATTCGTGTTTTGTCCGTTTTTCCGAATGGGAATTTAATTAGGGCTCTGCAGTCTAGACTGGTTGCGTACTTTAGAGTCCTTTGCTCACAAGCAGTCAATGCGACAATCAGTAGTAGTGTAAATTTACTTCTCATATTCACTATGTTAATATTCTGTGTGTTTGTGTGTCTGTGTGTGTGTGTCTGTGTGTTTGTGTGTGTCTGTGTTCAATTTTTAAACAAAAAATATGTTGAATATAACATCTACCTGCCTAGTGCGAATATATTACTGATTTCCTGTTGTATTCGCACATTTTTCTACATATTAACCGGCACATGGCTGTATTCGATATATATATATATATATATATATATATATATATATATATATATATATATATATATATATATATATATATATATATATATATATACACCACATGACAATAATTCGATATGAGCTGGAGTTCTGTATTATATCTATGGCTGTTCATTCGTCTGTTGATTCAAGTAGTGAATAATCCTTTACTCTAACATATGTTTTTAATGTAATAAAAGACTGAATGCCTATGTTTTAGGTACAATAAAAACTTATTGCTACTTTGACATAGGGATCTAATTAAATGCTGATCAAAATCATGCACAAAATGTTGGTAACTCACATTTTGGTATAGTATGTTTATTGTTCCTCATAAGTCAACTGTGTTCAATGAAACAGTGTTTTATATCTTTGTTGGTGAGTTATATACAAATTTAGACCAAAACATTTATTTTGTTTCATCACGCTTTCCTTTGTACGGCTCGTTTGTAGCTGAATTCATGCAAAATCATAACATAGAATTAGATTATAACACAGATAATTATTAGACACCAGATTGGGAACAAAATTATTGCACTAACTCAATAGACGGAGGATGTTATTGCCTTTCACTGACCGTTTCGTGACTCGCAGGTAAAATTTACTTTTTTGTCCGAAGAGTTAACGTTTAATATAGATTCCGTATATTATACATGTAATGAATAAACGAAACCTCAATCAATTACCGATGTATTTCAAGCTACTAATAAGGACAATTTGTTATTCACCATAGAAAATATTTTCCAATAAGAAATACTATTTTGCATTAAATTACTTTCTGCCAGTCAGCGACTCCTTCAAGACAGACGTTCAGATGCTAGATTGGTCATGTTCATAAGATCTACATTTCTACATTAAGTCCTGGATATTCCACTATTATCGTATGTAAAACAAATGACCAAAATGTAAAGATACCTGCACTCTCTTTTATTCTTGCAGATTCAGGCTACAGTCAGTTATTATAAATATTTTGGTTTTTTCTTGGCCATGGTACAATCGCATGTACTCAAGCAAATTATTGTTGTTTTCCCTGAACATCTTTTAAACCAGCAGTTCTTGCATTTTATCATTTATTGCCGTAACATGCCATTGTTTTTGCTATAGTTTCTTATCTCTTATCTTTATTCTTACCTCCTATCTCTTAACACTATGATATATATATATATATATATATATATATATATATATATATATAGATAGATATATAGATATATATATATATATATATATATATATATATATATATATATATATATATATATATATATATATATTGAGTGGTGAATTTGACTGAATTTGGAAATAGACCAGTGTTTTATGATACAATTAACAGATATCGGATCTCTAAACACTGTTATTAATGCTGGTGCACTAACAGTTAAAAAAACATTACATAAATTTAAGCATATGCACATGATTTCAATGCCACCTACTGCAAAAATAAAAGATAAGGTTGTGAATTTTGAAAAATCTGAAAAGAGTACAAAAAATACTCTAATAATGAAATCAAGACCCACTCATGAGTAAAAACGTGTATCATTCAAAATGAAAGACACGCATGCACAATTAAAAAGGAAATTGTTTAGCAAAAGACTGACTTTGTTTTGATGCGTCAAGTAAGGAAGAAAAAAAAAACTTTTTATCATTTGTGTGAATGAAATAGAAAAAGAAAGGTGTAATTACTGTGAAAGAAGATTATGCAGATATCCCATTGAAGAAAGCGTGTATCTGACACGCCTGCAGCAGATATGTTAATCTTTCGTATTGGTCAGAAACGATCAAGGAGTGCAAAAAGTAATATATATGACCCAGATCCTAAACAGCCTGGAACAAAATATACATATAAATGCAACCAATTCCAGTTGATATTTGCACATACTACAGGAGGAATTTTGCGGCCAGAGGCGACATCTACCTGAGTTTTAAACCTTCTACAGTTATACACGTCTATACACATCTAGATGAATTTTAATACATTCTACAGTTATACACGTTTCTACACATCTAGATGAATTTGATACCTTCTACAGTTATACACATCTATACACATCTAGATGAATTTTATACCTTCTACAGTTATACACGTCTGTACACATCTACATGAATATTATACCTTCTACAGTTATACACGTCTATACACATCTACATGAATTGTTATACCTTCTACAGTTATACACGTCTATACACATCTACATGAATTTTATACCTTCTACAGTTATACTCGTCTATACACATCTACATGAGTTTTATACCTTCTACAGTTATACACGTCTATACACATCTACATGAATTTTAATACCTTCTACAGTTATACACGTCTGTTCAAGCGACGTTCAAGGTAATTGAAAATGATCCCCTTTTTTACAAATCGGAGAGACATGAAAGTCTCGAATTTTAATTTCTGCGGAACAGTACTTACTGTTGTAAAAATGAACCTCTCCTCTTAATTGCATAACTTAAAATTTGAAAGTTAGATTGAATGTGAACAAAGTTGTTTGCAAGGGGTTTTGTTTCCACAAAAGTTTTGAAGTACAATTCTGGCATTAATTTTCTATAAATGTAGAAAAATACAACTGTCGTTTCTTTTTAGCCCTCTGTATTGCATTTTTAAAGTGAGTGTTAAAATAAAGTTCGACTTAAGCATTTTTCTAAATGCCATTGTTTTCAAAATCTCGATTTATAAGATCAACTTATTCGGGTTGCCTAACTTGACAATACGAAAATCAAATGACGTAATGCCGCAGACGATTTGCTCGGTGGATAAATCACGAAAGGGGGAAAATTAAACCAAGAAAAAAGTGCATGATTGCATAACAAAGGTATACAACCAATTCCAGTTGATATTTGCACATTATACAGGAGTGATTTAATAAAGATTCTCAAAATATATAACAGTATTTCATACCATCAAAGCAGACTTACCTACCAATTAAAATTTCACCCGTTTTCGGCCCCTCTTTTTCACTGTGTCAGTCTCGTAGTCTTCGTTCTGAAATTGAAATGAAGATAACAACAATTGACAAGTTCATTTTAAAGATTCCTATTGTGTGCATATACAAGACGCAGAGACTGTGAGAGTCTAGACAGATTGCGATTGCAGATGCTTAAAACTATTCGGATTTGATAATCATACAGGTTCAGTGACGGTAACTGATTTTCAAGCATCTCTTCAACTCGACATGACATCTTTGATGTACTAATGGGATGACTCCCTCGTTTCAGGCATTCAATTATATGTTCTATTTGTATACCGCCTTTGTGTGATTAATTAGATCCTACTGCTGTTTGACTTGTGGGTAAGGCAACACGGCGTAGGGATGGAGCATCTGTCTCTCCTTGTGTCATATATGAGGAGACTTTTCATCACTGAAGAACAAGGAGGGCTCAAGATGATTTGCTAGCGACTGTCATTAGAAAAGAATCCACTCTCCCTGCTTTCTTCAATTTTACAAGAGTGAACAATGATTTCCTTTTTAATATAATCTTTAGAAAGAGCAATTAAAAGCAGACTTACGGGCACTACAAAAAAATTTAGTTCATGGCATAAGGGGCAATGAACGTGTAACAAAATGTGAAAATGTACGGACATGGCATTGTTCATTCTTTGTCTTTTTCTAATATTGGTTATTTTAAATAATTCAGAGCGAAACATTTTAATTTAAATGTATCATACGCTTCAAATATTTAGTTCAAAATCGAATCTTAAATCAGATTATAGCGAGGAAGCACTAAAGAACTAAACAACTATTTTTTAAGCGCATAAATTGAATAATTCTTATTGCAATTGATCAGGAAGGTAATTCAAAATGGATTTAATTATTATACATGAGAACAAAAAGAGAAATCATGAAATGATGTTCAGGTATATGACAGAGCTTTTATACGCATATATATATATATATATATATATATATATATATATATAACCTACATACATACATGACCGAGTTTTTATACGCATATATATATATACATACATACATACATGTAAATGTATACAATATAATACAATGCAAAACATGTAATGTAATAAAACGTTTCTCATAGAGAAAGACACGATTATGAGGAAAGACATTCATAATTGTGATAAGATTATAAAAATTCTATATCTGGCACTTACAGTAGGGGAGACGGAATCGGGTCATACAGGATTCAATATAAGAGCTGTTTGAAGGTTTTGACCTTTGGTATACATTTTTTCTTCTTTAATTCTCTTATTGCGTCAAGTAGACACGCACAATTTCTTAATACTGGATCATATCTATCAATTTCATATTAATTCCACTCTCTTCTGTCATACATACATAAATCTATTCATCAACGTACTACCTCTCTATCATTCGGATACAGCATTTAAAAATGAAGAGCTTCATGCTTGTCAGAGGGCACAGCTGTAAAGAAGAGCACGATAAATATATCTGTATTTGTTATTTTATTTGAATCAGACCAGGCGATGCAAAGGGGGTTCCTACGAAATTAATGTGCCTCTATTCCTTGTAAACATCGCGTAATCAGGGTTTATTAGCTTCTGATTGGTTTGGTTTGATTTGGTGGGGTTCAACGACATTTTTATGCACATGATAGGCTGTACATGGTTGCCGGTATATTTTGGTGGAGGAAGAACCTGGGAATAACCACCAACCGACGGGAAGCTACTGGCAAGCTTTCTCACATACCCACGTTGTTTGAGCTGAGACTCAAACCCACGCGAACAGAGGTGAGATGTGAATGATCTGTAAAGGTGACCGCCTTAGATCCATTTACCACCAGGGGCATCTTGTCAGCTTCTGATGACTATACCGTTTGTACGAAAAACATTTCGAAAAAATGCACTGTTCGTGACAATATTTAAAAAGTAGATCCCATATTCATAACATAGCATGAAAGGAAAACAAGATAAAGTGAATTTTAATAACATTCATCTTTGGACACTCTCTATTGAAGCCTTTGTATTTAAGGTTATTCGGGAGTCCAAATATATCTGCAAAATGACCAACGTGACTGATGTCAATGGCATAAATGACACGATCCTTGAGATCAATAAAAGAGGGCAAATAATGTATTCAAATCTATTTTCATAGGTAGATAATCTGCTCTAAATTATTAATTCTCAGCGATTAAACATAGTAATAAACGCCACACCCAGAGGTTACATTGGGCGTCAAAGTGAAAAATAGTGCGGAATACTGATCACTTTCTGTATGCACGTAATATTGCTTAGTTATTGATGCGGCTGTACCCGAGTAATCACGGGGCGCATACAGAGGAAAAAGTCACAATATTTGATAAGAATGGCAATAAATAGTCAGGTAGAGACCCCTTGTGCGGAACATCTACATCTAAATTTGTATCCTGCAAAAGGTTTTCAACGCTTATCGCAAGTTGTACGCGCAATTTGTTGGTGAAAGATGATTTTGTTTGTAATTTTTAGTTTTAACGGTACATTTAACACATTATTGGTTATATCATGCTGAGGAAATGGGAGCTAAGTGTCTATCCCAAGGATGGCCGGGTATCGAACCCTCGACCGTTTGATTACGAGTCCGACGCTTTACGAACTCGGCTACCGCGGCTCTTTATTTGGTGCATGTGCTTAGTTACAAACCCTTGTATAGATATTTGATTCCAAACATTCGTTTTACATCTTTGTTCTGTACCCTTTGAGATGGGTTGTGAGTCTATCTCTATGATCCCTGGTGGTTCTAGAGAAAACCTGTACTTGTACTGATCTACCTGCTGATGATCTGGATGAAGTGGTTGGGATGGTATTGCCATGATAGAGCTGTGGGGATCCTGATATTTGCGGGTAGCTTTACTGCTGACCTTGTGGATGACCTTGTGCAGTAGACTTAGTGTGCTTAGTTTTCGTCTCAGTCCCAGCATTGGTAAATGAACTTCATCTAGAAATTAGCTAAAAGTGTCTGGTGCTCTCCTGTTCTGGACTTTGATAAACCTCGCAAATCGTATTTGGACATTCTCAAATGTTTGAATTAGCTACCAATGGTGTAGGTTCCAGTTAGAGCTGGCACAATAAAGGCTAGGTATGGCAAGAGCAAGGAATGCATGTTTCTTTATGTTTTCAGGGCATTTGCTGAGATAGCTTCAGAGAATAGTAGGAGCCAATTTGCCTTACATACGGTGCATTCTCGCTTCTATATTACTCTAAAAGAATAATTATCGTCTACACTCATCTATTCTTTGAACAATATGTCAGAATCAAAAGGCATCCATGATATCCCGAATGATACCTAATTTTTATTACTGTTAATTTGCAAAGTATGAGATTCCTTGCTATGTTACGTTTGTGCAAGAAGGTTAATTACGAAGTATCAAAACACGTTAAATCAATACTCAAGGATTGGGTATACGTTGGGTTTATGTCTATTTAATCATTAGCACGTTTGACAAGTGACCGATCTGGGTCTTTTGGGATACATTAAATGTGTCTGGTGCCAAATTGAATTTCAGGCAATACATTAAGTCTAACCCTGCTTTTACACTATTGACAAAATAACTGACAGAATCGTTGCGTCGATTAGATTACATTTCCATCTACTTGGATCCACCGATACAATGTAAAAGAATAATCATTGCCGATTATAAGGATTTGTTTAAATTTTCATCGATTTTTATCATTGGATGGATTATCCTTTGTTGCGACACATTCAGCTTTTGGCCTTCACTTGGAATGTTTGAACGAATTTTCGCTGGATATTGGTCTTTATCCAACGCCACTAAAAGGTTTGCCTTTAAAAACCATATCTTGAAAAACGAAAAAATCTACAAGTTTTATTCGAATCTTTTTGTGGCAAGTATGTTGCAAGTATGTGGCAAGTATGTGGAATATAATATTAAAGTTGATGTCACACATGATAGACGAGTCTTTATGCAGGATAAAACATGTAAGAAAAAGTACTGGAATGCAAAATAAAACTTACTTGTCTAAACAGCTTTGCCCATGACAGCTAACGGAAATTGCGAACATATTTTCTTACAAATTTCGAATGTGTGAATGGCGAGAAATTGTAACTTCAGATCCAAACTTTTCAGTGACTGAATTTCGTGTTAAATTTTATTCGGGTCAATTGGGAAAGTAAAGTCGATTCACAGCGAGAAGATGAATAATTTCAATCAACATTTATTCTTTTTTATCCTTAGGTTCAATCATATTTGCTCATAAATTTACCCCACCTGTAGCCATATAAAGGACTCGCTGATCGAGCTAATCCACTGGATCGACGATCTTAAATCTGTTAACGGGTGAACTACATGTGAATAAGTGGTAAGCTTTTAAATGTGTCAAAATGCTATACGTTTGATATTGCTACCCCACAGAGGCAAATTTTGTTGGGTTCATTTTTCAGATGAGGTCAAGCGATCATGGCAAGGTTCAGGTTTAACACGAGCCTTTTCACTTTATATCTTCAGAATTTGTAATTAGCGGGCACACCAGTAAAACCCGCTGGTAATGAGTTTTATCGTGAATAGAGAAACCACATGTTGGAAAATCCGGCTTTAAAAGTAATATGAATGAGAAGATTTGATTGTCCAGTAAATGAATATTCAGCTTGTAAATAAACTAGTCTTGTACACCTTTAAGAAATTATACTTTAAAGTTGCATCGATACAAGGCAAGTATTTCAATTAGACCTGGATAATATCATTAGTGGCAAAGGACACGGCCTTGAGACCAAATCAAGGAAATGGACGCTCCTCTGTTCCATTTAAGTATATTTTACTTGCTAAATATTTTCATAGATATACCATGATATCATCATAACTCATGTGCATGTTGCATAGCAATGTGTTTGTATTTGATTCCTTGGGCGAATCAATGTTCTTTTAAGCGATGCCGCTATATGAAAAATAATTGCTATAAAGCAACTCATGGGTTTTAATATTTCAGATTTTATCGGACATACATAATCATTTCAGAGCTTTTTCTACTCTTTAATAAAACGTAACCTAAACCTGTTAAGTCATTATTACAAATAATATCTTTAAATTTATTTTGTTAAAGCAACATAACGAGTTTGTTATAATATATTTTTTTCTTTGACGAATGAAGAATGTCTGAGCAAGTTAAGCGGTGATGCCCATATTGCGAACAGATCAAAGTTATTTTTCCTTAAACACAAAACTGGTATTTCTCTCATCTTGTTTATATTCTTCCATAGTGATATCGAGGTATGAAAACATTAATAAAAACCAAACAAACGACACTTTTTATCTTAAAAATCAGGAAAAAGGGCATCGAACAACTTTTAGTTGTACTGGTGTGCAAGTTGCGTATGATGTTTTCCTAAAGGCTATTTAACACGAAGCTATGTGTTTGGTCGGCAATGAGATAGACGATTGAATCAATTCCAGGCATTATTTTTCTTCTTTTATAAAAACTGATTTCATGACTTTCACAGCTCGCAAATGACCTACCCAAGTAAATGGAGCAAATTAAAAATAAAGTAAATAAACACCAATAGAAACAAATACCCCTGTAATAGTATATATATATATATATATATATATATATATATATATATATATATATATATATATATATATATATATATATTGACCTACGATGTTCATGATATGTCTATATGACTATATGAAAGATTGTTTCTGACATGAAGATATATTTTAATTGGACGTTCTTAATTACTAAGCGGTTATAATTAAGATATTAGAATCAAATTTGTATATATAACACTCCCGCTGATTGGAAACAATGCATGTGCTAACCCTTTTAAATATTAGGCCACATTTGAACCTTGCACCAGTATTGTTTTCACACACAATAACACGAAAATGTTACACATCAGAGACAAAACGTTCTGTGCTTCATCCAACACATTTTAGAGAAGGCATATCCAATGTTAATTCATTTCCAAGCATTAATTGTTAATTTACGAAAGGCTAAAGACTATTTTTTAAAAGCGTAATTGAACGAACTTAATTAAAAGGAAATAAATTACTTACAGGGTTTTTATTCAGTCCAAGAAATACATATGTACTGTATTACTTACGGAATCATAAGTCTACGAATTATTGTGTACATTTGTATGTCAAATGGGTGTATTTTTAACAATATTTATTTGGCGATATCATTTTCTTATTAAAAAAATAATAAATATGATATTTTTGTTCAAAATAATATCATACATTACACCGGTATGACAACTTGGTGATACTCTAGTATATTATGATAAATCAAAGATTTATTTTGGTTGCATGTAACACTACTATCTTTTACGAAGTTTCAAAAGCTTCATTCACAATAGTATTTAAACAATGTTATAAGGTTTTAAATTCTATCTAATAATCAACGTCCTTCATATATAAGTTATATTAATTTTTTGTATAGACATTCACGCGTCAGACTTTTTGTAGACGAGTCTTTGATCAAGTTAGGTGGTGCCAACACTTTGGCGCCAATTTTCATTTAAGGAAATTAGATATCGGACCCCAATCCTTTACCTTAATTAGGTACCCTCCACTTCTTTGATCATCCTATCTACATGTGGGAACACGTCAGCCTGAGGTGACATTTAAGACCATTCATTGAGACATGTCACTTCCTCGATCAAATATAAATTTGTGCGGATGACTTTTATTTCAATTTAATAGGTTAGGTCGAAAAGGTTGTTGTGTAATTAGTACCATCGGTTTTATGCTGTTTACTTTTCGTGCTCTCTTAATAGTGTAGCTATTAAGTGGCCATGATTTATGAGACGGGGCTGACCAGTCCATCTGCATCTGGACAGCTCTTAGCGGCAAATACAATTGTCAAGATGTATCAATACAAAATCGAGTCCAGTTAAATATACTGTGATTCTTTTTCCAAATAAGTTTATCTCGGGAGATATTAATACATTTTCATTCCACACCCACACCCCATCCTCACAATCTTACAGACTATTATCGTGACTACGTGGCCAAGAGCTGTTTATATTTGTAAATCCTTTATTAGAGTCTTTTCAGAGAAAAAAAAATGCATTAATGTGAAGAAAAAAAGGATCGCAACAGTCAAATATATAGGAAGATTTGTTTTGTTTTCGTTATTTGTTTTTTTTAAAATATATATATATATATATATATATATATATATATATATATATATATATATACTTTAAAATCAGATTCTATTTAAAGAGAAAGCATTGTTTTGTTTTCATTCAGACAGGCGACGAAAAGGAGGTTTCTTTCTTTGACGTACATTTTATTATATTCTAAAGTAATATTTCAAGACAAAGTTTCAAATTCTGATCGCAAGGTACAAATGCCACCTTTCTATTTAAACAGGAGCTGTCAAATGAAAACAACGTGAAACTGTCACTCATAATACCATTTTTCAAATAAATTTTAATATACAGCCTAAAAATGAACACACTTTTTCTCCTAGGCTTTGATTTTGGAAAGAGAAACACATCTGATAAGATTTTAGAACCAATGGTCTATTTTCCAAAGAGCCTTACAATCGCTTTTCAATTTTCATTCTTCTCGTTTAATTCACCAATTTCGAAGGATGGTTGTCATGGCAATGGCTATTTGGATCTCCATGAAAAATATCGACAGCTATTTGAATCTCCACGAAAATACTCCGAAGTAAGATCGTTTGAAACTTGAGTAAACAATATGGCCTTTTTCGAGCATTTCATTTCACTGCAACAGTTTGGTATTGGCTATTGTCCCACCGTAGTATAATATATTCTTTTTTTATGTTCTGCTGCCTGAGAGCATTTGTAAAAAATATCGTGTAATATAATTTATTGATAGAAAGGGCAATGATTACTTTAATTTCCATTAGCCTCGCTTGCGGGAGAAAGGAACAAATATGTAGATACCTTGATCGTTGGTGTGGACAAAGTGCAAAAGAGTTGAAAATATATGCTTTTTGAAAACCCGGTTAAAAACGATGAACTTTTCTCATCTAGTAATTAAATAACATTAATACGTCTACTTAGCATACTTTACGAAAAGTTACACCTTCCTGTATCCTTACCTATTCATTCGAAAAGTTTACAGCTGGTAATTAAAACGTATTATATCAAGAAGGATTCGTCACACTTTGACAGATGGGTTGGCCAGGCTGTGATTGCAGAGAAATTAAAAACGGTACTTCATTCTTCTTCCTAAACCATATCGCTTGTAAAACCTCTACATCTGTTCAAGTCTGATAGCGCTGAAAGGAGTCTGTTACAGGACTAGATAATACAAATGTTACCGTGTGTTGAAATACTCTGTTTATGTGTTCTTGTATTTCACTTTGATAGACAGGTCTATCATAGCGAAGCTCAACCTACAAACCCCGCGCATGAAGCACGTCAACTACACACCGGGATGCTTCTTAAGATAGTCTTGCTGAGGCAACAATATTTTTAACACGTTTGGAGGCACGTGCAATAACACTAACCTACAATTTGGAATAAGGCTCAGTTCGATAGTGATGAAAAATATAAATATGTTCAAAAACACTCAGATTAAATCGCATTCATATCGAGTGAAAAATAAATCAACATCTATAACTTTACGATGATGTTTTAAAGTCTTGGCATTAAAGTGAATCGCTAATCAGAATTTCTAAATAATTATAATATATTGAAATAAATCAATTAAATCACATCCGAGCATTTAGGCGAAGCAAACGATATTATACGAAATAACTTTTCTGTAGCGTGAATCGACAAAGAACATTAATTGGAACTCACAGATGATATTCATCGGCAGAGTTTCAAAATTAGCCATTTTTTTTTTTTTTTTTTTTTTTTTTTTTTCGTTTTTCTCGAGCTCACAATTATGTTTTATGGCTAAAATATATTTCATTCTCGAGTTATAAATGCACCGTCAGCCAAATTATGTCGCATGCCTATATATACGCGCCAGTTCAGGTGTTTATCGAATCAACCTAAACTTCACCTACATAGAAACGTCTGGAGTATTATCAAATTAAAAGATTTATCCAGCCTTTAAGACTTCTTTCCTAAATACGCTGAAAACGATATGGCCAATAAAGGCTTTTAATGTATCGGCATCGAATGAATCTCCTTGAGTCTCCAGTGATATTTATTTATTTATTTATTTTCTAGTAATGACTCATATTAATTGAATTTTATTTTTTACCAACATATGTTATGTTGCTCAAGGAAACGCGTTCATGCGTTTGACGTACAAAATCATTTTACGGCACGGTAAAACGCTTTTGTCTTAATCTTGACGAAGAAATTTTTATATAAAGATATCGGAAACATAACATTAATTTCTTCCTGCAATTAGAGTAGAACCTATATCCAGAATCTGTTCTATTTGTTTTGGTGATATCAACCAGAGTGAGGTTTTCTTTAAATTTATTAAAAGGCTCAAATAACTAGCTTATTTTTTTCATTATGTGCAACGTTTTGAAGTCGTCTTTATTTATTATCATGGAAAGCTAAAAGAAAGAGATTTTAATAGGACATATATATATATATATATATATATATATATATATATATATATAATATATAATATAATATATAATATAAAGATATTGAATCCGTGTTAAAGTTAATGCATCACTATTTTCATCACAGTTATCGAGTGGAAGTATTTGTAATTAGATGCGATTACGTCAATCAGAAAATAATAAGAATTGATTAAAATGAAACTTGCCATAATATCTATTAATGTCTTCAATGGCTAAAGTTCCATGTGTACTGAAAAGGTATAAAGGGTCAGATCTTAAAATACAAAAGACAATATTCCTAGGTTTCTAGCGATGCAGAGAGACATTGGACAGACATGTGTGAGGCTTTTTTAGTTCACGCGGAGGGATGGTGTTATCTAGATTCCATTTGTTTCTTCTACGTTATCAGCTGAAGAAAATTGAAAGTCATCTCTTTGTATGTTTATTCGTAGGTCATTTTCAGACTATTAATAATCTACTATAGTATTATTTTTTTTGCAGGCTACTTTTATTTGCAGGCTATGACCTTTCCTCAGCAACTACATGATAAGTATATTATTCGAACGTTTAAAACATGAAGGACACACTGTTTACATTATCTTTTCTACGTCGATGCTTCTTTTTGCAGATGAAATATAAAGAAATTATGATGACAAAATATAAACAAATTATGATGACAAAATGTAGGAAATACAAATCAGCCATCGTTTCAACGTTCGGCTCACATATATATATATATATATATATATATATATATATATATATATATATATATATATATATACATATACATATATATATATATATATATGTGTGTGTGTGTGCGTGTGTGTGTGTGTGTGTGTAAGCTCAATAAGAAAGCCTTGTGTTTTGTATGTTTGCCTTAATTAATTTGTCTTTGATTTTGTGTGAAAGTTGATACATGTAATAAAAAAGAGGTCAATGAGCAATCAAAGTTCGAGATCTTTTACACAATAAGAACAATTTTAGTCAGTAGCCTGCTAATACTTTACCAACTGAAAATTGTACGCACTTGTGTCATTGGCATTAATTTAGTTTCCCTCGGTCGAACAGATGATTGATCTTATTCTTTTTCATAAGCTTAAAGTTAGGATCCAAACTGTCTTTTTTTCCATCTATTTAGCAGAAGCTTCACTTCTATTGCAAAATAATTCTTTAGCACCTGCGATGGAGAATCAAGGACGACATTACTCCCGCAAACGGATATAGCGTTAGGAATCTTCCTATAGTCCATATTTGTGTGAAAGTACTGGGGCACCGGATAAGTCAATTAGGAATGCTCCCAGAAGTCTTAATAAATGACAAAATTCCAATTTTCTGTCCGTGAAAAAGTCATCATAGGGTTAATAGATTATGATCTTGCAAGTGGGGCGACGTCACAGTGCTGAGAAAAGGTGATAAATTGTATCATTATCACATAGATGCCATTGTTGCTTCTTTAGGTGACAATGAACGTCCGGAAAACATGGAAAAGAAAGATTGTGAGATATATATGTTTGTGCCTGTCTTTGAGTCTAAAGCAACCACTGACAAAAATACTCTAAAGCATGTAAATATACATTTTTAATATTCCTAAATATATTTTGATGATATCGTATCTGAGATGGAAAACACCATCTTCCTAATTAAGTATATGATATAATATAATATAATATAATATAATATAATATAATATAATATAATATAATATAATATAATTGCAACAACTACAACAACACTGACAACGAACAGTGCAAAGCTAGTTTTTCTAACTATCCTTAACGCTTTCGACTCTCAATGACCAACGTCAATACCAACTAGCCTGCGACTTTATCATCGGAGTTCAAACCAGTAAGGTGTTGTATGCACAGTTTTGAAATAATACTTATATTATATCCATAATCATGTAAAGTTTTTAAATTCAGCGTTTTATCTTGTGTTAATTGTCTGTCTTACTAGTGTCTGTTTTGTAATTACCTTTGACAAAGACTCAATGAAAGTCGAAAGCGCTTGGGCTAGTTAAAAAAAAGTGAAGAACTGTGAAAACCTTCAGGAAGGTAAATGCTTCCAAATAAATAGGGCACGAGACTACGACTTTCGCGTGCTCTGCTCGTTGTAAATAAACCAGCTCTCCTATCTTGTTACTAAATCTAAGAGTTTTGTTCTCAGCTGCCGTTAAAGACTAATACATATATATATACAAATATACATACTAACTAAATGCAAAACACTTTAAAATGGTTTCCAGGTTTGATGTGAAACCACAATCAGTGGGATCATTCAGGTATACTACTGAGAAAGGAAATATATGGTAATTGAGATGTTCTTGATGTACCTCAACCGATCACTTTCCTTTTGCCTTACCTGATATTAGATCCAGTCAATGATATAGACATTAATTAAACGTGTTCTGACTGCATAAATCCCTCTTAATTAGAAGGTAAGTTAGTGCGGATCATAAGCGGATTTTCTTGTCTGTGTGTCACTTTTGTTGAAAAATGTTATCTTTGTTACATGTCGGTCTTTGGTTTCCAATTAACGGAAGCACGCATAGCTCGAGTGCAATACATTTTCGGTCATACTTTTCAATTAAAAAGCCCCGTCAGGTTTTGCATGTGTGTTTACCATTTAATAAAAACTTATAACATGTGCTAACCTTGGATTTACAGAACCATTATAGATGGCGAAAATAGACTGTCAAGATACTGACGAAAAAAAAAAAAAACGAGATATTGGAACTGTTGGTTAGAGCAATTACAATTCATTTTTGGAAATAATCACTATCCTTTTTGGTATTTTGTACTAAAAACAAGTTCGAGATGGGAATTGCGCCTAACTATAACATATTTAGAAACTTTACCTGTTTGTAAAAACAAAAAATATTATTAGAAAGTCTGATTCATTGTTATCAGAAATATTCATAGGTAATACTAATCATCTCGGTTCCTTTGACCACAATGAACCTTATAAATGTACCAGGACAAATGTAATTAAATTTCTCTCTCTGATAACCTTAAAAATGTTTTGATAGGACTCTTCCCTTACCCTTGGGTTTTAATTCTATCGTCAGGCTCCGGCAATTGCTTGCACATATCGATCTTCTGACGATCTACACAATACACCCATACATTAATTTTACCAAAAAGACGTTCTGTTGTTTCTACATAACATTTGCTAACCAGAAAGATATTTTCTATTTCATAACCAAAGCTATTCTTGTTTCGGATAGACTGCTTTGACACAGCGATAATAAGACAAAGATTTTATCCTACAAATAAAATTCTAACTGAGAATCAAGTAAATCATACCTGATTGATGTTTTGTGCAATGAAGGACTAATCTGACCATCACAAAGTTTCGGCTGCTATCAAATTTCGTCCATAATTCTCCGCACGTGCACGAATAATTTGAACTGGCCATGCGTATGTTCATCCGTCTTGTTAAGTTTTATTTCCCGATATTTTCTTGGTTTATCAATAAGTTTATATGAAGGGCGGGTATCATTTTTCATTTTTAATGGCTCCGTGATATTATTCGACTGAATTTTATTCCATCAATCTGGCTAAGCCGTCATTTTATTTAAGCCTGTAATGGGCAGATATTAGTTTGTAGCTGACATGTATGTTAATGGGAGTTCCTACTGGCATAATATAAAATTGGACTTAATTTAAGGTAATGAGTTGGTAGTGGAGTCAACACCCATGTTGTGGATACATTCAACCCGAGGTCAACGTGATGCAGGGAGAGTGATTAGCAGTAAAAGGATACACCTACAGCATACAGAGAAGTAGGGACGGAAAAAAAGTGTTTGAAAGAAAACCCAATACCCGTCCTGTAAAATTACATAACGCTTAAAGTTGTCGTTTGAACGTGATACCTTTATACATATTACCCTTAAATATTTAGATCCTAACCTTAATACCAGGATTACAAAGATATGCGAGTTACACTCCTCTCTCTCTCTCTCTCAATACCCGTCCAGTATAAATACGTAACGCTTAAAGTTGTCGTTTAAACGTGATACCATTATACATATTTCCTTTCAATATTTGGATCCTAACCTTAATTCGAAGATTACTAAGATTTGCGAGTTACACTGGTTTCTCTCTCCCCCCCCCCCCCGCTCCACACGATTTCCAAAACAAGAAATATGTTTGCACAACAACTAGTCATATGTAATTAATGAATACAAGTATGATGATTCGTGCAAAAAGGAAATATCATAAATACGATATAACTATACAAAATATAACTTATCTGTTATGTACCCTCAAACAATTATACCATTTCTCGTATATGTAAATCTTGAAGGTTTTCGAGTTTAAATCTGTATTCCATGTCGCGTACACAGTATGTACATACCCAAGAAAGAAATACTGTATTCAATGTCGCGTACACAGTATCTACATACCCAAGAAAGAAATACTGTATTCCATGTCGCTTACACAGTATGCACATACCCAAGAAAGAAATACTGTATTCCATGTCGCTTACACAGTATGTACATACCCAAGAAAGAAATACTGTATTCCATGTCGCTTACACAGTATGTACATACCCAAGAAAGAAATACTGTATTCCATGTCGCTTACACAGCATCTACATACCCAAGAAAGAAATAATGTATTCCATATCGCTTACACAGTATCCACATACCCAAGAAGAAATACTGTATTCCATGTCGCGTACACAGTATGTACATACCCAAGAAAGAAATACTGTATTCCATGTCGCGTACACAGTATGTACATACCCAAGAAAGAAATACTGTATTCCATGTGGCTTACACAGTATGTTCATACCCAAGAAAGAAATACTGTATTCCATGTCGCTTACACAGTATGTTCATACCCAAGAAAGAAAAACTGTATTCCATGTCGCTTACACAGTATGTACATACCCAAGAAAGAAATACAGATAAAAAGAGATAGCTAGACCTATTGCATTCTTTGCATATATGCCGATAGTTTTAATAAATTTCGGTTAATTAAACGCCGAAACTGAGACCAAAGTTGCCCTTATTGACAGTATTTTAATCTGTAAAGATGAATGTAGCAGATAAAGTAACTTACGCCTTCTTTGATCGATTATTCATCAATATAGAATGTTTTATCGGTTATTCATCAATATAAAATGTTTCTATCGGTTATTCATCAATATAAAATGTTTCTATCGGTTATTCATCAATATAAAATATTTAATCGGTTATTCATCTATATACAATATTTTATCGGTTATTCGTCAATATAAAATGTTTCTATCGGTTATTCATTAATATAAAATGTTTCTATCAGTTATTCATTAATATAAAATGTTTAATCGGTTATTCATCAATATACAATGTTTTATCGGTTATTCATCAATATAAAATGTTTCTATCGGTTATAATACTCGCAGATAACGTATGATATATAGTGTGAAAATTCCTTGATAGAGCGAAAGTAGTTTTAAGTGATTTGTGTATCTGGCACATAAAGCGTATTAATCATGCATATGGGTAATGGTTGTTAGTGATACGAGTATTTACTGCTAAGTTAATGGTTGTCAGTGATACGAGTATTTACTGCGTGATACGAGTATTTACTGCTCAGTTAATGGTTGTCAGTGATACGAGTATTTACTGCTCAGTTAATGGTTGTCAGTGATACGAGTATTTACTGCGTGATACGAGTATTTACGGCTCAGTTAAGGGTTGTCAGTGATACGAGTATTTACTGCTCAGTTAATGATTGTCAGTGATACGTGTATTTAAGGCTCAGTTAATGGTTGTCAGTAATACGAGTATTTACTTCGTGATACGAGTATTTACTGCTCAGTTAATGGTTGTCACTGATACGAGTATTTACGGCTCAGTTAATGGTTGTCAGTGATACGAGTATTTACTGCGTGATACGAGTATTTACTGCGTGATACGAGTATTTACTGCTCACTTAAGGTTGTCAGTGATACGAGTATTTACTGCTCAGCTAATGGTTGTCAGTGATACGAGTATTTACTGCTCGGTTAAGGGTTGTCAGTGGTACGAGTATTTACTGCGTGATACGAGTATTTACGGCTCAGTTAAGGGTTGTCAGTGATACGAGTATTTACGGCTCAGTTAATGGTTGTCAGTGATACGAGTATTTACGGCTCAGTTAATGGAGCTACCAATGCCTTAACTCAGAAAATATCATCAATTCTTCTAAGTAAAGTTACGATTGGTTTTGTAGCATTTTCTGCTTTCAACTAGATCTCATTACATAGATACATGTATTATTCTGATTTCCTCTCTCTCGTGTCATACATACATGCACACACAAGCATGCACGCGTAACTACCTACGTACGTACATGCATACATACATATATACTGCATATATTATAAACATAACTGAGTTATTTTAAAATGAGCACTAGTCGACATTGAGAAACATGGATAAGCATACAGGTTTCTCTTGATACAGATGGGTAACCATTCGGCGCCTAATTTCTCAACAGAATATATACGAAGCCCTACTTCTTTATTTGAAATTGTCCATCTTAATTGGACACTTTTCGTATCTTTGACCATACTATCTATCTTTGAGTTCCCGTAAGATAGAATTAACATTTATGACCAAATACGGAGATATGTTTATATCCTTTATAAATTAAAAATTAGTTCGAATGGTTCTATTGCATCGAAATGGTTATATTTCAACTTAACCGAGAGAGGTCGAAAGGACTATTTGGAAATGACAAAGAGCGCTCTTCGGTTGATTATATTTAGTGCTTTCAAACGAGAGAGAGAGAGAGAGAGAGAGTGGAAAATGAGAGACTATGATTAAAGAGACACGTTGTGCAGGGATGGCGAGTCCCTTTGCATATGGACAAATTTCAGCAAAGAATATGTATCTGTGTGTATGTGTGTGTGTATGTATGTGTGCGTGTGTGTGATATGTGCTAAATATTTACCATGCTTTTAAAAAGATTTCATAGGAACTTGGAAAACTGGCATCTATATTGAACCTCTGGATACTTTGCGATAGATTCCGTTGAAAATTCAAGTTTAATTTTTAACGAAAGCAAAAGTATCTTTATGGAATACGACACGCCGCTCCTCATCTACGGACGCTACGTATGCATGTAATATTAAAACCACAAAGGAAATGGTTGATGCTCATATTGAGGAATGGACCTTTGTCAATGGTGGGTTAGAGGACACCTCACTTGAGTGCCTATATTACACTGCAAATTTCACTCTTGACGTCTAAATATTTAAATCTAATGGGATTCAAGTGATGTAATAACTTCTTCATCTTTGTCATATCGATCCAGAAGATTTTTTTCTTTGCAATATTTCACTAGACACTTTACATATGATAGTACAACTCGACAGAGAGGTATGTCGGATAAAAAGATTTAGCTTTGGTATCTCGTGCAAAAAATGATAAATTTCGGCACAATTTTCAAATAACATTGCCCTTATTGTATGGAATACGGCTTAATACGAAAAAGTTATCCTAAATTCGGCTACTCCCATTTGCAGCATGATTTGTTTAAATTTAGATTCTAATTCAAATTTGTTTGTTGAACATCAATTGCAAACAAATTAGATATTGGCGTTATGGGGTCTTGGTAGTAAAGGAAACAGGATAGCTCTGAAAAAAAAAACAATAAAAAAAACAAAAAAAAAAAACAAAGGCACTGGATTTGGGACCAAGTACCTTTGAACGTGTAGCAACTGGAACCAACCCGAAACCGCAGAGATGCTAAGCGAGCACGAACGATAAATAGCATGCAGTACATTACAATGCACCTAGTTATATGCAAAGTGTACATGTACAGATGAATAGATGAGGCCTAGAAATCATAAAACTCTTGAGTTTGAGCTCGAGATTTTGTGTCATCCAAACACAAAAGACTTTCCTTTTGTAAAAGTCTCTTTTGATTGGCGTAAAGTAAAAAACCTAACCTCAGATTTAAGCTCAGAATGTTATGATCCCAGGCCTGGCCTCAATTTCACCTACATAAGTCTTAAATTGAGTCTAGAATCAAGACATCTGATTGGTCAATTGTACGTCAGACTTAAATTTCATCCGGTCAGGTTGATGAATTCTAAACCTAAATATAACTCAAGACTTAAGTTCTGTTGGTAAAATTCAGGTCTGGTAGCAGTATAAATAAATTTTTTTAGGGTAAATTCACTGATTGTTACCTGTAATCCGTCTACTTAGGGTACTTGAAGACAAGGTTTACCATTACGTATCAGATCTATTCACTCTCAAGGTTTATTACTTGCAATTAAAACGAGTTTTATCAGGGGAGGTTCGTCACACTATGACAGATGGGCTGGCAGTATAGTGACTGGAGAGAAATTGAAACGATATCCCATTCTTCTTTCTGGAGAAAGGTCGCGTGAGATATCTCCCGTTGAAAGCTTGAGGTATATAAAAACTATACATCTGTTCGAGCATGATAGTGCAGCAAAGAATTCGTAATAATGTGAGACTCGAGAAGTCCAATTTGGCGGCGTGATGAAATATTCTGTTTATCGCGTGTCCTTGTGTTTGTCGATATAAGATAGCGCTATTCTAGGCGAACTAACACTATCTAATCCCACGCACTACGTATTTCTCATAGTACTGCTTTTAAAGATAGATTCGCTGAGTCGATTAATTTCACATGTTCTAGTTTAATTCAGTATATTTGACAAATTTAAATATATATCATTAAAATATGTGTTGGAATATGGAGGGAAACATTTCGAAAACCCTACGTTTTCACAATTACACTATATCGCAGGAAAATTAAAACTCACCAGCCATTCAAATTAAGTTAGTCTTGGTTTTTTTGGGATCGTTGTTGTTGTTGTTGTTGGTGGTGGTGGTGTTGTTTTTTTTCTGTTTTTTTGTAAACCACTGGGTTAAAAGGAAAGTTGTTTGGGTGTTTTGAGACAAAAACTGAGGTATCGTAAAATCGTTTCAGTTAAACTTAAGACCAACCAAATGATATAGACATTTCTGACATGTCAATCAAACTTGCTTAGTACCTCCTTTTGTAACTACCTTTGGCCAGTTGAAGGGGAATCAACTTAGGCCTGGTGTGATCATGTTACATAATGTAGATCAACATGTGGGAAATGTCCCCACCCCCTGGGCTAACATATAGGGAATATCTATAAACTTTGTCTCGTAAACAACTGTTTTGATTTTGCTGAAAATTTGAAGTTGTCTATCTTTCATTCCATGTAAAAAGTCTGAAAAATTTCAACTTTTGTATTTTTGAAAAGATGTTCCTATCTAAAGTTCAAAAAGCTCCATTCAATTGCTTTTCCCAGATCACTTTTCTCTTACAGTGCTGTCCTGTGTAATAGTGACCGATGCTGTCCTGTGTATTAGTGACCGATGCTGTCCTGTGTATTAGTGACCGAATAGAAGGCGAGAGCACTATTCCAAACCAGACAACACTGTAGGTAGCTAATACCAGAATAGCTTCATGTCTTGCTTCAAAGTCTATATATGATGATAGAAAATGTAGAAAAAATACTTATGAACGAAGTGATCCATGATGAGTATTGCCAACAAATGCAAGAAATGTTTCCAGCTACGTCAGATTCTATGCTACCTGGACGAAAAACAACGTTATTCATAGTTTAACCCTCCAAAAAGGGTTTGATGCATTTTTAAAAGACAATTTAGAGCTGATACTGAGCACTCATTTTCATTTTCAAAACGGGAGAGAATGCGCCTTGAATTTTTCTCTTTCTCTTCCAAATTCTCCAAATCTCTTTAATCTACCCGTTGAGACTACATATTCATAATATTCACACATCTTCTATTTTTAAACAAGGGACATTGATTTAATCCATATATATTTTCTTCTCACCAGGTTACCAGTCGTGTCCAAGAACCACTTCACGGAATCTACATCATGTGCAAGATCATCGGACAGGGGACAAAATATGAATTAGATAATGTTCATATTACCGTTTATTCCCTTCATTTCGTTTTAAGGAGATTAAGGCGAAGAAAAATGAAGAAAGTTTCTGTCGTTTAAAATGCGTAAATATTCTTGTTTTTCCATTTCGGATATGAAATACGCTAACAATTACGCTGCGTACAAATAACAAACAAGAAAAGCTTTGTAATCTCTGTTTGAAAGACCTTAAAGTAAAACGTATATAATGATCGCGATGAAGAGAGGTTGTAAGCGATTCAGATATATGAAAAATGTCACTACAATATTGATGCAAGAAAGTCTTTTATAATGATGAAGGTACTGGAAACTTGCATGTACTAGTATTTAGTAAGTACTCAGAAGTATTTGGCGACGTAAATTGTTCATCTGAAGAAAAAAAAGTCATGATGTAGTTATAGTTATGAAATACCCTAGCAAATAATACATGTAATTCGTAATCGGATGAAATATGAATACATTCTTTTAGATAGGCTTTTTGAACTTTTATGTATAATCATCGCAAACAGCAAACATGGTTAAAACATGTCCACATATATTTATATTTTGTTTCGAAATTATAATTGTCGTTCCAAGAAGGCAATTCACATTAGCGGTTTTCGATCTTGTAGTCCATAACAATAACTCTAACGGACCGACCATTATTTTTATTTTTTACTTTCATAATTATTTTTTTTTTTTAAATTGTGTGTGTGTGTGGAGGGGGGGGGGGGGTCTTCTTTGTGCCAAAATGCAAATATGTATTGTTCTACGCGTGTAACTCTTTGCGAATGTATGTCTCTTTGCATGTTCTTTCTTGTCCACTGAGGAAGACCTTGGTTTAGGTCGTAACGTAGGGAATGTTTGTTATTTTCCCCTCTCAGTTTATCAACATTTGTGTCATCACACACACACACACACACACACACACACACATATATATATATATATATATATATATATATATATATACAGAGGCAGAGAGAGAGAGAGAGAGAGAGAGAGAGAGAGAGAGAGAGAGAGAGAGAGAGAGAGACAACAGCGTGAGGTTTTGCTTACTGCCATGTCATGAAAGTGTTATTTTAGATTATTGACCCAAATAGTATTTCAAAATCGGCTTGAATTGTACACAATATACTTCAAATATTATAGGTCAGAAATTATTGATCACTTATTCTAATTCTGTTAAAACATACATATTTATATACACGGAACATTAATTCTTCTGGGGAAAAGAGTGGGGAAGAAACTCTTTTGCAGGTGTAATGAAATTATAATTGTCGTTTCAAGAATATTCGCGGGTTTTGGATTAGCAATAGTTCTAAGAGACCGACCATTTAATTCTCGGGGGTTGGGGGGTGCATACGGGAGGGAGAGGTCTATGTGCCAAAATGAAAGTATTTATTGTTCAACGCCTATAACTCTTTACGTGTGTGTATTTTGTGCAGTTTCTTTATTGAATCCCGAGGAAGAC
Organism: Margaritifera margaritifera; assembly: GCA_029931535.1. Taxonomy (NCBI): domain Eukaryota; kingdom Metazoa; phylum Mollusca; class Bivalvia; order Unionida; family Margaritiferidae; genus Margaritifera; species Margaritifera margaritifera. The sequence continues at coordinate 622,857 of JAQPZY010000993.1, read as the reverse complement.
CTTACTTTAGGTCGAAACTTAGGGAAACATTTTTTTTTTCCTGGGCCGTTTTCCAACTCATTTGTTGTGTGTCGTCGTTATATATATATATATATATATATATATAGATATATATATATATATATATATATATATATATATATATATATATATATATATATATATATACGAGAGAGAGAGAGAGAGAGAAAGAGAGAGAGAGAGAGAGAGAGAGAGAGAGAGAGAGAGAGAGAGAGAGCTTAAGAAAATACTCTTGCTCCGATTTGTATTAAAAATAAATAATTATTTTTATCATATTTTGTTAATCCCCCTTCCCCCCCCCCCCCCCACACACACACACACAGGGTAAATGGTCAAAATGATCAGTCCCTAATAAGCTGCCAGCTAATCATTGCAGTACTAAATGTGTCATCTTTTTTTGTGTATCTTTCTAGGTCGAATGAGTTTATTTATCTTGTTTTTCCTGTCAAGCTTACTTTACCGTAGGTAGTGAAATATTTTTCTGTATTTTTAGCATGATTTTACCCCCAAATGCGGATTATTCATTTGAAAACTGTGACATGGGCACGCTGCGACATTTCCCAGGAAGAAACCTGAGCGACATCTATCTGGTTACGGATGTAAGAAAATGAATTCTTTTTACCCTGACAATACACAGTCATACGACACCGGATGAGGCAATGTGGAATGCATCCAGTTAATCTTTATAAATTACAGAATGCCAAGGTTTGGACCGTAAAATGTCATCTTTGACTTGATAGATATATATTCTTTCCAGGTATAGAGACGTTATAGAGTTTAGAGAGGGTGATAAATTGCGCCATTATCTTAAAGATGTCACTGTTGCTTCTTAGGATGAAAATGCATGTCTGCAAGAAAATAACAAGCAGCCTCTCTTGTTAACTGTACAAGCATTAATAACTCGAATTAAATGACACCAGGACGCGAATTTCATGTCAAAGTAGAGACAAACTTTTAACAATTTATCTCGAAGTGAAGCTACTTTTACTCGAGAAAAATACTTGCGATAATTACATCATTTTATTTGTTGTGCTGAATAATAATAATAATAATAGTAATAATAACAATAACAATAATAATTTGATTCGTTTGTTTGTGTGTCAGGTACATTACATGACATCAACACAAGAGGGTTATATCGTACCAAGGTAAATAGAGTCAAGTGCCAAGCCCAAGGACATACCACATCAGTCGACCTGGACTGCGTCGATATTAGGATTCGAACCCGCATCCCTTCTGGTCACGTGTCGGGCACGCTAACACTAATTTGTGAAAGAAACACTTTAGAGTCGAGAAAAAGATGGAATCCAGTGGTTCCCTGCATCTGTTATGCAGCTTGGCTAGTATGCATATAAATAAGCTAGTATAATTTACAGTTCTTTCCAGAACAACCGCATCATAAATTACAGATATCCATGGGTATTAGACCGGGGATTTAATTTAGCATCATTGCCATTTCCCTCTATTTTATTTTTTTAAAAATCTGTCTATCTATCTATCTGTCTTTCTATATATATATATATATATATATATATATATATATATATATATATATATATATATATATATATATATATATATATATATATATATGTATATATATATATATATGTCAATGGATAGATGGAGGTATAGATAGTTAGAAAGAAATAGAGATATAGAATGAGTACAGATTTATTTTTCATCCATAATATTTTCAATATTTGACACATGTCAATTGATCGATAGTTTTGAATTGTAAAGTTTGTAGCTAAAGGCTAAAACGTGTAAGATAAGTTGCACATTTGTCCTTTTCATCCGACTTCCTGCATCGAACTAGATATCATTACGTCGAACCAGATATTGACAAGATTACGTCGAACCAGATATTGACAAGATTACGTCGAACCACATATAGACAAGATTACGTCGAACCAGATATTGACAAGATCAAAATTCATGCAGATAGTGCTGATTTAACGATTGTTATATAACTTGCAGGGTTATAGCGCCATCTGCAGGGATTTCATTTACACGTGTGACAAAGAAACGTTACAATCTTTCTTCATTGAAAATCTCACGTAACATCGATCTCACTTTCTGATATAAAATTATAGGGTCATTCTCCATAATCATGCGCCATATGCAAAATTTAATGTAGGAAGAAAGCCAGAAGGAAAAAAAAAACATTTACGTGGAAAACATTTGTATTTTAGTACTAAACTATTCCCCCCAATATATTTTAAAATTATTTGGTTCCGCTTCATGGCAGATGAATGTCCAAAATAGTCACGAGATATACATGAATTTACTGATGTCTGCCTGTCGGAGGGCTATGGTATCTCGAAATAAATGAGAGCTGCATTAATATTCAAATTACCACTTCGGAGTTGACAAAGTCCAATTGTTATGCACAAAATAATGAATTGAAATATAACAGTTTGACTCTTTGCGTATGCCATTGAGGGAGAGGAGTGCATTTATGCATGTCAGAGATTTTCAAACAGATACATTACCATATTTTGAGGATACATTTTTGTAAGTACAGCAAGGTGAGTCCAAAAACATTAAAAAATCTCTTTGTCTCTTCAAAATTTTATATTAGGTATCTTAGACATTCTATATAATTATTTTTATTCAGACGTGTATGCAACTCTACTCCTATGTATTGCGCGAGATTTAGAACAGATTCGTTACCATACCAACCTCAGAGAACCCTACACTTGTTACATCTAATTTACATCTACAAAGACTACGTCCAAACAAAAGCACCGATATTATCAGTGTCACTTTGCTGTTTATATTGCACTTTAAATATTTTACCAACAGATACATTGCCATGAAAGTAAAAGTATATATGTAGTATTCCATGCCACTTTATTTTAAGTTTCTCCTTGCAATACTTATTTTTACGGAAAAGCGGGATATATCAGTCATTTTTCCGGCGTAGCTGGCGGCTTCTACAGATTTTGGTTATGGTTTTTGTTGAAGTTTTTTCGTTTGCTTAAATTTCATATACTCTCCATGGATTCTGTTAGTACTGTGATAAATCATTTCAGTACAGAGTAAATTTCTTATTGCGACACTTTGATCTAGTGGTCAAGGTCACATTCATATACAATTTGGGATAAGGTTCAGTTTGAAGGTTTTCATTCTCTTATATATCCTAAATCCCGTAATTGATTATGTTCTTATGAATTACAATAAAGCAAACATAATTCATATTGAGACACACGAACTCGTTCCTTTGACTTGGGGTCAAGGACATGTAGTAATACAAAATTTGAGTTTAGGATTGGTTCAAGTTTTTCATTAATTACGTCTCCTAAGCCCCTTGAAGGATTCTGTTCATACACAGTATGTCTCTTTATGAGCAAAGACAATTCATTTTGGGACACAATCATTCACCCTTCTGACCTTGGGAACAAAGTAACAAAGCTTACAGCAATGCTTTGTGCGTGGGTTCGACATGCAAGGGTCTGGCCTTCTTGTATTAATACCTGGATAAATATATATTCACATGTCCAGTTATAAGACAGTTTCATTCTTGGGATTTCAGTCGGGTTTGACTTGAAGCTTGACTGAGATGTTATTCAAATATTGGTCTTTGAAGAATGGATAAATTAAATGTTACTGGAGCACGAGGTTGTTTAATAATCCAGCAAATGCGCAGTTATATGGATGGCCCAATATATGGCAATGTGGAATGCACCAAGTGAACCTCGTCAAATAACACAATATCATTCCGTGACTGTATAAATGTAATCATGTGGAAGATAACGATGCGATCATAAAAGCTTAAGTAAAGAGACATTACAGCCTAGAAAGGGGTGATATATCGTGCTAATGTCATATATATGCCACTGTTGCTTAATTAAGGTGAAATTTCACGTCTTGAGGACATAACAATAAACCAACAAACTAAATTTGATGATTTTACATGAAGAAGATTCTAACATAAGTGTAACCAACAAACATATGACAATAGAAAAGTCACCCAAGCATGACGAATAGGTCGAAGCGACATACTTATTGTACGGATCATTTATGTTTATTAAGATACATCAACATAAAAAACTTGATAGGTGTAGATGTAAAATCTGTCCATGATATCAGAGGTGCAAGGAACGAACATTTGAAAATATCAAAAGTCACTCAAGCTCGTGACCTACTTTTGGTAAGGCTGAGTAATTATTTTTTCTTTGAGCTACTCAGATTAGCTCAAATTAACACAACGTTTGACGAGTTTAGACGCAGTAATCAAACATGAATGAAAATATGTCACAGTAATTTACATCAGGCATGATTCTGCTACTTTTGCAGAGAATTATTTACGTACCAATGTTAATAAGTGTAGTTAAGTCATGTTCCAAGAGACGGACGGTGTTATAAATGAACATCTGAATATATATATATATATATATATATATATATATATATATATATATATATATATATATATATATATATATATATATATATATATATAAGTCTTGAAAATGAGTGAAATATAGGTAAAAGTAACAAACTCTTTCTATGGTTGATTTAATTTTTTCTGATATGCATTAAACATGTCGACGCAGCCGAAATAAAATCCAAAGAATGGATTGTGCCACGAACATGTAATGACCGAACGAACCAAGGAACAAAGGAAGGAAGGAATGAATGGAGACAATTTTATATCCCCGCGCAACTCTGTTAGCAAGGAGTTTATAAAATACGTTCGTCTTAATCTCTACTGTTGCTGTTTATGCGCAATCAGTTGGTTAGGTAAGAGATGGCACGCACAGGTAAATATGCCAAAAGAAAAAAGTCCCTGTTGTACCTTACACCATCACTTTTCTTTCGAGTTGTGTGAGGGTTTTAGGAGCACGTGTTCAAACAATAGATGCAAACAATAAATTAACGAACATAGCAACAGCACAAATCTTTCTAATTATTGGGCCTTTTAGCACAGACCATAACGGGGCTTCTTGTCTATGTGTCACTTTATTTTGAAGATAATATCGTTGTTTCAGTTCATGTTTCCTAGTTTTCCACTGATAAAAGCACGCAATGCGCTGCAGGTTAGAGTACGTGGAAAACATTCGATAATACATTTCAATCAAATCGGCCAGAATGTTTTCAGGTGTCAGTGCAATCTAATATAAACTTTTCGTGTGGATTTACCTTTAGATGGCGGATCTATGACACCTGGTAATGACGGTCCCGAAATATATTTAAAAAAAACACCCCCACCCCCCCAATATAAATGGATTAAAAAGACCGTTGATTCGAATAACAGTCATTGTAACCGTTTATAGATGTGTTTCGACTTTTGAGAGGCTTTCTTGGCCCCCCACCCCCCTCCACCAAAAAAATAAATAAAACAATTCATGACAGTTTTATGTACGGCTTGCTAATTGTGTCCTTGTCTTTTCTAAAATAAACATTTGTGTATGATAATAAAAAGGTCATATTCATTAAGAGCTGCTTATTGAAAACAGCTAATAAGAACAGGATTCGGATCTTCGGATCTCTCTCTCTCTCTCTCTCTCTCTCTCTCTATATATATATATATATATATATATATATATATATATATATATATATATATATATATACATACATATATTGATTTAGAATTGATGCACGGTAAAGAACTATTCTGATCAAACTAAGTCGCAAAATAAATTACAACTTCTATCAAATTTCACCCAAACTGCTTCCCGCGTGCGCTAAGAACTCTAACATGCCATACATGTATATTATTGTTCTGTTAAGCCTTCTTTAGAAATTAAATTCCAGTATTTTATATGGCTTTGTAATGACGAAGAGGAGGTATCATCTCTTGTAAGTAAAGGCATCGATATAAGATTAGATTCTTTAAAAACAATTTCATGTCATCTAAACAGGTAAGCCGTCGCCTTTTAGAATGTACGTGTATAGTGGACGCTTTTGCACAATGTAAAAATACATAAATAAATAAACAGGATATGGAGCTACCACCCATTTTGGTGCATAATTAACTCCGATTGAACAATGTGACATAGGGCAGGTACAAATCAATCCTGGGATACACATGCAGTAAATAAAAAAATGAAGATGAAAGTAAAAGTCATGTCAGAAACGACCTTCGCCCTGTCTCCCCTCGACAACATACATCACAATAATTGATTAATTGATTCAGTAAACCTTGCGCATATGATTTCAAAATAACAATAGTAAAAAAAAACACAACCCCCCCCCAAAAAAAAAAACAGAGTAGCTTACAAAATCCAAGCGATATATAAACTTTTCACCGCCGAATAAATTACTCTCTCTCCCTTCCTCGTCCTCACTCCTCCCCCTCTCTCCCTTCCTCGTCCTCACTCCTCCCCCTCTCTCCCTCAACACAAAATATTTTGTAAATTCGAAATAAGTACGTGTGTAAATCTTACCTTAAACCAGCAAATAAATATTTCAACAAATAAATAGCGGTTTTTACAAATAGCACCACAAATAATCAAATAGGATCTCACATGACCTAATTGATATGTTTCGTCCCTTCCACAAATTTAAACACCACCTTCCCTGTAGATTATAAATCTAACTGGATTTAAGTTCAAATCCATATCGCGTATACAGCATCAGCGTTTCGCTCCAACTCGTTCAATATATTTGTAAACTGGGCTAGTTTCAAAAGTTCCTCACACATGTCCCAATAACTTTATCCACATTTCCTTCATCGAACAATTAAAGGCTGCTGTATTGACATAAGGTGAAAATCTATTTTATCTGCCTGGATATTAGAGGTCGAACATATAATGCATTCCATCGGTTGCCTGCCAACATATCAAACGTTTATTTCACATGACCTTGTAGTTTAATCACTAAAAACACGAGAGTTCTTCCCATAAAAATGAAAAATCGACAGCACCAATGATCATAGAGACATTCACCAAGAGGAATCAATCGACTTGCCAACATAGGTTCTTGCGAGATCAACATAAATACAAATAAACAATCGGAAACCCATCCTACGGTATTCCCACTGGAGAATCTTACAGACAACCATTGTAGACATGTACATTACATGTACGAAAACAGCACCGCAGTTAATGGGATGATGGAGAGATGAGGTGTCTGATTATCCGGTGGAAATTGTACAAGAAGAGGCTGAGAACCAACTGTAGAAATTCTGCATCAAATTTAGGCATATTCCGATATTTTATGAACATTTACAGCTTTCATATTCAGTCTTTACTGTTTTATCTCGCCAACATTCCCATTCATTGCTGTGCTGTATTTCTTGAGTCGAATAATTTCTTTCTTGTGAATGTCTCTATACTCATTCGTGCTGATGAAGGAGAAAATGGATCCGAACTGCAGTGGGATAGGAATTTTTACATTCGTTGCTTTTATTCCTTGTCTTTATTTATTATGTAGTATACTCTCTTTTATGCGATTTTTAAAATATTTTTATTTGAGGCTATTCATGCTTGTGCGTGTTTCTGCTGACTAAACTTCAAATTCGTGTGGTTTATATCGGATACAACGTTCCGAGGTAGTGTTCCAACTTAAAGTGTCCAACTCAGACATAATATTAAACAGTGTGCATCAAGGGGTAAGAAATGCAGCTTAGCCTCATAGATTATGAAAACAACTGACTTGACTATTTGACCCGTCTAATTATAACTTATTTTCACATTATTAATACATGCAAATAGCGTACCATGTTTTGAAACTCTTGCATTTCCATTAATTTATCCAGCGAAAAATCAAGACAATGAACGTGGACTTCATTCGTAAAACCAAGAGCGCTCAATCTTCTTTTTTTGTATCTAAAATCTGGCGAATTTGTTTCATAATATAAATTACAAAAGTTTGAAGCGGTTATCACTACTGATATCTACAGGCATGTGTATGTGATCTGCAATCTTTCTGGGTCAGTGAACATGATTTCCGGTTTGTTCTAAAGACCTATTCCGGGGTACCTGTATCTGTTATATATAAGATGTGATTTTTCAGGAGACAGAAACGTACTATTTTTAGCACCTGTTTCGCTATTTTAATTCACACTATTGTCGGACATGCGTAACGATTATGGCTAGATTGTGTGGAATCCTGGATCCTTAAATATTTACACTAGCATAAGTACCTCTTACGTCTTCAAGACGGATACAACGTTTAACACGTTCTCGATTATCGTCCGCAAAATTCTGATTATTTATAGATAGATTTAACTAGTTAGTTCTATAGAAATGAAAATTTACTTCATACATGGAATTGGTGTTATTATTTTAAGTTTACTTGATGACACATAGAAAAATAAGTCGTGAGCTCATGATTTGTAATGGTGAGTCATGAGGCATTACACTGAAATTCCAAAAGAAATATAAAACTACAATAACAATTGAGAAAAGCAATCCAAAAATGGTTTTCAATGATCCCGTGTTCAGTCTTTCGAGCTTAACAAAAATTGTAGCTATGGTATTAAAAAAGATTAGTATCGACTTAGTGAGGAACTATCAACCAAATTACAGTAAAGTGAATAGATAGGATCTTTTATTATATCGTGATACAGATAAACCTATAAACGATGTACTTTCTTATAAAATGCCTCAGTAAATTGTGGGTTTATTAATCTATATGATGCAATATATTGGCAGCTACACTTCGATATTTAAAGAATGTAATGTTAATTAAGAATTTTAATAATAATTTTATGGCGAACTTTAACCACTGTTATTTGGTTTTCCTTATTATTGTTTTCATACAAGTTAGGAAACAAAAGGAAACATTTTTAACGATATATATATATATATATATATATATATATATATATATATATATATATATATATATATATATATATATATATATGATGTTATTGAAATGTAAATAGAAGAATCGTATGCTTCCTGTAAAATATCATTGCAATTCCAGGAACAAATTATCTTTATGTCTCTTGAGTCCAAGGTGACAAGTCATTCCTCAGCACTTTCTAAATATCAACCGATCATAAATACGTTGTACTCGAGTATTTGATGTATATTGCAAAATTCTCATCCGCAATAGGAAAAAACAAATCATGTACGTATTTTAACGTGCCATTAAAACTCGATAAAAATGCTTGAAAAGCCATTGTGAAACATATGAAGTACCTAATATTAACAGTTATCTCTAAATGGACCCTGTATGTGTACATAATTAGTAAAGGCTCATGGCAACTGGGACTGTTTGAGTGCTTTCATATGAAGTGCGTTTGTCTTGTCAAGACTGGCAGCTTATTTGCGGCACTTGTCTACAGATTTCTCGCTATTAAATTGCAATCAATCAAAGGGTTTTATGCACGGGAATCCATTGAAAGACCAATTCACTCTGATATATTAACATCTCGAGTGTAATTTAGGTTTTATGAAGGGGAATCCCTTGAAAACCCAATTCTCTCTGATATATTAACACATCGAGTGCAATTTAGGAACAGCAGAAAGAATTTCACTGCCGATCTAATGATCATTGAAATTTCGAAAGTTGAACTTAATGTTGCTGAGTCGTTGTCGTGGTCGTCGTAGTGGAAGTCCTTATTGCTGTTGATGTTAGTAGTAGTAGTAGTAGTAGTAGTAGTAGTAATGTAAATAGTAGTACAAGAAGTACTTGTAGTAGTAGTAGTGTTTGTGGTAGTGGTTGTATTTTTTATGATGATGATGATGATCATCATGATGATGTAACTGTAAGTTGTAGTAATAGTAGTAGTTGTAGATGTTGTTGTCAATGTTGATTTGTAGCATCATATGTATATGCAGTAAGATACAGTGATATAAATTATTATCAGTTGTTAATGACTTAAGTGGCACTTGTTGAAACAGCTGTATAAAAGTTTATATAGGTTTTTATGAGGTACGCTTTTATGTAAGACAGTTACAAGGGTAGGTAGGTAACTTAGTAGGGGGGGACAGGCAGTTAGGAAGGCGGTACTGTATGTGGGTAAGTAGGTTAGCTTTGTAGGGATTCTGGTTCGTATAAAGTTTCGTAGGTGGGTAGGTAATACTGTAGTCTAATAGAAAAGTAGATTGTTGGTTAGAGAGTTTGGCTATTAAACAGGAGTACATTATATTTTGCATTAAAGATTGGTTCTTGAGACATTTTTGGCACCAGTGGAAACAACATTAACACATTAGTATATGTGTCTCTCTGGTTCACCACTCTGAGTAGTATCTTCCGGCTCATTGATAGACTACACTGAATGAAACATTGAGTTTTCTGACCAAGGACACCTACCGGACACCATCCACAAACCATAGTTCTCCATATGCTTTCAGGTGGTTTCTGAACCGGAAACAATGGTTTCAGGTATACACGGAAACTCAGTCTTGCCCGATAGCCGGGTGGAATCCATTAAATTATTCAGCGGAAACTGCTAGAATCAAGACGTTTTAAAACGAATTATTGTGGTTTATATTTAGATTCCGTGCACTTCAGGCTAGAATTCTTCCCGCTTTTGTTCTGAAAGAAAAATATTTCTTCGGATTCATTGACAGGATCCTAATGGAAACCTACACAATCCCCCCTCCCCCCCCCCCCCCAGTTTTCTTTGCTTTTCAAGCAGTTTCCGTAATATGCCAACAACGACACATCGTAGGAGATGTGATACCTTTGTGTTTTGCAGGCGGGACAAGAAAGATATAGCTGAAAACATTACTTTATAGTGCAACTTAATGCAAAGCTACTTAAATATAAATAGTCCATGTTTAAATATTACTCTTATATATAATTAGACTGTTAGAAACGAGAATTTGATTTAGCAAGTGTAACTGAAAAATTTCACTTGACAAGATGTGTATTTGTAAAGCTGTGATGCGAATACATAATTTACTTCCATGTGTTTATTAAGATACTTGCCAAGGTCCATTATTTTGGATAAAAGAAAAACAAACACATTGCAGGTGCATATTTTAGCATACAGAGATGATTAAAAATAACACATTTTGTCCACGAAGAGCTGGAATTAATATACCTCTAGTCAGTGAAAAATTAAAAGTTAATTTAATTTTCTCCAACATATTTGAAACGCTTCCACTAAAGAAAGAGAGTACAGTCTACAATGGTCGCAAGCTTGGAAGTTGTCTCGAAATGTTTTTAAAACAATATGAAACAATGCACTCTGGCTAGGTTATCGGAACCACCTGTGCTTTGCAGGTTCGGTGTTTGCACCTTATTTATTTGCCAAATTTTGGATTATGTGTTGAAGCTCAAACTTTCCCTGAAAATTTTATCCCACGAATTCCTCCGCATCAGTTCCAGAAAATGGGTAGTACCATATTTGTTTTCAAATTGGAAGTCTATAAAAATGTACCATTCTAACATCTCCATTTTTTTTTCTCAAGTCTCCGATAATACAGAAGAGAGACATTTCTTGGACCTTTTGACTAAACTATTAGCAGTGGCTAACAAACGAAGAAAATGGATCAATATAAAATACATACAGTGCAAGCGCCAATTGACAATTTTCAAAGATTTGAAATCAAAAACTCCAATTATGTCAAACAAAACAAATGAACAAATATCCGCACTAACAAGGTATACTTAAGAAATCTAGGTTCATTGATTAAGCACAAACCTCTAAGCTGGAAAGGGTCATGGTCACCTATATTTTGTGCTAAAATAAATAAGAAATTGTTAATTATTTTCTTCATTATTTTACTGATTTAGTATTTATTTATTTATTTACTTATATATATATATATATATATATATATATATATATATATATATATATATATATATATATATATTTTTTTTTTTGGGGGGGGGGCTGTGCATTATCGATTAAGAAGATTCGCACTCAGCAAGTCCAAGTCTAAGTCCTATATATGTATAAAAATAATAAAATAAAACTGATAAAAGAAATGCAACACCGGTCAAATAGTGTACATATATTAGCAGGTCAGTTACATATGCAGAGCTCTAGAAAAGTAGTGTTACTTGCTTGTTTTACGGAAATAAAGCAACTAAAAATGCATCAAGAAAGTTTTAATGCGTTTAACATAGGCAGAACAGTTTCATTGTAAAGGGTTCAAAAAAATGTTAGCGTATTGGTCATGCCGTATGCAAACTCCATGTATGATGATGGGATATTTTATTAATGCAAATTATGTTTTCGGGAGAGGCTCCGGATGTTGTGTGAATGTTGAAATGATAGGATTTGCTTACTGTGAGAAAAAAAACCTCTCAAAAAGATTTGTACAATCAAACGCACCCTGAATTCGTCTTGTTCACTAAGCCATTTGGCACATGTAAAAGGTGTGATTAATGTCTTGATGATTAAGATTCTATCTAGTACAGCAGATTTGTGTTTTACGATGTTTAGGGAATACACAATCGATCTTTTTCTTTTCTTCAAAGAAAAACACAATTAGTTTTCAACCAGGGAATACTTATCAAGAGCTTTGATACAATGTACGTACAGAAACATACAAACCAATATTCAGTTGTCTGTATTTAGTGGTTTTTGTGTAATCGTGCTAAACAGCATCCAAGGTCAGACTGGACCAAATCAATATACGAAATCATTATGCTTTTATTTTATTAATTTTGTATAGGACAAGTCTTAATTGACATTTTAATCTTGGACTATGTAACTTATCAAACGCAAGACCGAGAAAAAGTTATAATTCCTGACGTAATTTGCACTTTAGCAATTGCAGATATATAACTAGATGTTGATGCAGACCCAGACATGTATATCATCACGCTTCCACATCAATATCTACCACCTATGTAACCTACAAAAGTGTCAGTAATTACTTTCATATAGTCACTGCACATCAATATTTGTCACTTATATAACCTACAACGTGTCAATAAACACGTCCATATAGTCTAGTAGAAGTAATGATGATCATACACCTGAAATTCTATTTTTCTAAATATTCCATTTTTGATAAATGTTTCAGAAATTAACAAAAAGGAGAAGTTGCGACTAACATGGCTGGATGGCTAGGAACCGGGTGTAGTTCTGAGTCAATCACAGGCATTTTTACTCATTAAAATATGTACTTATAGCTAATATTATTGAAAGCTAGTTTTAACAAGTTTCAAAACATTCTAAGTCAGTCAAGGGCCAGAACTTTGTAAAATAAATCCATATCTGCTGATTATCAAACTAAGATCTTGTCTAGATAAAGTTTTCCGGAAAATTTTGTTGTTATCAATCAACAGTGTGAATGCAAGACTTTTTAAAAATGTATTGAGAAGCAAAGCTTTTTAAGCCTGTCAAAGGAAAATGACAGGTCATCATCAAACTCATCTGATACATTGCTTAGGAGAAATGTATATGCAGATGTGATTGAAATCGGATCCCCCTCCCTCGTCCTTGTGCCTCTTGTGGATGCTACAGCGTTCCGAAGCCAGTGAAATGAGATGCCTAAATCATTCAAGGTCCATAACTTTGTATAAGTCTTCTGAGACCATGTTAAGATGAAGTTACACAGACATTTCAGGCAAACTAAATTAGAAAACGCGGAAGCATGAAAGCAAGAATGTTCAAATCCCAGTAGAATGCCTCTTCCAAGTCTTTCAGCGGATGAATTTAATTTATATTTTCACGAAGCTTTTACCTTTGCAAGAAAATACTACAGTGAATATTTTAAATGAATGCCTAATACATAATTATCTAAACATGAGTTTGCTAGTGTCAATTTGAACTTAACATGTGTCCAATGAATGGTACATGTAGACAAGAACTATGACGCTTGTATAAAGTACACATGTACGTAGGAACACACAAAAGAACAATTAAAAGGATGAAAAAGAAACGAAGATAACTCTATAAAATCATCGGAGTGTCTAAACATAAAATGTTCACATCATGTCAGTAATGTCAGCCAAGTTTCATGGCAATTCATCAAAAGCTGTGTGACTTGTTGCACCCAGGAATTATCTGATAGGGAATACACAATAAACGCCCAAAACGGGCATAACTCTGAAATATGCATCTTAGCTTGACGACACGCTAGAACGATATCCCTAAGTTGACCCCATGCTGTAAATGTATGCCGTGTTACAGGATTTTTTTCCACTACTAAGAGTGTAATTGAGGACGAGTCGGTTCCACTTAAGTGTAAGGGAGTGTAGGATACTCACTGGTAAGATCCATGCAGTTGTGTATTTTACGTACTATATTCGCCATGAATTGTTGGGATAAGCTATGAATGCAGTTCACGCTGTAAAATGTTAACAGTGTTTTCTGTGCAATATGTCATCTAAACGTTTATGACATGGATCATTTAAATTACTTTATTTCTGTTACAGCGAATAAAAAAGAAGCAATTAATATCAAATAACTACCGACACCGAATGGAACAAAATGTGTATATCTTCTTGAAATTAAGTCGAAAAATGTATGCAATTTATTTATTGACTGTTTGTTTGTTTAATTGATTGATTGATTGATTGGAAAATATCAATGGGTGATTTTCAAGAAGGAACTATGCCGTTGTCATGCATCTTTTTAATACGCATTCAAAATTTGACGTAAAAGTATCCAGAGAAAGAATGAATGAATGCATGAATGAATGAATGAATGCATGAATGAATGAATGAATGAATGAATTAATGAATAGAAGAAAGAAAGTGGTTAAGATCAAATAATGAGGACGTAAGAAATAAAACCAGAACTCTGACATTTCTGTATCTCTCGTACATAATAAATGATTGTCACAGTGATACTTGAAAGATGAACAGTTTACGATCAAAGGGACACAACTCAAAATGCCAGAGTTTAGTCATTATGCACATTAACTAGAAGTTGTAGAACTTTCCAAAATCTATATTAACATTAAAAATGTGGACAGTGCCCAAAATTCTTAATCAAATCTAAGTTGACTTTTTAAAATAGGACATTGACATTTACGGGCTATTTTCGTAATTTGAAATATTCACTAAGAGAGATAGAATGCATTACCCAGCATATCTAATTTCGTCTTACTCAAATACCATAAATGTATCTTGTATGTTCGTAATTCTTTCTTCTTCTAATCACATGCATAATTAAAACAATAAACCAGTTACACTTTTAATCATTTCTTCTAGCTTAATTTACAGATGTTTTAAATATTAACACTTACCATTTCACATCTTTTGATGGTATGGAGACTGTATCTTAAAAATGCAGTAGTGAAAATAACTTGCTCAGTGACAACTACAGCTTGGTGTATAAGTTTATTAAGATGTATGTGAGTTTACGAGGTAAAGGCATAAGGCAGGAGAACAGAGTTTTATTTATTCTTACCATACAAATGAAATGAACCTGAACAGTAGGTTCAGCATATATATTAAAAAAGTAGTAGCTCTAAGAAATAAACGGAAGTAGGATAAATGTGTTAAAACATATGTGTATGTAGTAAATTCACTAGGAGCTCGCAATATTAGAATGTCATTGTACACTCTCCAAATTTTGACGAATCTCTACTACAACATTGGCTCTCAGTCTTACATAAACTTTCTTTGATGAAGCAAAAACAACAAAAATGGTCCGCCTCGGCGTTAAAATTCAATCAAAATGGTCTGTATCAATCCATAGCGGCATTGAAGTTTTGCCAGTGCAATAAATAAGGGTTGTACTAAAAAACTTAAATGTATTTAGCAGATGTGTGATTTTTTTAAGTCAAAAGGACAAATTAGTGAATTAAAACTCCTGTAACGCTTGCTCGTGATTATAAGTGAATCTGCGTCTTATATGAAAAGCAAATATTTGTGAAGTCACATCATTAAAAATATTTATTTAAGGATCATTTTCCAATTGGAATTAATGAATCTCGATTCTCGGGAGTAGCTTCTCTTGAAAAATAAGAACGCGAAAAGCGCCTTAATCAGTTTTGAATAGGGACCTAATGAGTGAAGAAATCATGTACTGAACCGTTTAACTTGTCTTGGTTTCCATGGAAACGGTTTTAAGTATATAATCTCGTTGTCTAATTTGTGAAATGGAGATATGTCTTCGACACTGTTTGCTGCATGTTCATTCCATCTCACGAAAGTCCGTGTCTTATTCATAAAAAAGTCGCTTTCATAAAAGGAAGTCTTAACTTGTGAACAGTACTTCTTAGTTTCATAATTTTCTTCATACTTGACGAACTACTATATAATTTTAAAATTAGCGCTTTATTAGAAAGTGTTATGGTTTGGTAAAAAAATTTTAAGAAATGATATTCAGCAAGCAAAACAATATTCGTTAAATGAAGCGTCAATTGATTAGAGTAAACAGCATTTTAAAAATTATTGCAAATTTCATTAATTTACACGGCTAAATATAAATTGCTCTCTCCAGATTCATACATGCATGCACACGTAATACATATATACATACATACTAAAACTCATCAATAACGCAGTAAGTTAGGAAACATGCCAACGCGATCCAAGAAGACTAGTTGGGAATCACCTGAAGCTAAAAGAAATAATATTTAGAGTTTAGGGGGACACGTACTATTTTCGTATTATAAGTTTTGACTCTCCAACAGATCTAACAAAGTTAAAACGAACTAAGTTTTAAACATAAAAGTTAAGATTTTACTGTTATAAGAGACAATGCTCTCCCACATTTACTTGTATGACTTGAGGGAATCTTTGAAGCGCTTCTTCTGACCACCCTGAGATCGCTTTCCCTCCTTCAGCTCACCGCAGAAGATCTTCTTTGGTAGTCGCTCGTCTGACATCCTGGTGACGTGGCCTGCCCATCTCATCTGTGATTTCTTCAGCAGAGTGTGGAAGCTTGGAATTTCTGCTCGTGTGAGAACCTCAGTGTCTGGGACTATGTCCTGGCCATCTTATCATCATCAGTTTCCTCAGGCAGCCCATGTGAAAATGGTTCAGCTCTTTGGCATGGAGCTTGTATAATGTCCAGGTTTCGCAAGCATACAGCAGGGTCGGCAAGACAATGACTTGGTAGACCTTCAGTTTTGTTAGTAGACTGATGCGTCTGTACTCCCACACATTTGCACGTAGGCTGCCAAAGGCCACACTTGCTTCAACAATTGGGGTGTTGGTTTCATCATCGATGTGGGCTGCATGTGAGTTTCTTAGAGCCTGCCAGAATATATACATACAGAAACCCTGAATAAATCGGAAAAGATGATCACATAAATGCAGGAAAGGTATGTATAATTTGTTCTGGAAAGAGTATGCACGATCACATAGGAACATCAATGAAGAAATGTTTGTGTTGTTGTGCTTCAATAGGAAGAACGTTTCCATTAAACTGCAGATTGTTTTATATGGTTAAACAGTCAGATATCCTTGAGGAAAAAAAATTTAAAGACTGTTTTTTTAAAAACTATTTAATGTGGTCTTTAGGATCATTGGAAATAGTTATTCAAATCTATTTAAGGATTAGTTGAGTTTCAAGTTTTAATAAGAAAATCGTTTGATTTGAATAATTAATCCATCATTTAAAATATGTTTTGATCTAATATAAAATAAGATACGCTAAGAGCAGAATCATTCGGTCCTGCACATATGAAAAGTAATTAACACCTCTCCTCCGAAACAAATATAAGAAACAAGGCTTTTCCCATATTAATATAGGGACTTGTTCAGAACGGTTGCAATTCGCTTTGGTTTCCATAGAAATGCTGTCAATGTCCCATATCCCAGCGTCTCATTTATGACACTTTCGTAAAGAATTTTGTATTAAATCTTTGAACATAGATTCATGTTTGCAACTTTAGGTGAAACAAATTAATAAATGGCAATTACCTTCTTCCAGTATTGAATAATTGTCCCAAGCAGAAAGTTAATCTGAAGAAAACACGTATCGGCTCTAAAGTCATTGTTCAAAAATTGAAATAAGATAAATTGATCCTGATGCTGTATTAGAATATACAACAGTAGTCAAATACGAGCTGATAATAACAACACTATAATTTACTATTTGAGTAACTTGATAACGAGGGTTTACACCTTTGAATTTTGTTGTTCTGATGGAAAGAAAGTGTCCGCATTCCAGCACTTGTTTGACTACTCTTCATCATAGCCATAATACTGATATTAGCCAATGAGAGATATTACACAGACAAGTACCAGTAGAACAGAACAAATGTGTTATAGTTCATAATTTAGTTCATGTATGAAAATGTTTGACAATTAATTAATTGGCTTAATATTTAAGAAAAAACAAGCACTGCACATTATCCTTGACCGGTTATAATGTTGAATAGCCCCGTACATCGATGAATAAAACAAGTCATTAAACAAAAAAGCTTCATCGTTATAGATAATACGGTCAAGTCAAAACTAAAGCAATTGCAGAATACTTTTATTCGATGTAACTTTTCACCTACATTGGAAATAATCTATAACACCTAAGAGTTGTAATTCATTTTATTTTGCGTTTCATCTCCTTTGCTTACTTAAAGGTCCTTCTTCCTAACATTGTCAACAGTGTCATCTAACTCTTGAAGATCTTTCTTTCGCTTACGTCGAAACATAATAAATATATACCCTACCTCGAGTGGTTTAGAGATTGTAAGCTGTGACTTTGCCTATTGTAATATCTTGCTTTCTGCTTGGTCTCTGTCTTTTTCTATATCCCCGATATCGTCGTACCATTCCCTTCTTCTATATCTCCGATATCGTCGTACCATTACTCTTCTATATACATGAAGGGAAACATGACTTAATACTCAGAGACTTTGAGGCAAATGGAAACAAAGTGATTGAGGTTGATTGTCGAAAGACTGAGAGACTGAAAGAGATTAAGAAGTTGAGTTGGGTTCCTAACAATGTTAAAGTACCCTGGTATACTGAACATAAAAATAGAGGCAAATCACAATGCAATCTCCATCATGAACAAACATAAGGCATATAGCAGTTTAGAGAAAACAGTGTTGCCCTATGATACTTCGAACACAAAGAAATCTTCATCATTATCACTGATCAGGCTGTATTCTCATCTGATGCAAATATCTTCCCTAGGTTTAATTCATGCTTTTTGCGATCAACATATATTCGGTCAGATATGCACGGCAAGTGGAAGGCAGTCTCAAACTGCCGAATCTTCCGATCGTTTGAATTCGATTCTGACCACCGACCAGTCGTTACTGCTGTGTGGACAAAACTGAAGTGCCGAAAAAGGAATATGACACTACCAAACTGAAAGATCCTTATGTAGCGCATGTCTACGCAGTCGAAATTTAGAAACCACTTTGTAGGAGAAGGGACAATGTTTTGAGTGTCTCCTGGATGCAACGAACGACACCGCCAAACTACATCTTGGGCAAGGAAAGAGTGTCAAAAAAAGACTGGATTTCAAGCAAAACACTGGAATTCATAGAGTTCAGAAAAAGCTGCCAGACTCTGCAGCGATTTAACAACTTATCGCAATCTCGGCAAGATCCAGAAGGAACATTTAACAATGGGAAAGCAAACTCTGGACTGACAGCAAAGCTACATAAGCAGGGGAGGCCTTAGCTGGAACGCATCTGATTATTTCATGCACGTAAGGTGCGTTTACTGGATTATCATTCCCCCTACCGAAGATTCGGCGGGTAAGATTCTATGTGACAGCTATCAGAACAATGGAGAGAACACTACTCCCGGCTGCTAAACGGGTCCCCTGCCATCCCATACCAGGAGCCTGTATACGCCGCTAATCTAGCTGTACCAGCCCGGAGCACAAATGTTGGTTCCTAAAAGAAGGTCGAAATAGTTGCAGCACTTACGAAAAAAAAAATTGGAAAGCAGACGGGACCAGTGACAGCATAATTGAATTGATGAAAATCGGAGGTGAGGGCTGCATAGCGTGGTTTAACAAAAGTTTTTCTTACGGTGCGGGAGACGGACGGCATCCCTGTTGATTGAAAAAAGGACATTTTCTTGCCCATCTACAGGGTAAGGGCAGTAAGCGGGACTGTGGTAATCACCGCATCATTACCGTGCTGTCTGTGCCAGGAAAGACCTTCGCTTCCATCCTTCTAACTAGAGTGAAAGACCGTTTACTGGAATTGCGCAGGAAAGAACAGACTGGCTTTACATCAGGAAGGTCAACCATGGACTGCACCTATACGATCAACCCATTTATACAAACGTGCAAAGAATTCAATCATCCTACGTTGAGCTAAAATCTGTTTTTTACTCAGTCGACAGAGCAGACCTATGGAATTTTCTCAAGAGTATAGGACTCCATGACAAGGTCGTCAACCTAATGAAAGCCCCAGATACAGACACCATTAGCGGCGCTAGTGTAGATGGTGAAGTTTTGAAAAGGTTCTATACCAACAGCGGTGTTCTATAAGGATGTACCATCGCCCCGAACGTTTTCTTGCCACCAATGGACTGGACGCTGGAACGAACGGCGACCATGGGTGACCAAACCTTTACCGACCTTAATTATGGTGCCGACGTGGCTCTACTGTTTGAGTTGCTACAGATCTTATTGCTCAGCCTGGACATCATTCAGGAGGAAGCAAACATTTTCGGCCTCGAGATCAACTGGAATAAGACCAAAATCCAAACGACCAGTCAGCAAGCCATCACATCTGTAAAAACACCACAGTGGCACGAAGTTGAGATACTTGACTTATTTACGTATCTTGGCTAATCACTCTACAGCTCAGGCAGTAGTGATCCAGAGATCAGGCGCCGCATCGAAATCGCTTGTAGCTGCATGAAAACCATGACTATACATACGTCTGGTGCTCAAACATCAACCTTGTTACAAAGATTCGGCTGTATAACGCATTCATTCTATCAGTCTTGGTAAATGGTGCGGACACCTGGACGCTTACATCGGCGATGGCTAAATAGATTACTGCCTTTTACCAATGGTTCTTCCACAGCATCCTCTGTGTCACACGCACCCAACACATAACTAATTCAGAGATCAGAGACAGAATGAAGCAATCACCGGGCACAGACACCATCAGATCTAGACGCTGACAGCGCTTTGGCCACATTGCTTGAGCACCTCCTGATATGGATCGCAACCGGCAATTAAAGCTGCAATTGGAAAACAAGCGCAGGGGTGGAAGCATACTGTAGAAAGACCGATAAGCACCTGGCTCCAAATGGTGGAGCAGGAACTCAAGGAGTTCAACATTGGACTGCACGCCGGACAGAAAAAGGTACAAAATGGCATATACTGGCGCTGAATCGCATCTACAGCAACGCTGCTTCGGGTGTCACGCTAATGTCAGCGACGACGATGTGTTAGAGTGAATGAAATAACATTTAAAATTGCTGACAGACGTCACTGACTGCCAGTTTGTTTTGTTTCTAAAATAGAAATCTTCACATTTAAACAGCAAAAGATATTGTACGTTTCTACAAGGCAACTCAGCGCTTTCGCTTTTCCTATCGTCTTTAAGGAATAACTTCACAGACACCTCGCCACTTGTATTCTTTAACCTGAATGTTATCACTGTTTTCATCTTAAGGTCATCCATGGCTCTCAATTTTGTTAATTTCGTCTTCTAAGAACCAATTCGAAGCAAATGAGTTTACCTGTCCGTTGATTAGAAGGTAAATAAAAATCTCCTTTTACCTCGGAACATGTTCTCATTATTATTATTGACTTTATAGGTGATATCGTCGTTGTGGTCTTCGAACTTATTATATCCTTTGTATGGAATCTGTCTGAAAACTTTGTCAGTTGATTGAATAAAATTTGAATGCTCATGAATAAAATCGACATTGTAGCGGTTGTTGTATACATGTATACCTAAACTGCTCAGAGATCTTGAACGAGCATTTCATTTACAAGAAAATGCTTCCAGATATATGTTGATCGAAAAGTATGTATTAAACCTAGGGAAGACATTTTCATCAGATGAGAATGCACCCTGATCAGTGATATTGATGAAGATTTCTCTGTACTCGAAGTATCCTAGGGCAATACTGTTTCCTTTAAACTGCTATATATTTTTTTTCTTGGCGGAGGTTGCATTTGGTTTGCATCTATCTTTATGTTCAATGTATGAGAGCATTTGTCAACAACCGCAATCAACCTCTCAATCTCTTTCTGTCTTTCAGTCTTTCGACAATCACTTTGTTTCTATTTGCCTCAAAGTCTCTTAAGTACAAGTTCCCTTCACGCTTTGATGATATGTATTTTATATCGTTGTAATCAACCGTCAGCTGTATCTGTTCGTACAAGGGTTCATGCTTGTTGTCGATTTTGTTCTTTACGTCCTATTGCTTGCTTTGTCAAAATTTGAATTCGATAATATTTACAACAGCACCATCCTCCTCGCACCATGTACAGAGTAAGGTGTAACAGGTGACATAGGTTATGTGTGGTTTCTTGTCAAACTTTGTTGTTGACAAAACACAGCCATTACCTTTCTTTAAATCGTACGTATATGCAGAGAATTCCACTCAACGCAAGCATACAATAGCATGCATGTTGTATCTGAGCATGAACACTTATTACTCTAATAACTTATGTATTTGTCGGATGCTAAATAGTCAAAGTTACATAAGTAAAATTCATGTTTATTTTCGTATAGAATAAGGAATTTTACCTATCTGTCTCTATTAACGCTGTAAATGGGTATGTGAAATATCTTTAGATTGTCTAACATAAATGTTCTATATCGCGAAAATACGACAAAAGTGTTCAAATCAAACTTGCATCAGCTGGTTTCCTGAAGGATGTTTTTAGTCTCGTTGCCTGAAATTTAGGAAGCTGTAAATGTTCATAAGGATCTGAACTCTTGATTATTACCCGGAGACTTAAAGTTGCAGGCTGTTTTGGTGTAGAGCTTTACACTGTTGTCATCATTCATCAGCTTTACGCATGTATTGCTGATCTAATCACAATCATTTACCTCTAAAGAATCAACTTTAGCATTTAAATCAAAGATACCTTAACAATCTTATGTTATGCCTATGTAATGC